>JAYESA010000017.1:118524737-119039737 GCA_036927795.1 Iris macrosiphon | reverse complement strand
GGAAACTCTGCAATCGTCCATCTCCGAGGAGCATGGATCGAAGGATAAAGACTCAATGAAGGGGGTATCCCATACGCCTACTAGATGTCTTCCCCGCCCAATATAGATGTACAAGTCGTAAAAATGACGTGGACACCTCCTACTATGATGCAAGTCTCAATAAAATAAACAACTGAGCTAAATACCGCTACACGTGTTGCTCACACTGATGGCCAGTCGCGCATGAGGCACGCGTCCCTACATGTACTCACTCTGTGACGTGTAATGATACGTGTCAAGGCCTGAGAAGTTATATCAATAACTTCACAACTTTAGGTGGGTCTACTAGACACTATGTCAGACACAAGTCCTAACGTCAACGCCATCGTTGACTGCACCCGAGTTTTCTCGGACGCACACATTTATATAATATTAAAATAAATAAACATGTAACTAGCAATAACTGAATTTAAACAGTACAACAAGGCAAGGTATACTTGCCTGGTAGGAGAGCTGTAAATATAATGTCCAGATGTCAAATACCAAGTGTCAGAAACTATGGCCTCATAATGAAAGTCTCCGGATGCTGAAATAAACATCACTAACAGTCTCAGAAAATATCAAATAGCTAGAAACGCCTGTCCTTAAGTCCAATTTGGACACAGGGGCACAAATGACAGTTTCCGGTCAAAGCGGGGTCCACATGTGGGCCCACTTTGCTCCGAAAAACGTGTCAGGGTCAAAGGTCTCCAAATTCGCCAAACTTAGTGTCAACAAGTCAGGAACGATGATACGAACCCAACGAAACTTCCAGAATTGGATTCCGATGAGCCGGTCACAAAATCGCCCGTCAAGTGGAGCCTGTGGGGCCCACGATACGGGATTTTGTCAACGTTCTCAGAATCGAACCAAACTTGGCTCACAGGACCAGCGTATTGCTACGAGTCCGATGGCGCAAGTTTCGTTTCGATCCGACGTGTGTACACAAAGTTGCAGCGTGTTCCAGAACTGACGGATACGGGGCGGTATCGGCGGATACGCGTTGATTCTGGTGTGCACACACATCCGAATCGACTTCTGCGAAATCCCACACGTCCGTATCAACGTCGCGCACGTTTCGGTAAAGATCGAGTGCGACCAAGTCGTCCCGTTTGGCGGGGCGTACCCAGTTCCGGGGTGAATCGGGTCGTTGTTTTTCCTGTATTTGGATCGCGGTGTGCGATCACCACAGGACGCGATGCTCCGAGCGGTTTGCACGGGCACCGAGGTGGTTACATAGTCTACACGACGCAACTGACGAAATTGAAATCGAAATTACGAGGAGAGAGATATCGTTACCTGAACAGGGCTCCAGAAACCTGCGTTTCTCGTGTCCGACACGTGTCCGACACGTGTCGGGGTGCTGTCCACCCTAGGGCTAGGGTTCTGGTTCGCCGGAGAGAGAGTCGGAGGAGGCTGCGTGTCAGGGAAGGCCGGCGAGGGGCTGAGGTGGCGCTGGCTGGAGGCGGCGGCGTGGAGCACGGCGGCCAGAGGCGGCGTCGGCCGACCAGAGGCAGCCGGAGGGAGGCTACTGTGGGCTGGGGAGGGAAAGAGGGAGGAGAGGGCGGCGCTGGCGAGGCGGGGCGCGGCGAGGCTGGCGGAGGCGGCCGCCGCGGGGGAGGGCGGAGCTGCTCCGGCGGCCCGCGGGACGCACAGGCGGGGAGGGAGGAGGAGTGAGGGAGCGGGGAGGGAGAGAGGGAGCGGGGAGGGATCGACTCCGCCGCGGCCGGGGGCTCCGGCGGCGGGGCTCGGCGCCGGGCGAGGGGGGGGTGGCTGCGGCCAGAGTCGAGGGGGGAAAAGGGTTTTTTTCTGATTTTTATTTTTTTATTTTCATTTCTTTTCTTTTTATAAAGAATAATATTAATATTATAACAAAAATATCTTGAGATATTACCGGGATATTTTCGGGATCTTTCCGGGATCTTTTCGGGTGAGTCCCGACTCCAAATGGACGGTGCTGGTTCACCGGCCAATGAGGGAGTGACACCTCGCACTGCAATTTGCAGGAAAGTCCCTGTAGTTTCATAAATTGCGTAAAAGTCCTATTTTGAGAAATTGCGCAATTTATGAAATTGTCTAGAAAAATACCCGATTCCTGAAAATTCTAAAATTCACAGAATTGAGGAAAATTGCTATGTGAGGGTCCCGGGGGAATGGGGGTGAGTCTGGGCAGGGACTGGGCATGATTTCTGAGTGATACGGATCACCGTATTTATTAATTAATAAATACTGCGCACGATGTTCACTAATTATTTAGAGGCAGGTAGGGTCATAATTTTTCTACGGTGTCAATACACTAAATGTAGTATACTCAGTGTAGAAAATTAACGTATTTTTGTTTGGGCAAAACAGGTGCATGTTGGGCCTCAAATCTCTATTGGTACAGAGGTGGGTAAAGAGCAGGAAATTAAATAGAAAATAATTACAGACTTTTGTAACGATAGTTGTGCGTCTCAAACGAGGCTCAAAATAAAGCATCTGGGAGTTGCACAAAATTCAGGAAAATAGTCTGGTATGTCTAGGACAGGTATGTGAACTTTGTTCGGGGATAACAGTCAAGGTAAAGCTCCAAATAATTAGGTGACGGACAGGTGCACAAGTCAACAGGATATGTAGGAAAAATAAATTAAAATATTGCCATAAATCCTAAATTGTTAAAATAATCCTAAAAATACTGAAATCTGGTCGAGGGGGTTTACAGTATAAGCTAGGCTCTGATACCACTATGTCATGCCCCGATCTCCCGCAGGCAAAATCGGCCGTTCCCGCTAGGAGAGAATCACCGCACAAGCGCTCCCGCGGAACGATCGCTTTGACCCATCCGGGCGTGATGCCGCACGAGCATGAACCACGCCCGTACAAGGCCATGGTTCATTGGCTGGCGGTGCAATGACTCGCACGCGGATAGCCGCTAAGCGAGGATGACTGATCTATATGAACATGAGTCGCTGGCATTGCCATAAAGGACCATTTTGTAGTCTCAAGGTCGAGGATAAAGTGCAAGCAATAAAAACGATGGGCATTGCACTTATCCCGCCGATACAGACGACTACCGTTATTGTAGTCTCAAGGTCGAGGATAAAGTGCAAGCAATAGAAACGATGGGTATTGCACTTATCCCGCCGAAACAGACGACTACCAGAAGTTCCGTCTAGACCGGGTCGGCCCCAGTGCCCCGTTGACCGCCCGCGGAACGAGATCCAAAGATTACCTTTTGCAAGTTGTCCGCGACATGCAGGTCAGGGTCTCAGGTCAAGTACAGGAACAAGTTCGAGGCATATATATATATATATATATATATATATATATATATATAGAACAAGTCCTGTTTGGAACGAGTTCGAGGCAGAATATATATATAAAACTTGTTAAGGCAGGATTGTTTACAATAGTGTATTGATTGCCAAGCCAGTTGATTCAGTAGTTTGCTCCTCGAGCTGTGATTCTGGGATTCATTCATTCATGGTGCAAATCCCCTGGTTCAGGAATTGCCTTAGCGACTCAACGGTCCCGGATACTTGCAGGTTCATTCAGGCACGGAACGACTACTTAGTAGTCTCCCGGGGTTTGGATGAAAACAAAGCAACATACAAACAGACAGGCATGCATTTGTATAAAGACAAACATTAACGTTAGCTCGGGCCCGAAGGTAAGCCGAGGAGTGAAACCGTTAAGTGACTTCCCGAGCGACACGTTCTAGGATAGCATGCGAGGGTCTGAACATATTTATAAGCAATATTTTATTTCCATGTTCTAGCATAAGCAATACAAGTTGGGATTATTCCCTTAGCTAAGTGCGTTGGATTCTTATTAGCATGCAGGGGGTGGTTCACCTAACGACTAGCATGAACATTCAGTATTTTAAGTTGCTGGCTAAGCAAAGACAAGTTCACCGTAGCCACCTACCTTAGCGATGATTCGCTTCGGTTGAGCGATACGTCAAACAAGCCTATGAAAGCCTAAGCCGAATTCCTGTAGGGACAAGTCTGGATATCCTTTGCCTCAAACGAGTATTCTCGCCTGAGCAAAGCGGCTCGAGACAGTTGCACTTTGCCGTTTTGTAATCACCTGAAAATGTGAGTATTTTAAAAACTTAATTTTTTCGAAACTAATTAGCATTTTTCTGTAATTTTTAAAACCAATAAACTAGGGTAATCTAATTTAAAATAAATTTTTAAATATATTAAATAATATTAAAATGTGAGAAAAATTATATTTTCTAGTGTAAAATTAAAAATCGGACATGGGATAATTTTTCGAGAATTTATTGGACCCCGGTTGGATTTTTAAAGCATTAAAAACTATTGATTAATTTAACTAATTAATTAAACCAATATAAAACCAAACCAAATCGAACCCAAAATAAAACTGAACCGGACCGGCCGGTCTACCCGAACCGGACCGCTCAGCTAGCGGGTCGGATCCGAGTCAGACCCGGCCCGTCCGCCCGTCAACTCGACCCGCAACTTCTCCTCTCCCAAACGCCTCCGCAGCCGACTCCTCGCGTCCCCACCGTCGGCAGCCACGCCGCTCCGGTTCCCCTTCCCACCGGCCGCCCTTTCGACTCCGGCGCCTCCCCTTCCTATTCCGGCAACCTCCGGCCGCTCCACCTCCCCCTGACCCTATTTAAACCCGCGGTCCGCCACTCCTCCACCTCCTTTTCCCTCTTCTCCGGCGAACTCCCGCACCAACACCGCCTTGCCGCCTGACCGCCTCCTTCTCCTACTCCGGCTCCATCTCCAGATCTGCCGCTTCTCCGCCGTGAGCCTCCTCCAGAATCCCCCGAGCGAGCCCGGCCTCCCTCTCTTCCCTCCTTTCCGTCCAGAATCCCTGACCCCGAGCCCGACTCCGGCCCGCCGCCCCTCGAGTGCCGGCCGCCTGCGCTGCCCCAGCACGCTTCCGCACCCCCAGCACCCCTCCGGCGAAGCCTCCGGCGATCAGGATGACATAGAAACCCTAGCCCTAAGCCCGGACACGGCAGCCAGGACACAGGACACATGAACTGTGTCAAGAATACACACGGACACGAGAATTCACAGTTTTCTGGAGCCCTGTTCAGGTACTCATAACTTTCTCCTCGCTGTCCCATTTTTAATTCTGTTTATTGTATCGCGTAGCCTGCATGACCCCCTCGGTGCTCGTGCAAACTGCTCGGTGCATCGCGATCTGTGGTGATCGCGAACCGCGATCCAAAAACAGGAAAACCAACGTCCTGTTTCACCCCGGAATTGAGTACGCCCCGCCAAACGGGACGACTTGGTCACGTGCGGTCTTCACCGATACGTGCGCGTTGTTGATACGGACGTGCGGGATTCGCAGAAGCTGATTCGGATGTGCGTGCACACCGGAATCAGTGCGTATCCGTGGACAACGTCCCGTATCCGACTTTTCTGTTTGTCGCTGTAACTTAGTGTACACACGTCGGATCGAGACGAAACTTGCGCCAACGGACTCGTAGCAATACGCTGGTCCTGTGAGCCAAGTTTGGTTCGATTCTGGGAACGTTGAAAAATCGCGTGTCGTGGGCCCCACAGGCTCCACTTGACGGGCGATTTTGAGAACGGCTCATCGAAATCCAATTCTGGAAGTTCCGTTGGGTTTGTATCATCGTTACTGACTTGTTGACACTAAGTTGGACAGATTTGGAAACCTTTGACCCTGACCCGGTTTTCGGTGCAAAGCGGCCCACATATGGATCCCGCTTTGTCCAGGAAATGTCGTTTTTGCCCTTGTGTCCAAACTGGACTTAAGAACAGACGTTTCTAGCTATTTCCTATTTTTTGAGACTGTTGGTAATATTCATTTCAGCTTTTGGAGGAGTATTTACGGAACCCACGGATACAGGGATCGCTACTGGTATTCCAACTCCATGCAAGTGTACCTTGCCAAATTATGTAGTATTAATATTTATTTTCTTGCTTATTTACATTGTTGATCATGCGTAAACCTAGGATCGTATGACCTACTTAGCGTCCGATTAATAGTCGGGTGCCAACCCCGTACGCGGAGTTGGGTACGTCAGTTAGAGATGGACATGCGTGACCCTTTACATTCTCGTACTTGTTTTATCAAGTACATTATAACCTAGGACACATGACACCATATATATGACAGAATCTTTCTGAAATATTCATGGTGATTCTGTGTAGGATACAGGATGGACATAGATATTATATTCTTAGATTATGACTTGTTGCATTAGCTATGATCTCACGTGACATGGACATGAGACGTTATGGACATGCGACGTGTGGTTACATTGGGTGGGGAGACACACACAGGCTACAGGCTGTTCTATATATATCTACTACTATTGTGAGGTTGTAGACTCTCGAGCAGAGCTAGACCCATTACTTGTTATTACTGCTACCGGCTCCCCGACACAGAGCTTGTAGCGGTCTCAGCCTGAGTACTAGTGATGCTCTCAGTTGCATTTTCACATAGATGGTTATGTAGTTACCCTGCTTATTTTCATTTACTATTACACTGCATTTATTTTGGCTTGTATTATTTGTACCTTGCTATGTCCCTTGAGGACCTGGATCCGGATGATGTCCCCAGGTTTTGCAGAAGAGCATTATCCCGAGGTTTACGGGGCAGGAGCTGAAGCTGTACCAGAAGCTGTTGCTGAAGCTGAACCAAACTTAGAAGCAGAGGTGATGGCTGAAGACTTTTCTTAAGTTTATGTACTCATCAGATACTTTATTTTGGACTCCTTTGTGCTGGTCTGATGAACCAGTGTTTTAGACTTTTATCGGGTTGTTCCCCGACATACTTTGCTGAGACTGGACATTGATGTACTTTCTTTATTTGATGTTGATCTTATTACTTTGTGTGTGGATGAGATTAGTTTTGACTTATTGTTGTAGACCTATATTATAGCTTAAGTATGCCCCGATGGATCCATTAAATTGGGTTGTCCATCGGTGCGTGCTGCTGGCCGTTGTCACGTGTCTAGTCCCTTGGTATTTTGGGACTGGGGCGTGACATAGTTTTTGTGGTGGCCCATACAGGTCCTATGACAAAATTGTTTGGTTTCAACTTAGGGACCGAACAAACCTGTAAAAGGATAGGATAGTTTATAGAATCTCATCCATTTGTTGAATCATTTTTGAAACTCTATATCGCATTCGAATTAAGTACTTGATTTGCATCCTGCTTTGATTCTACTAAACGTTCTCATAAAGTTTATTTTGGATACAGAAAGATGGATCCAAGAATTGGAGATGAAATTCCTTTGAGTACACCACAAGATGCTGTGGTTACCTATGGAGATGGAGTTACACCAGAGAATAGAGGGCAATCCTCTCAAAGTGGTCAAGCTGAACAGCATAATTCAAGGTTCAGGCGCGACGACATCCCACCTCCGCCACAATTCACTCCACAGATGCCTGTCTTTCTCCCAGGGCAAACAATGGACGGGCAGCAGATGTTCCAGATATTTTACGCCATAATGCAAGCCCAACAACAAGTTCAACAAGAGGCGCATCGTCAGGAGGTAGAGTACCTGAGAACCAGCCTAGTAAACGCATTAGAGTAGGCGAAACCGCAAGCTAGGCGACCAGCGACGGGATCTATCAATAATTTTCGTTAACTCAAGCCCCGTACCTTTTCGGGCAAGGAAGGACCAACTGAAGTGCATGAGTGGCTCACAAATACACAACATCAGTTGGAAGCAGCTGAACTTCCGCGGGAGAGATGGATGACTGCTGTCCGGATGCAACTGACGGACAATGCGCACCATTGGTGGCTAGCCGAAGAGAGGAGGCTCGGACATGACCGAGTCACTTGGGAGGAGTTCTCCAGACTCTTCCAAGAGATGTATATCCCAGCTGTTGCTAGGTCAGAACTCCGAGACAAGTTCAACCGCCTCATCCAAGGCAATATGACGGTGGAGGAGTACAATGCCGAATTCATTCACCTGAGTCATTTCGCCCCTTCTCTAATTTCCACCGAAGAAGAGAAGGCAGAAAAGTTCTTTGACGGACTCAGGTTCGAGCTTCAGAGGTTGATCGGATATGTTGCACCTATATCGTACACCGACGTCCTTGCTGCAGCACGACGCATGGAGCGCGTCACCAGGAGGGAGTCAAGTCTAAAACGGCCATTTACCTCAGTACCATCCAAGGCATCACAGGGGAATTCTGCAAAGCGACTCCAGAAGAATCTACCTCAGAGAGCAGCACCAAGAACCCTACCTACTTGTCATTTCTGTGGCAAGTTAGGTCACATTGAAAAGGAGTGCAGACGCAAATTAGGACTGTGTCTGGTTTGCGGATCCAACCAGCATCTATCCAGGGACTGCTCTGAACGCAGAGAGGGAGCACCACGACTAGACTTACCTGCACCAAGGCCAGATTATCCAGCAGTGGGAGCACAGCAGACGGGAGTTGGAGGAGTCAGACCACCAGCTCCAGAAGGATATCAGCAGAGACCACCATTGCCACCTCAGGCAGCACTATTCCAGCAGGCTCGTCAGCAGAGGGGTCCAGTTCAGGGACGAGGTCAGGCATTTGCATTGGCTGTTCAGGAAGAAGCTACTGCTGGAGAAGTTATAGCAGGTACTATTTTAGTAGCTTCATTACCTGCTGTAGCTTTATTTGATTCTGGAGCATCGCATTCATTCATAGCTGCTAGCTTCGTAGCCACCCATAGAGTAGCTACTGCACCCCTTCCGAAGACTAAGAGAATTCTTACGGGAGGTAGAATTATACCGGTTAGTGATATCTGTAGATCATGTTCGGTAGTAGTCTGTGGAAGAGAGATGCGAGCCCAATTTCTGATCTTTTCTATGCGTGACTATGATGTTGTACTTGGTATGGACTGGTTAAGTCAGTATCATGCGACTCTTGATTGTCGGCTTGGAAATGTTATATTTAGACCACCTGGACATTCAGAGTTTGAGTTTCTTCGGAGAGCCGTAGAGCAAGGTGTTCAGCCAACACTTAGGGTATTATCTGTAGAAGGAGAGTCAGGTTACCCAAGAGTCATATCAGAGTTTATGGATGTATTTCCCGATGATCTTCCAGGTTTACCACCTGATCGGGAAATAGAATTCACAATAGACTTAACTCCAGGAGCAGAGCCTATCACTTCATCGGTATATCGGCTAGCACCTAAGGAGTTAGTGGAGTTGAAGAATCAAGTTGATGATCTTCTGGAGAAGGGATTCATCCGGCCCAGTGTTTCACCTTGGGGAGCACCCATACTTTTTGTACCGAAGAAGGATGGAACAGTTCGCCTGTGTATTGATTACAGGGCATTAAACGCTGTGACCATTAAGAACCGGTATCCCTGCCTCGCATTGATGACTTATTTGATCAATTGAGTGGAGCTAGGGTATTCTCGAAGATTGACCTTAGATCCGGTTATCACCAGATTAGAGTGAGGAAGGAAAATATTCCGAAGACAGCCTTCAGGACTAAGTATGGACACTATGAGTTCTTAGTAATGCTGTTTGGTTTAACCAACGCGCCTGCTGTGTTCATGAGCTTGATGAACCAAGTTTTCCATCAGTACTTGGATAAATTTGTGGTTGTGTTTATTGATGATATTCTGGTATATTCCAAAAGCCACGAAGAGCACGAGGAGCATCTCAGAATCGTGCTAGAGACGTTGAGGCAGGAGAAGCTATATGCTAAGCTCAGTAAATATAAGTTTTGTATGGATAAGGTGCATTTCTTAGGACATATTATCTCAGGAGAAGGCCTGTCAGTTGATCCAGAGAAGGTTGCTTCTATTGAGACTTGGCCTACACCAACATCAGTTGCTGAAGTGAGAAATTTTTTAGGACTTGCTGATATTACAGAAGGTTTGTAGAAAATTTCTCAAGGATTGCGGAGCCGATGACGAAGTTGACACGTAAAGATCAGGAGTTTGCATGGACAGAAGAATGTCAGAAGGCCTTTGAAGAATTAAAGAGGCTTCTAACAACAGCACCAGTTTTGACTCTTCCTTCAGGGTCAGGTGGTTTTGTTGTTTATAGCGATGCGTCAGGTAGTGTCCTAGGATGTGTTTTAATACAACATGGCAAAGTTATTGCTTATGCATCGAGACAATTGAAGGTCCATGAAAAAAACTACCCAACGCATGATCTGGAGCTAGCTGCAGTAATATTTGCATTGAAGATTTGGAGGCACTATCTTTACGGAGAGAAGGTGGTAATATTTACTGATCACAAAAGTCTGAAGTATGTATATACTCAGAAGGAGCTTAACATGAGGCAAAGACGCTGGCTTGAGTTGATGGTGGACTTTGATATAGATCTGCAGTACCACCCAGGGAAGGCGAATGTAGTAGCAGACGCACTCAGCAGGAAGCCTACGGCTTATTTTTTGACGATGCAGCCTGAGCTATTGAAAGATCTACAGGAGCTTCAGATAGAGGTTATTCTACCAAGACAGAGTGGCTTGCTGGCTAATCTGGAAGTGAAGTCATCGCTTGTGGAAAGGATTAAAGAAGCTTTGCCTACTGATGCTAGATTTCGAAGACTCAAGGAGAAGACAGAAGCAGGCATGCAGACGGGACTTCGCATACATGAGGATGGGACATTAAGGTACGGAGATCGTCTATATGTTCCAAATGGAGAATTGAGACATGAGTTAATGACTGAAACACATAGCTCCATGTACTCTGTTCATCCAGGAGGAACAAAGATGTACCGAGATCTAAGGCAGTATTATTGGTGGCATGGAATGAAGAGGGAGATTGCAAGATTTGTAGCTAAATGTTTAGTCTGCCAACAAGTAAAAGCAGAGCATCAGAGGACTGCGGGAATGTTGCAGCCGCTTCCCATACCAGAATGGAAGTGGGAACATATCACCATGGATTTCGTCACAGGATTTCCAAGGAGCCCCAGCGGAAGAGATGCGGTATGGGTTATCGTGGATCGACTCACTAAATCGGCACATTTCTTACCGTTTAGAGTTGGACAGTCCACAGAGGTACTAGCCGACATGTATATACGATAAATCGTAAGATTGCATGGAGTGCCGATTAGTATTGTATCAGATCGAGACTCGAGATTTATATCTCATTTCTGGCGAAGTATGCAAGAGAGTCTTGGCACCAGACTCAAATTTAACACTGCCTATCATCCACAGACAGATGGTCAATCAGAACGTACAATCCAGATCTTGGAGGATATGTTGCGATCATGTATGTTAGACTTTGGAGGGTCTTGGGAAGATCATTTGCATTTGGTGGAGTTCTCATACAACAACAGTTATCAAGCAAGCATCCAGATGGCACCTTTCGAGGCATTGTACTGTAGGAAGTGCAGATCGCCGATATGCTAGAGTGACGTTGGAGAGCGTCAAATATTGGGTCCAGAGTTGGTAATGCAAATAGTGGAGAAGGTGAAACAAATCCAGAATTATCTTCGTGCAGCTCAGGACAGACAGAAGCATTGGGCTGATACACACCGACGTCCCCTGGAGTTCAAGGAAGGAGAACATGTATTCTTGAGAATTTTACCTACTCGAGGTATAATTCGCTTTGGGAGCAGAGGCAAGTTGAGTCGAAGGTACATTGGGCCCTTTGATATTCTGGAGCACATTGGTGAGGTGGCCTATCGTCTTGCATTACCTCCATCTTTAGAGGGAGTGCATGATGTATTCCATGTCTCACAGCTGAGAAGGTACGTGACTGACCTAAGTCACGTAGTTGATCATTCTGAGATCGCAGTAGGCCCAAGCCTGAGATATGAAGAACAACCAGTGGGTATACTCGGCACCAGTGAGAAGACACTGCGAGGACAGACAATTAAACTGGTTCGTGTGGCTTGGAAGCAACACTCACCTGGTGAATCTACCTGGGAGAGGGAGGATATCATGCGCCAGCGATTTCCCCATTTATTCGAGGATGCAGGTATATTCTAAGTAAAAAATTTGTAAATCCCATAACTCTGTTCTTTAGTAGCTTAATCTTTAATTGCGAGGACGCAATTTTCTTAAGGGGGGTAGATTGTAATCACCTGAAAATGTGAGTATTTTAAAAACTTAATTTTTCCGAAACTAATTAGCATTTTTTGTAATTTTTAAAACCAATAAACTAGGGTAATCTGATTTAAAATGAATTTTTAAATATATTAAATAATATTAAAATGTGAGGAAATTATATTTTCTAGTGTAAAATTAAAAACCGGACATGGGGTAAATTTCCGGAAATTTATTGGACCCCGGTTGGATTTTTAAAGCATTAAAAACTATTGATTAATTTAACTAATTAATTAAACCAATATAAAACCAAACCAAACCGAACCCAAAATAAAACCGAACCGGACCGGCCGGTCTACCCGAACCGGACCGCTCAGCTAGCGGGTCGGATCCGGGTCAGACCCGGCCCGTCCGCCCGTCAGCCCGACCCGCAACTTCTCCTCTCCCAAACGCCTCCGCAGCCGACTCCTCGCGTCCCCGCCGCCGGCAGCCACGCCGCTCCGGTTCCCCTTCCCACCGGCCACCCTTTCGACTCCGGCGCCTCCCCTTCCTATTCCGGCGACCTTCGACCGCTCCACCTCCCCCTGACCCTATTTAAACCCGCGGTCCGCCACTCCTCCACCACCTTTTCCCTCTTCTCCGGCGAACTCCCGTACCAGCACCGCCTTGCCGCCTGACCTCCTCCTCCTCCTACTCCGGCTCCACTTCCAGATCCGTCGCTTCTCCGTCGTGAGCCTCCTCCAGAATCCCCCGAGCGAGCCCGGCCTCCCTCTCTTCCCTCCTTTCCGTCCAAAATCCCCGACCCCGAGCCCGACTCCGGCCCGCCGCCCCTCGAGCGCCGGCCGCCTACGCTACCCCAGCACGCCTCCGCGCCCCCAGCACCCCTCCGGCGAAGCCTCCGGCGATTAGGACGACACAGAAACCCTAGCCCTAAGCCCGGACACTGCAACCAGGACACAGGACACAGGAACTGTGTCGAGAAGACACACGGACACGAGAATTCACAGTTTTCCGGAGCCCTGTTCAGGTACTCATAACTTTCTCCTCGCAGCCCCATTTTTAATTTTGTTTGTTGTATCGCGTAGCCTGCATGACCCCCTTGGTGCCCGTGCAAACCGCTTGGTACATCGCGATCTGTGGTGATAGCGAACCGCGATCCAAAAACAGGAAAACCAATGCCCTGTTTCACCCCGGAATTGAGTACGCCCCGCCAAATGGGACGACTTGGTCACGTGCGATCTTCACCGATACATGCGCGTCGTTGATACGGACATACGGGATTCGCAGAAGCTGATTCGGATGTGCGTGCACACCGGAATCAGTACGTATCCGCGGACAACGTCCCGTATCCGACTTTTTTGTTTGTCGTTGTAACTTAGTGTACACACGTCGGATCGAGACAAAACTTGTGCCAACGGACTCGTAGCAATACGTTGGTCCTGTGAGCCAAGTTTGGTTCGATTCTGAAAACGTTGAAAAATTGCATGTCGTAGGCCCCACAGGCTCCACTTGACGGGCGATTTTGAGAAGGACTCATCGAAATCCAATTCTGGAAGTTCCGTTGGGTTCGTATCATCGTTCCTGACTTGTTGACACTAAGTTGGACAGATTTGGAAACCTTTGACCCTGACTTGGTTTTCGGTACAAAGCGGTCCACATATGGACCCCGCTTTGTCCAGGAAATGTCGTTTTTGCACTTGTGTCCAAACTGGACTTAAGGACAGGCGTTTCTAGCTATTTCCTATTTTCTGAGACTGTTGGTAATATTCATTTCAGCTTTTAGAGGAGTATTTACGGAACACACGGATACAGGGATCGCTACTGGTATTCCAACTCCAGGCAAGTATACCTTACCAAATTATGTAGTATTAATATTTATTTCCTTGCTTATTTACATTGTTGATCATGCGTAAACCTAGGACCGTATGACCTACTTAGCGCCCGATTAATAGTCGGGTGCCAACCCCGTACGCGGAGTTGGGTACGTCAGTTAGAGATGGACATGCGTGACCCTTAACATTCTCGTACTTGTTTTATCAAGTACAATATAACCTAGGACACATGACACCATACATATGACAGAATCTTCCTGAAATATTCATGGTGATTCTGTGTAGGATACAGGATGGACATAGATATTATATTCTTAGATTATGACTTGTTGCATTAGCTATGATCTCACGTGACATGGACATGAGACGTTATGGACATGCGACGTGTGGTTACATTGGGTGGAGAGAGATACACAGGCTACAGGCTGTTCTATATATATCTACTACTATTGTGAGGTTGTAGACTCTCGAGCAGAGCTAGACCCATTACTTGTTATTACTGCTACCGGCTCCCCGACACAGAGCTTGTAGCGGTCTCAGCCTGAGTACTAGTGATGCTCTCAGTTGCATTTTCACATAGATGGTTATGTAGTTACCCTGCTTATTTTTATTTACTATTACACTGCATTTATTTTGGCTTGTATTATTTGTACCTTGCTATGTCCCCTGAGGACCTGGATCCGGATGATGTCCCCAGGTTTAGCAGAAGAGCATTATCCCGAGGTTTACGGGGCAGGAGCTGAAGCTGTACCAGAAGCTGTTGCTGAAGCTGAACCAAACTTAGAAGCAGAGGTGATGGCTGAAGACTTTTCTTGAGTTTATGTACTCATCAGATACTTTATTTTGGACTCCTTTGTGCTGGTCTGATGAACCAGTGTTTTAGACTTTTATCGGGTTGTTCCCCGACATACTTTGCTGAGACTGGACATTGATGTACTTTCTTTATTTGCTGTTGATCTTATTACTTTGTGTGTGGATGAGATTAGTTTTGACTTATTGTTGTAGACCTATATTACAGCTTAAGTATGCCCCGATGGATCCATTAAATTGGGTTGTCCATCGGTGCGTGCTGCTGGCCGTTGCCACGTGTCTAGTCCCTTGATATTTTGGGACTGGGGCGTGACACGTTTGAATCGGCAGTCCGCTTGAACGGAACGAGGTGTTACAGCTACAACCATATTCTGTTGAAGAAGCCCTATGCGGCCACTAAACTGAGGCATATGCGGCACCCATAGTCCGTTAGCATGACGACTATAAATAGCAGGGTAGCACACCCACACCAAGCCCGGTGGGCGACAAAGAGAGAGCATACAAAGACGAGCAAAGAGAGAATATAAGATAGCTTCTTCACCCTGCATCGGATCGTCAACGGAGTAAAAGAGTCGTTGTACTTCTCAACCTCCATCGTCACACCCCAGATCAAAAAATTGTACTTGGATAATTCTGTTTTGGATTCTTTGTACTCTTTTTCGTCCTTTAAATACCAAGTTTGCAAGAACTTATTGAATGGCGAACAAGATGACGACTCTGCTGGGGACATCTTTCTCCTCCGATGAAAAAGTTGACGCTCCGACGTAGCCAAACTCGGGTCAACTCAAAGGATGCTGGTGGCCCTCTCAAAGGATACTGGGTTGGCAAAAATTTGGCTTTGCCACAGTATTTTTTTTGGTTTTTTTTTTTTTTTTGATTTGGTTTGTTCTTTTATTTTTGTTGTTGATATTTTGGGATAGTTGGGTTTGGTTTTTTTTTCTTGTTTTTTTTTTTTGGAAAAAGAATGCTTTTGTTTAGTTTTATTTAGGTTTATTTTTTTTAAAAAAAATTTGTTGTAGCAATAATTTTTTTAAATAAATTAGAAAAAAAATAAAATTTTACATCGAAAATAAAATATGCTATCATCATTGAACATCCAAAAATTAAAAAAAAATCTGTCGTAAGAAAATTACTTCTGCCGTCGAACAAATTTCGAGCGGCCATAACTATTTGTTGAAAATCGTTTTTCGTTAAGCAATAGGTCGATTTGTATGTTTTCGACGAGCGTAACACAATTCGTGTAGAAATTTTTTTTATCCGAAGCAAGACGCATATGTTACAGACAAAAGTATAAATTTTAAAGTATCATAACTTTTGACTGAGAGATCGAAACAAGGTCCAGCTTGTGCCAATATGATCGTAACAAAAAGTACTATGGGATAAACTGTATCACCGTTTGACGGACTTCGAAAAATTTTAGAATCGCAAAAAAAAATGATATTTTGACTTCCAAATTTTACTTTCGGTAATTTCAGAATCGCAAAATATATTCTTGTGTATATTTTTTATTTTTTTTAACAATAAAATTCTCTATTTATAAATAATTTACTAATTATAATAAGATCGATTTAACTTTCGATTACTATAGAAACTTTAAGGGTCTGCTTGGCAATTGTGGGAGTAGCGGTTATGAGATATTTTTAGAGTACCGATTATGAGGATCTGTTACTGTTTCAAAAATAAACAATATGTTCAAAAATATCCTAAAACCGATGAAAACATCGTTACCAACAAAAAATAAATTTGAGAATTTTTCGCTAACTCAGTTGGCGGACTATTTCGTTACTATTTCAAACTTTTTATATTTTTTCTAATTTATTTAAAAAAATTATAAGAATAGCAAATTTTCTACAAAAATAAATCAAATAAAAAAAAAAAACTAAAACCAAACATACACGAGAAAACCCAAACAAAAACAAAAATAAAAAAACCAAACAAAAAAACCAAATAAAACCCATAAAAGAAACAATAAAAATTAATTTGCTGTACATCAAATTTCTCAAAAAAAAATTTATTTTTTGTAAAAAAAAAAAAAAAAAAAACCCAACTATCCCAAAAATTAACACACAAAAAAACAAACACAAAATAAAAAAATAACAGAAAATCATCCGCACCCATGACTTAAACAGGTTAAACCAGAGTTGCTAAATTTTTGCCAACCTAGTTGGTGAACTCAGTTGACGAAAAATATAACATAATTTATTAAATCTAGTTTGTTTAGTTATGAGAATATTAAAATATAATACGCTGACATTTTGCTATCCCAGATGATAAAAGCTTTCATAATTTTACCAAATAATTTATTTTAGATAATTATATAAAATATTTTTTGTACAATAAATTTTTTGAAACAAAAAATACAGAGACGTGCATCTAAGACGACGCCATTAACGTCCCGTTCCGTCCCGTCCCGTCCCGTCCCCTCCTCCGATCCGACCCGTACCGATCCGACCCGAAGTCACATTATCCTTTCCATTCTAGCATTCCCTTGTCTACCACATGCGGCTGCCACGTCCTCCTCGAGATCCCCCCTTCCACAAAATATAAACCCACTCACTCCACTCACTCCACACCCTCCCTCTTGAAAATGTTGGAAGAGGCATTGCCCACTCTGTGGGCCTCCGTCTACAGCTGGCTCACGCCGACGGTCCTCTTCGTCCTTCTCAACGTCGTCATCGGCACCATCGCCGTCACCTCCTCCCGCGCCCACTCCCATTCCCACGACTACGACTACGACTCCTCCGATACCACCCCCACCACCGCTACTCCCAAAAAGCTCTCCCTCGACCACCTCAAGTCCTTCAGTCTCTACTCCCACCGCCCCACCGATGCCCCTCTCCACACGGTCCCTCCTCCTCCTCCGACGAAACCCATACAAACCTCAGCTCCTCCTCCCCCTCCCGAGCCCGAACCAACCGCACCGGTCGAGGAGGAAGAGGAGATCCACATCACCCGGAGCCGGTCTGACCTGGAACCGGCGGCGGGGGAAATGCCTGGGAAGCTGGCGAGGAAGATGAGGAAGTCCGCCAGCGCCAAGTCCGCCTTCGCCCACTTCGACTTCAGGGAGGGCGACGGCATAGAGGAGGAATCTCCGATGGAGGCTGAAGCTCGACGTCCGGCGACGGCGAGGGTTGAGGCGGCGCCGAAGGAGGAGGACGCGGAGGTCGACGCCAGGGCCGACGACTTCATCAACAAGTTCCGGCAGCAGCTGCAGCTACAGCGTCTCGACTCCATTGTTAGATACAAGGAGATGCTCAAACGAGGAAGCCAGGCTTAGATGTTGGTAACTTCATTTCTAATGGGAGATTTTTAGGGTTTAGTTAATTTCAGTAATTTTTCCCCCCTCCTTTATGCTTATGTTTATGTATATCTCTCAGGAAAAAAAAAGAAGAATGGTACGGATTTGAATTTCTTACTATGTATTATTTTGTTGGCTCTTTCTTAGCATATCCCTACACCTTCAGAAATGCTGCATTTTACCTGCAAGCCTTTTAGGTTTATTATATTGGGTTTCTTTATTTTTGGATACAAGTCCTCAGATTTTTTTTGTTCATTCTAATATGAGCCCCGAAGTTCCATTGATATTTGACCATTTCGATGTATGTATGCATTTGTAAAAAAAAAAAAAAAAAAAAATCCCCAGAGTTTTGAGGCCGGAGCGTGAAAGTGTAAATTTTTTTTATAGCCGTTCCCACCTCCTTCTAAAACCCTGCTATATCCCATCCGTTCCATCTTTTTCTCTCTCTCCGAGACCGACCCATTTGGCGGTCGTGGGGGAGTATGCGCGGTAGCATTTCTCTAAAATTATAAAGCATTTCCAAAAAGAGTAAGAGGTTTAGGGATTTTCGAGAAGAACAGGGACTAAAGTGCAAAACTGTCTCGAGAATAGGAGCCTCGCCTCGGGAACATGAGTTTTTTTTTTTTTCCTGACAGCAATTTTTTTGTTGGGGTTTCGAGGATCTTCGAAATATGTGCTGTCTTGTCACAAACGAATATACGGCATGTGTGATATTTATTTGGACGGTGCAAATGTGAAAGCATTAGACTATATATTTGTTTAGTGCGGGTAGCTTTGCTGAGCTGTCCCACGTGTCCCTGCAGTTGGGAGTAGTTTTTTTTTTTTTTTAACTTGAATTTAGTTTCACTTAATAATATAATTTTATATTTTTATTTTATATTTTTTGTTTATTAAATTTGTATTCTATTTTTTTTAAAATATTTATTTCGTTATAAAAAACTGTTGTCAATTTTTTTTACAACAAAAATTAAACAGAAAATTTACTGTAGCGAAATAAATTTATATTAAATTTATCTAAACGAAATAAGTTTGAAAAATTTAGAAAAAAATCAGGCTCCGCCAACAGTGTTGGCGGAAAACACAACCGCTGTACACGTAAGCAGTAAAAAAATTTTTTTAAAAAAAAAGTGGGTCCCACGGCCAATTTTCGCCAACAAAGTTGGCTGAAATGGGGGGGGGCCAATTTCAGCCAACTCTGCTGGCGGAATTGGCCCTGGGGCCCACTTAATTTTTAATTTGTTTGGTTTGGTTTGGTTTGGTTTGGTTTGGTTTTTTTAGTTTCTTTGGTTTGGTTTATTGTAATTAGTTATATTTTTTGTTTTATTTATTTAGTTTAGTTTAGTTTAGTTTAGTTTTGTAATTAGATTTAAGTAAATTTATTTTAACGAAATAAAATTAAAATAAATTAATTGGAAAGAAATATTTAGAAATATTATTTTCGGAAAATAAAAAAAAAAGTAAATAAAGAAGAAGAAAAAATTTTGTGTCCTCTAATTTATTTGTGTCCTCTAATTTTTTATTTGTGTCCTCTAATTTATTTGTGTCTTCTAATTTTTGTGTCCTCTAAAGAAGAAAATAAATTATTTTAACTAGTATTTATTTGTGTCCTCTAATTTTTTTGTTTATTTTAATGGTTTAGTTTTTTTTATATGAAAAAAAAAGACAAAGTAAAGAAGAAAGACAAATATCGAGGAATGATTTGGTTTTGATTTTGGTTTGAAATTGGGTTGGGTCTATGGGTTGGTTTAGTAGTTGGTTTATGTACAACGGCTATTTTACAACGGCTCTTTCAACGGCTCTTTCAACGGCTCTTATTTTTTTAACGTTCATATCCAACGTTCGTCTAACGATCGGTTCGAAGTTACCTATATAAACGTAGTATTTATTTGATATCAGCATATCAAACATTGCAATCAAAATTTTTATTTCTTTTCATACGAAATTTCTTTCTTTCGACACAGGAGAAGCTCAGTTCAATATACAATCTTTGAAGCCCATTTTCTTGTTGCCATGGATCGAAGTATAACAATACTATGCTCACTTGGTGGTGTACTAAATGGGTTAGCTTATGAAGGAGGTTTAGTTGAAGTTCTTTTAATTGATCGAAATATTTCGTTTGATAATTTACGTAATCTAATATTTGAAAAATTTGCTATTGACTGTGAATTTTTATTGGTACATATTTATCTATCTAATTGCATAAATTTAGTTAGTGAGGAGGCATGGAAATTTATTCTTGAAGTTAATATACAATCAACATATATTAATATTTTTGTGACTCCTCCACCACCACCACAAAGAATTAGTAGTGGTCCAAGTTCTTCTCACCAAGTTATTTCATTTACTGAAGAAGAACATAGAGTAGATGATGGTAATACCGACGATGAAAATAGTGATGATTTAATCGAAAATATAGATGATGTACTTGATGATAATGTTGATAGTTTAAATAATTTATTCATTGGAAGAGAATTTATAAATCGTCATGCATTTAGAAGTTTTATTAGTGATATAGCAATTACAAAAAATTTTTGTTGCAGGGCTACTAGAAACAATGCCAGTGGAATTGTATATAAATGTAACGTTTCTAGTTGTAATTGGAGAGTGTACGCTAAAGCCATTGGCAACGGCGAAACATTCGTCATTAGTACGCTAGAAAATGTACATTCTTGTTTAGGTGGACTTATAACGGAAAATCATCCATTAGCGACAACTATATGGGTTAAGAATAAGATTATTGATAAAATTCGTGATAATCAGTCGTATAGTCCATCGCATGTTATAAATGATATCTATAGGGAACACCGAATACATATTAAATATTGTAAAGCTTGGAAAGCTAGAGAAATTGCTCTATCAGAAATAAATGGTAGTTATATTGATGCATATAGTAGTCTTGAAGAGTATGCTTTTACAATCATTGAGACAAATCCAGGTAGCAGATGTTATATAAAGACTACAGAAAATAATAAGTTTCAAAGAATTTTTATTTGTTTCAAGGCATGCATTGATGGTTTTTTAAGGGGATGTTTACCTGTGATTAGTACTGATGCTACATTTCTTTCCTCTAAATTTCAAGGTATTTTATTTATTGCGTGTGCTCATGATCCTAACTATCAATTATATCCAATTGCTTATGCTGTTGCTGAGAGCGAAAACACGGATTCTTGGACTTGGTTTTTAAACGGTTTGAAAACATCTTTTGAAGGTAGTTTTAATACGTGGGATACAATTTCTTTTATATCAGATAAACAGAAAGGATTAATAAATGCCATGCGTGCTACTTTTTCGGAATCACCTCATTTTTATTGTATTCAACATTTTAAACAAAATTTAAAACTAGTATGTAGACTGCCTTATTTTCAACGTAAATTAGACTACCTTGCAAGATGTTATAATGAGACAGATGCGAATATTTGCTTTGAAACAATTAAGGCTGAAAATATCGATGTTTACAAATGGCTTGTTGGAGTAAATGATGAAACTCGTATTTTATCACACTGGATAACAGCTTATTCTCCTTGTCCTAGATTAGATATTAACACGTCGAACCTTGCTGAATGCTTCAATAACTGGGTTAAAAACTTACGCGATAAACCAATAACAACACTATTTGATGGTATTCGAGCCAAAATCATAACACTTCAGGACAAAAATCGACAAAAAGCTGATAATCTTGCAACTGATTATTGTCCGAAGATGTTAAATACTATGGCCAGTATCACAAGAAAAAGACACCAGCTGCAAATATTGAGTATAGTTGGTTATTTGTTTGAAATACTAGATCGTGAAACAAACAGAACATATGTTGTGAACTTAGATGAAAAATATTGTACATGTTTTAGATGGTATCATACTTGTCTGCCATGTGTACATGTATGTTATGCTTGTAATTCTAAAAATATTAGCATCGAGAGTTTTTATCCAGGTATTTTTTCCAAAGAAGCATTAAGAAGCGTATATGAGCCGCACCTGGAGCCAATTCCAGTCCCTTACAACATTCAAAGTACATTAGTTATAGGTGATATTGGAGTACCAGATGTACGACGGAAAGCGGGAAGACCAAAGAAGAACCGCATCATGGCGAAGGATCAACCATCAAGAGATCTCCGATGTAGCAACTGTAATGGTTTAGGACACAATCGAAGAAGATGTACTAACCAACCAGGAGAATAAATGCATTGGCATAGATTTTCTTAGAAAAGTTATGTTCATTGATGTAATTTAATTTCTAATACATAAATTTCTCATATAACCTAGCAGTACAAGAATTTCATTCTCTGCCTCTTGCCATCCTGTCATAATTCCTACGAGGCCTTGGCCTAAGACCGAGTCTATTTCTTCTTGCTACTGTATCCTCAAGTCTCTCCCCTGGCAATGGTGCCCATGGGTCAAATTCATCAGCCTCTTGTGTCTGCACCGGCGCTGTTGGAGTCACAGATAACTGAGTAGCTGTATCAAACCGGGGTGCATCAAATATAGAATTGGACATCTGCATGTAATAATCCCAATAGTCAACACCAGGCTGTGAAGTCCCCTCGTCCGCCTCTCGGTCCATCTGTGGGGTACGTGCTTGTGACGTTCCCTCGCCCACCCACTGATAAGTGCCTTGGCCCGCCCACTGAGAAGTGCCATGGCCAGACCACTGGGAAGTGCCCTGGTCAGCCTGTTGGAAAGTTCCCTGGTCAGCCTGTTGGAAAATGTCCTGCTCAGGGACCTCGTCATCTTGTTGAGGCGGGCTATCCATATGCCAAACATGGGGATAGTTTCTACGCGGACGTGGTTGCCGTCGGCTAACTAAGCCTTGAGGATAATCTGGTGGAATATTTAATGGAGGGTTGGGTGGAGTCGGAAATGCTTGCACATCATCCAAAAATGATCTTACTGCTGTGCTTAACGAGTCTCTCACTGGATGATTTTCACATGCTACAATCAAATTTGGAAGCTGAAATATTAAGTAGAATCCAATTAATTCATAATAAAAAACTATGGAAACAAAATTTTTTATCAATAAAATACGTACCTTCTCCATTACATTTTGATACCATTCACGATAACTAGCATCATCAACGGCCCGATGTTGGAATCGCAACTCCTCATATTGGTAGGATCGGTTACTGATAAGAGGAGCTCCCCACCAAGATCTATAGGCTATATCACCTAATGCTACACCATTTAAACAAATATGAGCGTTTAATTTCATATAATTTTAAAAAAATAATTTTGTTCAACTTTTTAAATAACTTACCCTCATCTATAGAGTCCATTAGTTGAGACATCTGTACCACGGGCTGTGTCTCCATCCTAGAATTTCACTGTGGAATCATTTTGCTTGCCCTTTTAGTTGCACTCCCTTTACTACGATTTAAACATGGTGGCTCATCGGGAATCTTTTGTTTCACCCAGAATTGTCGCATAACGCGATCAGCTGGATGATACATGATTTCACCGTCGAATATCAGGAAACAACTATAGACACTAAGGTCATAGGCTGTTGTTTGGATTTCAGTAGGATTTTGCTCAAGCCGGTACGGACAGTATGTCACCTATTTTATGACAAATTATAAGATAATGGTTATAATGACTTTATAAAATAATAATACAGATATTTTACCTCGTTATACTTCAGTGTGTCAAATTCGACCCGGTATAAAGAGATAGCCGCATGTTCACAGTGTACTGGATCTGCTGAATCCGTAGTCCACCGTAAAGCTGACGGAAAGACACCAACGTCGGTATTAATGCGGGGGACTGGCCTACCAATATGAAAGTGGTCGTAGGACCAAACCTAGAAAATATGACCATATGATATAAGTGCATCTATTTTCAATGTAAATGGAATTAAGTAAAACTTTTCATATGATATAAGTGCACATATTTTCATACCTGTATTAATGTCGCACAACCACTTAGATTTACCTTCGTTGCATTCATGTCTTCAAACTGTACAAAATCTGTCATGGAACTATATAAATATGCCAACACTGACGCTCCCCAAGCGTGGCGCGTAGGTGCGGTCAGGTCTACCAAAAAAGGTAAAAAACGTAAATCAACTAAATTGGATGAGTCGGGAAACAACATTCCGCTTAATAAACCTAGCAAGTAGGCTCTGGTGCAAGCAGTGACCTGAACAAATGATAAAAACATTATATGCGTTAAATTCAATTAAAAATATACTACGTAAATAATAACATAAGTTGCAAAAAAAAACTATACTTACCCGATCCTCATCAACTGAGATAACTTGATCACCAATACGATCTAGGTGCAAAAAGTTATGACGGAGCCACGTAAACGTCACAAGATTTTTACCACGTTTATTACGCGGCACCTCCACACCTAGGTACTTTGTAATCATAATGTCGGCGGAAATTGATTTATCAAATATTATAGGTTCACCCGTAATAGGTAAACCTAAAATATTGGCCACATCAGCTAGAATAATGGTCATCTCTCCGAATGGTAGCTGAAAGGAATTTCGTCCGGGCCACCAACGCTCAACTAAACTGAATATTAGGTCTCTATCGTGTTGCAAAAAATGTATCTTGTCAACATAATAAAAGCCAAATATTTTTAACAGTGCCACCTGGTGGTCGATCAACCTCCAATACCCAAGTCTGTTATCGTGACGCCACGAGGCATGCTCCCGGCACCGTTCATTATTAGTATAATCGTATTGCTATATATGAAAAACATAGACGATGTTATTAGTAGACATGTACAAAATATCATTCATATTTGTTTACACAATTATATTTTATTGTACCTTCCCATAAAATACCAAAGTAGATATATGTTTCGCACGTTGCTGGATTATTAAATCCGTAGTAGGGCCTCCAGGAATACGTCCGTCGTTTTGGCTGTCCATCTGTACAATTATGCTTGTTAAAAAACAAATTTTGGCTGCCCGTAATTTTGCACATTACATAACTTATATTTAAAAAATAAAAACTAACATCAAATATTGCATATACAAATAAAAGTATAAATGAAGAAGAATAGAATAAAGACCTTCAACAATAAGGATTGTTGTGCTCACAAAGACTGCTGTGTCCACTTACAAATGAGAGAGAAATTAAGGCTGCTCAAATTGCTACTACGTGCTCACAAGGAATGCTGTAAATGATCGTAGTGCACTCTCTTCTTCTTCCTCCTTGCATTCTGTTCTGCTTCCTCCTTCTCTTCTTATAGCTCCCACCTCGCACCAACTTCTTCTCTGTTGTACTCCTCTCTCTCCTCCCCCACGAGACATGTCCCTTCTTTCTTTCTTTCTTTTTTCCCTCACGTCTCTTCTTCTTTTTCCCCACTCACGTCCCTTCTTCTTTTTTCCCACTCACGTCCCTTCTTCTTTTTTTCTCACGTCCCTTCTTCTTTTTTTCCACTCACGTCTCTTCTTCTTTTTTTCCACTCAAGTCTTTTCTTCTTTTTTTCCTGTTAACTCTTGTCTCTCAGTATTGTCTCCTTGTTAAACCAAACCGAGATCCCCTTCCACGTGAACCAATTCCTGAACCAACATCAATCCATAAATAAAAAAACCAAAGCAAAACATAATTCAAAACAAAACTAAATAAATTAAAATCCAAAACAAAAGTAAATAAAAAAACTAAATAAAAAAATGTTGGTTGGCTGTTGGCTAAAAAAAACAAAATAAAAAAACAAAATAAAAAAACTAAACCAAATAATAAAACAAAACCAACTAAAAAAAACCAACTACAAAAAACCAACCAAAACAATCCAAAACAAACCAACCCAAACCACCCCAAAAAACCGTGGGCCCCACACCCCAAAATCCGCCAACTATGTTGGCTGAATTTTGGTGTGGGGCCCACGGATTTTTTTGATGGTTTGGGTTGGTTTGTTTTGGTTGGTTTAGGATTTTGTTTGATTGTTTATTTTGTTTTATTACTTTATTTTTCATAATAGACAAACATAATTAATTTAAATGTTTCTAAATTTTTTTTGGAGATCAAAACATCATTTTAAATCTGTGGGCCCCCACATCCAATATAAATTTATTTCACTACAGTAAATTTTAAATATTCAAAAATAATATTACCGAAAGTCAAATTTGGAGGTCGAAACATCGTTTTTTGACGATTCTAAAATTTTTCAAAGTCCGTCAAATGGTGAAACTGTTTATCCCATAGTACTTTTCCATACGGTCATTTTGGCTCAAACTGGAGCTTGTTTCGATCTCCCAGTCAAAAGTTATGAAACTTTAAAGTTTTAAAATTTATATTTTTGCCTGTAACATATGCGTCTTGTTTCGGATAAATTTTTTTTCTACATGATTTGTGTTACACTCATCGAAAACATACAAATCGACTTATTATTTAACAAAAAATAATTTATAAACAAGTAGTTATGGCCGTTCGAAGTCTGCTCGACGGCAGACGTAATAGTCTTACGGCAAATTTTTAATATTATTATTTTTTAGCGTCTGTTAACGACGAAAAAATTTACGATATAAATATAATATTTTTAAATATAAACGTCCAATTCATATTGATATTTTTTTCGTAATTTTTTAAACTTTTATGTTTTAGATGTAATTTATACAAATTTTGATGCTTTGGAAACAAATTTCCGAAAATAATATTTCTAAATATTTCTTTCCAATTAATTTATTTTAATTTTATTTCGTTAAAATAAATTTACTTAACTCTAATTACAAAATTAAACTAAACTAAATAAATAAAACAGAAATATAACTAATTACAATAAACCAACAAAAAAACCAAAGCAAAGAAAAAAAAAAAACCAAACCAAACAAAACCAAAAAAATAAAAAGTGGGCCCCATGGGCCAATTTTCGCCAACTGAGTTGGCTGAAATTGGCCCCCCCCAATTTCAGCCAACTCTGTTGGCGGAAATTGGCCGTGGGGCCCGCGTTTTTTTTTTTTTAAATTTTTTTTGCTGTTTTCCGCCAACACTGTTGGCGGAGCCTGACTTTTTTCTTAATTTTTTCAAACTTATTTCGGTTAGATAAATTAAATATAAATTTATTTCGTTACAGTAAATTTTCTGAAAATTAAAATATAAATCTAATAAATAAAAAAATGTGAAATATAAGTTTAAAATTATATTATCAAGTGGAAATATATATATATATATATATATATATATATTTGGTAGACTTCACTGGTGTAGGACCCCATCCGGTTTATCTGACATGTGGGACTAGGTCTAAAGAGTTCTTGTACAACTCTTCCGACCGTCATAAAAACCAGTAGAAAGATTCGATTAGGAATTCGCTAGCCCGCCGCTGCCGTCCCCCTCGTCCCGGGACGAAAAGTGTTTCGTTACTGAAACAGACCACAACAGATTGCAAACGACCCAAATCCCCCAATTTGTATGCTATGGTTTCTATTCCATTGTAGGTTAATGGGCCGCATTTCCGACATGTTTTGGTCTTGCTAGTGTATTTAATTCAACATAGGTAATTAATAATATTAAATATTTGTTCTATTTAATGTAACAACTATTTTTTTCTGGTGTGCGGAGCTAGACAAAAGATTTTTTCTAAAAGACATACTCTGATTGATCAGCCCGTTTTTTAAATAGAGGTTAAAAGGTGTGAACAAAAATCTTTTACTCTTTTGGCTTTTTAGGCTTTTAAAGGCATCAAACTCTCGTGTTGTTTCTCATGTCAAAAGATATCCAGTTGGCAATGTTGGACGCATCACGAAGCGTTTGTCAATCCATCTGAGATAATCAAACAATCTATAAATTCCAAACACAGATGAAGACAAGTATATGATGGTGACTACGTGTTACGTACCCATTCCATAGGTGGCTTATAATAGGCATTGGCAGAGGACAGTTGGCTCAGTGGAGAGAGGGCAGTTGGCTAAGTGGAGGGGCTCAAGCTCATCAAGGCTCAGATATGACCCAGTAGGAGCTCTGTAAACCAGAGTATCAAATATATCCAGGACTCAATATGGCCCAGCTATGAGATATGCACCCTAATGCATAGCAGGAGTATCAGAAGTATTAGTAAGTGAAGGATGTCGGTATCTTCCAGTGAACAAACCAAGTAATCATTGCCAGATCATCCCTATTTCATCATTACTAGGTCATCATGACAGCTGCCAGTTTAGCATAGAAGATGCCAACTCATCATATCTACTCGAGAACCTCTGGCTCAGCATAACAGACTAACTGCCAATAAAGAGTACCCGTATGAGCAGCTATAAATAAGAGAAGGAGGTATAGACAGAGATATGGAAAAATGTATTTAGTTTTAGTATACTTAGCTTCTTCTTCCACTCGTTCTTATAGATGTAGCTGTAACTTTCTTGATTCAATAAACCCTAACTTTTCTGTTCTTCCCCAATTCTTCCATTAGCAATGTCAAATCATGTTAGGTCACTCCCAAATTCTAATCAATTGGGAAATGGATCTATCACCTGGACAAATTCTAAAATTTATAACTCATATGAAATTACAATATCGCAAAAAATTAATGTTGAAACCCTTTGTCCTAATAGGTTCAACTCCCTCGCCACACCAAAGAATGAACGATAAAGATTATAATTGAAATCACACACCAAATCGTAGCATTTTTCCTAATCGAAATTGACGATTTCTCGATTGGATCTCATTCTTCCTTCTGTCTTGGATTGCGAAGTCCTAAGAGCAAAGCACGAACTTTCTTTTAGATTTTCTTGTGGACATGCACCTTGAATCTCCACATCTGCATGCTTTGTGTCTCCATCCTCCTCATATATTTCTAGGATGAAAAACCATATTTTAGGTCAAAATATAATTTTCTAAATAGGAAACCCTAAAATAAGAATATTATTACACCTAAAATAGTCCAACATCAATTATGGACGCCTAAATATGGTCATATTAAATATTTGATACAAATTTGAAATATAATCAAATCTTACATTTAATGTAGATTTTTAAATTATATCAAATTAAATCTTTTACCATATTTTGGTTCCAAAATTTACCAAATCCAGACTGAACCCCAACAATCTCCCCCTCCAGTCTGATGAGAGGGTGTTGATGTCACGCCACAGTCCCAAAATACGTAGGATTAGGAATAAATGAGCATGCCAGCCGTATGTATATGGCAACTCCAATATATGAAAATCATAACACATACGTACGTTATATTTATGAATAACAATTCACAAGTGGTATACATATAAGTCACAAGTCACAAGGCATAACTAAATCTCATCCACAGAATCAATTAGAAATGAATAACCAATCAACTATATCCAACAAATAAGTATAAATATAAATACGAAATATTCAAGTTCATCAAGAATTTAAAGACGTCCGTTGGAAACAAATCCACTACTAGTAGACGAAAAATAAAAAATACGAAAATAAAACTAACTCCATGCTAGAAAGTAAACTAAGCATTAGTAGGGCTATCAACTGCTGTTGTACCCTATAGTGTCGGTCCGCAAATATGCGGATAATCCTCGTCTGCTAAATCTGGAGAACACATTAAGGTCCTCATGGGACATAACAAGATACACAAAATAATACGAGCCAACAAGTAATATCATGTATGGAAGGCAGTAAGAAAATACATGAAGACAATCTAAGATAGTGGCATGCCATAGAGAAAAGTGATGCTAGACATGGCTAACAATAAATCAAATAATTCTATAGAGTGTAGCCAATGCAAGAGTCTCTCAATCTATAGAAAATCTCAGTTGTAGTTCAATGTAAGAGACTTTCAATCGAGTATGGTCAATGTAGTCAATCCTAGTATCAATCTTCTCTCCAAAGAGAACACAAGGGTCAAGTCGTACTCATGTCAAGTCAGGTCAAGTCCAAGTCAAGTACGAGTAATACGAGGACACAGTATCATGTCAAGTCATACGCACAAGGTGCAACATATATCAAATATGTGATAAAAAAGTAGAGATGAGCAACATATATGGAATCAATAAAGAAGCATAATGAACCATGTACAAGAACAGAAAACATGTACAAAAAAATAGACATAAACAAGAACGAGCGGAAGTAAACATGCATAATATTGTACAAGAGTTGGCAAGATATCTTTTCTGCTCCAAAAAAGGATGAAGTCGCAACTCAAGACGTCGTCCGATCTACCCGTCACATAAATTAAACAAATTAGATCTACAAAAGTGGTTAGATAGATTTTCTAGTCTAATCTATTTTAATTCTGAATAAAATAAACTAAAATACTAATTTATTTAATTATATTCTGATTTTAAGGCTAACTCTATATTTTGGTTTAAAGAAAATTAATTTTACGAATTCGGGAACCGTGGCACACAAATCGAGACATTTTGTTGACCAAAAAGTCAACAGACAAAAAACCAAGATTTGTATGTGAAATTATTTAGATTTTATCGCTACATAATGCTGGAATCAAAGATTTTACCAAATCTCGATCCGGTAAAGAATTATCGTCCATATGGCGCACAAATGACAGTTTTCGATAGTTTTCTAGTTACTTCTAGGTTGCACAATTTTTTCAGAATAGTAAACGAGCATATTTAATTCTGAGAAAAATATATGTTATATTTCATCATGTCATTTGTCCGAAAATTTAAACGGATCGTGATTCCGAGTTCGGGATCTCCTGAATCTCAAAAACACTAAAACGTGTCAAATTTGGGACAACTGGCACTCAAACAAATTTACATAATTTTTAATTCAAAATTAATTTAATATTCAGAAACTATACCTCGATACGGTTCTAACACAAGAAACGGGGTCACGTTTGGAGTCCGGAGCTAGTAGTTATGGCCTCACGAAGTTGGAAGAAACCCTAAATGAAACCTCCTCAAAGTCTCTCTCTCTCCTCTAATTTCGGGGGATAATGAAATCATACATATACACACATATATATAGGCAGTAGCCGACGGGTGGGCCCAGGCGGGTAGGTTATGGCTGACTATTTATGCTGACTGGATATTTAAATTGGTTTTAATATCCAAAAAATTATTTATTAATTAGTTTTGACCTGATTAACTCCAAATAAATATGTAAAAATTTCAAAAAAAAATTCTAAAAAATATAAAATAATATTATAAACCCTAAAAAAAATACTTGGGGCCATTTTATGGTCATATAATTCTACAGTAAATTCTAAATGTCGTACAAAATTAGTTATTAGCATATTTTAAAACCAAATAAATCCAAATAAATTTCAAATAAATTACAGAAAATATATTTAAGTATTTTAACCCTAAAATAATTTTTTTGTAAAAAATATGCAAGTATGGTCTCACAGTAAATTATGGAAGCCCTAGAAAATTACGTTTCCTAATTTTTAATTACGCAAAAATTCTAAAAAAATCCAAGAAATTCTAAAATAGCCTGAAAATAATTCTAAATAAGTATTTATATAATTAATTAAATCAAAGAAGTTATTTTCTAATTAACCAACAAAATAGTCAAAAGAAATTCAATAACTTAATAAAAATACTAAAATACTAAAATTTAAAATTAGGGAGTTTACAGTTGACCACATGGCTCCCCAACTGGACTCCATGCATGTCGTCCCACGACAGAGTTTCTACTCCCCCATGCCACCGATCTCCAATCCCCCGAATTGTCTTGTATCTTTTGTCATCTCCAGCTCCTCAACGTCACGTCGACGCTAGCTGTCATGCGTAGAATCTCCTGCACCCCTCGGATCCTGTCAATATCAATGACACGGCCAAGACCGAAGTCCCTGACGATCAGCCTCACTGTGAGTCTTGGTTGCATGTCCCCGACTTTCGTCTTCCACCGAAACGTATTAACGTTCCGACGAGCTTCTTCACCCTTGGCTTGTAACGACCCACTCCGCGTCAATGCGGAGAGCCAATTCAAACGCGCAAGTTTTAATGACCCATCCCTCCTTGCTCAGCGATAAGGGTCGCTTAAGGCAAAGGAATTCAGATTTGGTCCTTCAGGAGTTCAGACTTAGACTTTCAGAGGAGCGCTCGGAGTATCGCTCGACCGAGGCAAATTATCCCTAAGGTGGGTGGCTGCAATGAACCTATCTTTTCTTAGCCTGCACACATAAAACATGGACGATACATCCTAGATCGCTAGGTGATAACCCTTTGCATGCTAATAAAATAAAGTAACGCACCTAGCTAAGGGAGTAATCCCATCTTATACTGCATGCATAGAATATGAAAAAAAACTTGTATAAATGTTGGTTCCTCGCACTACCCCTTAGATCGTGCTAGCATAAAAGCTTATTGTAACTACCCTAAATTGGGACAAAGGGTATTTTGGTAAATTCACTAGTCATTTTATCTATGTGATTATAATTAATTAGTGATTAGCTAGACTTAGTTACTACACATTGTCGAAAAGTATTTCTACAGAATTTAAAATATAAGTTTAATCTACTGTAAAATTTGTGCAACGTAGACATAAATAGGAAACCACTAAAAATTGTCATTTGTGCGTCCTTGTGGACATAACTCTTTACCGACTTGTGATTTTATGAAACTGTCGATTCCGGTGTTCATGTAGCACTGAAATCTATATAATTCTACACACAAATCAAGGATTTGAGTCGGTTGACTTTTTGGTCAACGGATTGCCTCGATTTGCGTGCCATGGATCACATATCCGTAAAGTTGACTTTCGTTGGACCAAAATTAGAGCTTAATAATAAAATCAGATTATAATAAGATTAAAATACTAATTTAGGTTATTTTATTCAGAGTTAAAATAGATTAAAATAGCAAAAACAATTCACCAACTTTTGTAACCTAACTTGTTTAATTTATGTGATGGGTAGATCGGACGACGCCTTGAGTTGAGACTTCATCCTTTTCAGACCAGGCAAGATACCTTACCAAATTGCTTACAGTATTTTGCATGCTTAGTATATTTCTGTATATTTATTGCATTTCTATTTCTTGCATGTGTAGTTTTCTTCCAGTCATTACTATATATAGATATGTTGACACACACATGACACTTAGTATCATCGAAGACAATCATTAGGCGTATGGGCTTTTAACCACTCTGGTAAACCATAGTAACTAGCACGCACTATGGTGGTCGTGTCCGATGGTCGCTACCCCCGAGGTATGTCGATTGATGGAGTCCGAGGGTCGCTACCCCAGAGGTATGTCGGCTGATGATGTCCACTGACGAGTGCATGAGTTGTGATGATTAGATCGAGTAGCCTACCCTTGCCCATACGTCGAAAAGTTATCCTCATTTGCATTCATATAGATTGTCTTGTACAACGTACTTATTTATTTTCAAATTATATGCATGTTTACCGTATTCAAATTGGCTCACTTTTCTGTATCTTGTTACGTCCCTCTGAGGACCTGGTCCTCTGCCAGGTGTATCTGTTCTTGAGTATTTGCAGGAGCACAGATTCAGATGGTTATATATGTTTCGAGGATGTCTTCTCTCCGAGCCCATGATTGTTAGCTGGTATTCCTATATTGTGTTTATTGTGTTGTACTTTTTCATTCGAGTTGGTAGTGGATTTGTTTTCATCCAACTATCATCCTTAGATACTTATATTGAGATCTAGTTTCATAGATACTGGTTATTTATTTATATTGATTTTATGTGGATGAGATTTAGATTATACCCTGTGACTTGTGACATATGTTTATACCACTTGTGGATTGATATTCATATTACAGCGTACGTGTGGATTTTGGTTTCCATATATTGGAGTTGCCATATCCATACGGCTGACATGCTTACGTGTTCTAGTCCTACGTATTTTGGGACTGGGGCATGACATATTTTTGTGGTGGCCCATGCAGGTCGAGAGCATATTGTCTCGGTTACGTCACTGTACCGAGCAAGCCTGCGCATAGGATTAGAATATAGGATCTCAACCACTTATTTATCACCTCCCTTGATTTTATTTCACATTCTCATTTGATTGCTTATATTGCATCTTGCTTGATCCCTCCTCAGCGTCAATCTTCTCTCGTGCTTGATAAGGATTAGGAAGGTGCCTTGTACTAGGTATATACACTTTAGTATTCAATAACACTATTAGTTAAATTTTTATAAGTTTGGTAGTATGCCTCATAATATAGTATCACATAGTCCTTCTGACCAATTAATGAAATATAAATGAATGACACTAACTATAGGCTTGCATAAGAAGATAGTGTTTATCTAGACTATAGAACTTTAGTGTTTATCTAGACTGTAGAACTTATAGGCTCATACACCCATTTGGTTGACTTTAGACTTAGACAAGAAATTAGTATGGCAATTATAGAGGCACAACACCGATCTTCTTGATGAACTTAGATTATTCAGTACCTTCCTCCATCATAATCAAGCGTACTTATATTTTTACTACCTCGACTTATGCTGCTATTATAGCCTAGTTTTGCAAGCTTATTCTTCTATTAAGCTTGTTCATGACATATGTATTATTGGGGGCCCACACTAATACATTGTCTAAATCAGAATCGGTGTATTATGGTCTGATCAACCGTAGTGCGCTTGGTTCGCTCTTTGTATCACTACTTTATGTGGATTAAGATATAGTTGACTCAACTTATTAGACGAATATACTTTTCCTCTAGACTGGTCAGAGCATATCATGTTAGGTACATAACTGTTCTGATATGAACATGCATATAGAAATTTACCAAAATAAGATTTCAATCCACAACTGCCTTGGCAACTCCCTTTCAAAATTTTTTAATCCCTTCGAATCCCGTACTTGTATTATATCACCACCTCCTTGAACTCTTTATTGTTGTTTTTCGTCTTCCCCTATTTCGGAAAGACGAACGTTCGTGCTTAGTATAAGTTTGATACACGAATAGTACTAGATATACCCCATAGGCCAAGCACTCATGATGACAAACAAAAGAGCGCGGCCACAGAAAGCCGTAGATACAGGTACGACCTTAGTTATATGTGTCATTGCATACTCATGACCCCTTTTATGACACGAGATCTTAGGTGCATAGCAGACGTAGAATTATATAGGTGTTGGTTTAGAAGTTATGAGGATATACTGATATTTTACCCAGATGGCATACACGCGATGCTAATAGATGACGCAAGCAGCAGTAGTAGTATTCTTTTTCTATCACTATCTCGCCCCCTTGGGTGGCTCATCTTCTCTTCTCTCTCCATTCATTATCTCGTGCTTAATTCTCTCTATCGTAGTTACGTCTTTTTTGCGCCAACATGAATTATTGGTCTACTTCGACCCCATCCTTAGTTTTGTTAGTTAAAACGTAAATGGTTTAGTAGATGATTAATAACTAAAGGATGAGTTCTTAATAATAACCCTTATGTATATGACCTATAGCAATATCTGTATCCTCTTATTATTTTAAAAATCATGTATAACATCCCTTAGGCTAATAGGGATTTGTTAGACTGTTTGAACTAGTTTATACTTTTAATAGTTTTATAAGTTAGTCAAGACTTTAACTGTTGCCCAAAAACTTAGACTATGCCTAGAAAAGAATTGAAGGCACTTGTTACGAACTGACAACTATGACAAATCGCTGGCAAAGTAGCGACAGCTGCAGCTAGACCGTGGTAGTAAAGTAGTCGAAGTATTTGCAGACATATTGGTCAGGTGGCATGGCAGTATTAGGCTACAATACTTGACGGTTACAAAAAAAAATCATGGTTGTGAGATTCAAGACAAGTACCCCAAAATTCTGACCCAATAAATATATTCGTCTTAAAACCTAGACAATAGCCTCAAGAGACTGTGACTACTAGTAGAACTTTTGTAAGTTGGGTACTGTAGACGAGTTAGAGGATAACATGATAGTGTATGGACAATAAATAAGAAGTGTTAGAATGACAGATCATGACTTTTAAGAAGTACTGCTAGATAGCTATGTAGTGTAATAGCTATAGTAATTATTATGAATATGGGTTAGTGTCAATTTCGAGGACGAAATTTTTTGTAAGTTGGGTAGATTGTAAACCCCCTCACCAAAAATAGATATTTTGTGTGTATTTTATATTATTATATTAATTATAGATATTAAAATTCTTTAGAGTATTCTCTTAGTTAATTAGAAAATAAATTTCATGATATATTTACTTATATATATATTTATTTAGAATTATTTTAGGTTATTTTAGATTTTTGGAGATTTTTCTAGAATGTTTGGTAATTAAAACTTAGAAAACATAAATTTCTAGGACTTCTATGATTTACTATACGACCATACTTGCATGTTGTTCCTACCAAATATTTATTTTAGTTTAAAATATTTAATTATATTTTTCTGTAATTTATTTAGAATTTTAAGAAATTTATTTAGATTTTTAAAATTATTTAGGATTTATTTGGATATATATAGTCTTAATATTAGATAGATGCTAATTTAGTGTTAATAGATATTAATAAGATTTTATAAATTATTTGTATTATATTTAAGATTATAAATTATTGAGATAAATTCAAACTCTATTTTAAATTAATTCAAATCCTGAACCTAATAGGAAAGCAACTTCATGCATATCCTATCCTTATTTATAGTCATCATAATCCTATCCAAATTAACCAATCCTAGTCGTATTTAATTAAGTAGTGTCCACCATTATAAATATCTCATCCTTCATATTTTTATTTCCCAAATTCCTCTCTTTTTCGTCCAAAAATAGTCAAAATTCGTCATAAATTCACCTCATTTTCTACTAGTTATGACGAATTAAAAAGACGATATCTCCTAGCTCCGGACTCCAAACGCGCTCCAGTTTTTTTGTTAGAACCATATTAAGGTTAGTTTTCTGAATATATAAATTATTTTAATAATATCAGAACCTATTTTTCCAGAAAATTCTAAAAGTGCCAGCTGTCCGAAATCAGACGCATTTTGGTATTTTCGAGATTTCGGGAGATCCCGAACTCGAAATTACAAACCGTTTGAAGTTTTGGAAAGCTGACATGTTGAACTACCAGAAAAGTATTTCTACAAAATTTAAAATATAAGTTTAATCTACTGTAAAATTTGTGCAACGTAGACGTAAATAGAAAACCACTAAAAATTGTCATTTGTGCGTCCTTGTGGACATAACTCTTTACCGACTTGTGATTTTATGAAACCGTCGATTCCGGTATTCATGTAGCACTGAAATCTATATAATTCTACACACAAATCAAGGATTTGAGTTGGTTGACTTTTTGGTCAACGGATTGCCTCGATTTGCGTGCCATGGATCACATATCCGTAAAGTTGACTTTCGTTAGACCAAAATTAGAGCTTAACAATAAAATCAGATTATAATAAGATTAAAATACTAATTTAGGTTATTTTATTCAGAGTTAAAATAGATTAAAATAGCAAAAACTATTCACCCACTTTTGTAACCTAACTTGTTTAATTTATGTGACGGGTAGATCGGACGCCGCCTTGAGTTGGGACCAGGCAAGATACCTTGCCAAATTGCTTACAGTATTTTGTATACTTAGTATATTTCTGTATATTTATTGCATTTCTATTTCTTGCATGTGTAGTTTTCTTCCAGTCATTACTATGTATAGATATGTTGACACACACATGGCACTTAGTATCATTGAGGACAATCATTAGGCATATGGGCTTTTAACCACTCTGGTAAACCATAGTAACTAGCACGCACTATGGTGGTTGTGTCCGATGGTCGCTACCCCCGAGGTATGTCGATTGATGGAGTCCGAGGGTCGCTACCCCAGAGGTATGTCGGCTGATGATGTCCACTGACGAGTGCATGAGTTATGAGGATTAGATAGAGTAGCCTACCCTTGCCCATACGTCGAAAAGTTGTCCTCATTTGCATTCATATAGATTGTCTTGTACAGCGTACTTATTTATTTTCAAATTATATGCATGTTTACTGTATTCAAATTGGCTCGCTTTTCTGTATCTTGTTACGTCCCTCTGAGGACCTGGTCCTCTGCCAGGTGTATCTGTTCTTGAGTATTTGCAGGAGCACAGATTCGGATGGTTACATATGTTTCGAGGATGTCTTCTCTCCGAGCCCATGATTGTTAGCTGGTATTCCTATATTGTGTTTATTGTGTTGTACTTTTCCATTCGAGTTGGTAGTAGATTTGTTTTCATCCAACTATCATTCTTAGATACTTATATTGAGATCTAGTTTCATAGATACTGGTTATTTATTTATATTGATTTTATGTGGATGAGATTTAGATTATACCCTGTGACTTGTGACATATGTTTATACCACTTGTGGATTGATATTCATATTACAACGTACGTGTGGATTTTGGTTTCCATATATTAGAGTTGCCATATCCATACGGCTGGCATGCTTACGTGTTCTAGTCCTACGTATTTTGGGACTAGGGCGTAACATTTTTTTGTGGTGGCCCATGCAGGTCGAGAGCATATTGTCTCGGTTACATCACTGTACCGAGCAAGCCTGCACATAGGATTAGAATATAGGATCTCAACCACTTATTTATCACCTCACTTGATTTTATTTCACATTCTTATTTGATTGCTTATATTGCATCTTGCTTGATCCCTTCTCAGCGTCAATCTTCTCTCGTGCTTGATAAGGATTAGGAAGGTGCCTTGTACTAGGTATATACACTCTAGTATTCAATAACACTATTAGTTAAATTTTTGTAAGTTTGGTAGTATGCCTCATAAAATAGTATCACATAGTCCTTCTGACAAATTAATAAAATATAAATGAATGACACCAACTATAGGCTTGCATAAGAAGATAGTGTTTATCTAGACTATAGAACTTTAGTGTTTATCTAGACTGTAGAACTTAAAGGCTCATACACCCATTTGGTTGACTTTAGACTTAGACAAGAAATTAGTATGGCAATTATAGAGGCACAACACCGATCTTCTTGGTGAACTTAGATTATTCAGTACCTTCCTCCATCATAATCAAGCGTACTTATATTTTTACTACCTCGACTTATGCTGCTATTATAGCCTAGTTTTGTAAGCTTATTCTTCTATTAAGCTTGTTCATGACATATATATTATTGGGGGCCCATACTAATACATTGTCTAAATCAGAATCGGTGTACTATGGTCTGATCAACCGTAGTGCACTTGGTTCGCTCTTTGTATCACTACTTTATGTAGATTGAGATATAGTTGACTCAACTTGTTAGACGAATATACTTTCCCTCTAGACTGGTCAGAGCATATCATGTCAGGTACATAGCTGTTCTGATATGAACATGCATATAGGAATTTACCAAAATAAGATTTCAATCCACAACTGCCTTGGCAACTCCCTTTCAAAATTTTTTAATCCCTTCGAATCCCGTACTTGTATTATATCACCTCCTCCTTGAACTCTTTATTGTTGTTTTCCGTCTTCCCCTATTTTGGAAAGATGAACGTTCGTGCTTAGTATAAGTTTGATACACGAATAGTACTAGATATACCCCATAGGCCAAGCACTCATGATGACAAACAAAAGAGCGCGGCCACAGGAAGCCGTAGATACAGGTACGACCTTAGTTATATGTGTCATTGCATACTCATGACCCCTTTTATGACACGAGATCTTAGGTGCATAGTAGACGTAGAATTATATAGGTGTTGGTTTAGCAGTTATGAGGATATACTGATATTTTACCCAGATGGCATACACGCGATGCTAATAGATGACGCAAGCAGCAGTAGTAGTATTCTTTTTCTATCACTATCTCGCCCCCTTGGGTGGCTCATCTTCTCTTCTCTATCCATTCATTATCTCGTGCTTAATTCTCTCTATCGTAGTTACGTCTTTTTTGCGCCAACATGAATTATTGGTCTACTTCGACCCCATCCTTAGTTTTGTTAGTTAAAACGTAAATGGTTTAGTAGATGATTAATAACTAAATGATGAGTTCTTAATAATAACCCTTATGTATATGACCTATAGCAATATCTGTATTCTCTTATTATTTTAAAAACCATGTATAGCATCCCTTAGGCTAATAGGGATTTGTTAGACTGTTTGAACTAGTTTATACTTTTAATAGTTTTATAAGTTAGTCAAGACTTTAACTGTTGCCCAAAAACTTAGACTATGTCTAGGAAAGAATTGAAGGCACTTGTTACGAACTGACAACTATGACAAATCGCTGGCAAAGTAGCGACAGCTGCAGCTAGGCCGTTGTAGTAAAGTAGTAGAACTATTTGCAGACATATTGGTCAGGTGGCATGGCAGTATTAGGCTACGATACTTGACGGTTACAAAAAAAAAAAATCATGGTTGTGAGATTCAAGACAAGTACCCCAAAATTCTGACCCAATAAATATATTCGTCTTACAACCTAGACAATAGCCTCAAGAGACTGTGACAACTAGTAGAACTTTTGTAAGTTGGATAGTGTAGACGAGTTAGAGGATAACAGGATAGTGTATGGACAATAAATGAGAAGTGTTAGAATGACAGACCATGACTTTTAAGAAGCACTGCTAGATAGCTATGTAGTGTAATAGCTATAGTGATTATTATGAATATGGGTTAGTGTCAATTTCGAGGACAAAATTTTTGTAAGTTGGGTAGATTGTAAACCCCCTCACCAAAAATAGATATTTTGTGTGTATTTTATATTATTATATTAATTATAGATATTAAATTTCTTTAGAGTATTCTCTTATTTAATTAGAAAATAAATTTCTTGATATATTTACTTATATAAATATTCATTTAGAATTATTTTAGGTTATTTTAGTTTTTTGGAGATTTTTCTAGAATTTTTGGTAATTAAAACTTAGAAAACATAAATTTCTAGGACTTCTATGATTTACTATACGACCATACTTGCATGTTGTTCCTACCAAATATTTATTTTAGTTTAAAATATTTAATTATATTTTTCTGTAATTTATTTAGAATTTTAAGAATTTTATTTAGATTTTTAAAATTATTTAGGATTTATTTGGATATATATAGTCTTAATATTAGATAGATGCTAATTTAGTGTTAATAGATATTAATAAGATTTTATAAATTATTTGTATTATCTTTAATTATATTTAAGATTATAAATTATTGAGATAAATTCAAACTCTATTTAAATTAATTCAAATCCTGAACCTAATAGGAAAGCAACTTCATGCATATCCTATCCTTATTTAAATTCATCATAATCCTATCCAAATTAACCAATCCTAGTCGTATTTAATTAAGTAGTGTCTACCATTATAAATAACTCATCCTTCATATTTTTCTTCCCCAAATACCTCTCTTTTTCGTCCAAAAATAGTCAAAATTTGTCATAAATTCACCTCATTTTCTACTAGTTATGACGAATTAAAAAGACGATATCTCCTAGCTCCGGACTCCAAACGCGCTCCAGTTTTTTTGTTAGAACCATATCAAGGTTAGTTTTTTGAATATATAAATTATTTTAATAATATCAGAACCTATTTTTCCAAAAAATTCTAAAAGTGTCAGCTGTCCGAAATCAGACGCGTTTTGGTATTTTCGAGATTTCGGGAGATCCCGAACTCGAAATTATAAATCGTTTGAAGTTTCGGAAAGCTGACATGATGAACTAACAAAAAAATATTTCTAAAGAATTTAAAATATAAGTTTAATCTACTGTAAAATTTGTGCAACGTAGACGTAAATAGAAAACCACTAAAAATTGTCATTTGTGTGCCCTTGTGGACATAACTCTTTATCGACTTGTGATTTTATGAAACCGTCGATTCCGGTGTTCATGTAGCACTAAAATATATATAATTCTACACACAAATCAAGGATTTGAGTCGATTGACTTTTTGGTCAACGGATTGTCTCGATTTGCGTGCCATGGATCACATATCCGTAAAGTTGACTTTCGTTGGACCAAAATTAGAGCTTAACAATAAAATTAGATTATAATAAGATTAAAATACTAATTTAGGTTATTTTATTCAGAGTTAAAATAGCAAAAACTATTCACCCACTTTTGTAACCTAACTTGTTTAATTTATGTGACGGGTAGATCGGACGACGCCTTGAGTTGGGACTTCATCCTTTTCAGACCAGGCAAGATACCTTGCCAAATTGCTTACAGTATTTTGTATGCTTAGTATATTTTTGTATATTTATTGCATTTCTATTTCTTGCATGTGTAGTTTTCTTTCAGTCATTACTATGTATAGATATGTTGACACACACATGGCACTTAGTATCATCGAGGACAATCATTAGGCGTATGGGCTTTTAACCACTCTGGTAAACCCTAGTAACTAGCACGCACTATGGTAGTCGTGTCCGATGGTCGCTACCCCCGAGGTATGTCGATTGATGGAGTCCGAGGGTCGCTACCCCAGAGGTATGTCGGCTGATGATGTCCACTGACGAGTGCATGAGTTGTGAGGATTAGATCGAGTAGCCTACCCTTGCCCATACGTCGAAAAGTTGTCCTCATTTGCATTCATATAGATTGTCTTGTACAGCGTACTTATTTATTTTCAAATTATATGCATGTTTACTGTATTCAAATTGGCTCGTTTTTCTGTATCTTGTTACGTCCCTCTGAGGACCTGGTCCTCTGCCAGGTATATCTGTTCTTGAGTATTTGCAGGAGCGCAGATTCGGATGGTTACATATGTTTCGAGGATGTCTTCTCTCCGATCCCATAATTGTTAGCTGGTATTCCTATATTGTGTTTATTGTGTTGTACTTTTCCATTCGAGTTGGTAGTGGATTTGTTTCCATCCAACTATCATCCTTAGATACTTATATTGAGATCTAGTTTCATAGATACTGGTTATTTATTTATATTGATTTTATGTGGATGAGATTTAGATTATACCCTGTGACTTGTGACATATGTTTATACCACTTGTGGATTGATATTCATATTATAGCGTACGTGTGGATTTTGGTTTCCATATATTGGAGTTGCCATATCCATACGGCTGGCATGCTTACGTGTCCTAGTCCTACGTATTTTGGGACTGGGGCGTGACACCCTATTTGCTAATAAACCCCTTAACTTTTTGGGTATTTGCACATGAAGGAAAAGTAGTAAGGATTTGGTGTGGAAAGTGGTGTTTGGTGTTTGACGAAAAAGTCCAGCGCCTAGGTTGGTTTGTCAGGTCAAGAGTGTAATAATTTGTTGGAAATTAAGGTCTATCATTGGGCTCCAAATAGTATAGCAACGGTAGGATGCACATAGGATTTAAATCAAAGAACCAGTCAATGTAGCCTAATTTCTAAACCGCAAACACTCTGATGCTAAACCAAAATTTCTAACCACTGCCAGAAAAAGTCAAATTAGCGACGTCTAAAAATGTCGCTAAATAACAAAATGTCGTCGCTAATTTGGTTTAGCGACGTAATTAGCGACGTTATAAAGTTGTCGAAAAAATCCAAGTCGCCAAAAAAAAAATGTCGCTAAACGTCGCTATACCGACGTTTTTAGCGACTTTACTGTGTCGCAAATTTTTGCGACATTTAGCGACGCCAAGTCACTAAATAACGACGTTTATTAAAGTCGCTAAAGGTCGCTGATTAGCGACGTCTATAGCGACGTTATACCGACGTCTTAAATGACCTGGCTATACTGCCATGTCAGCAATTGGCGACGTATAGCGACGTCATTAGCGACTTTTTATAGCATCGCTAATTAGCGACGTATTTAGCGACGTAACTTAACGTCGCTAAACGTCGCTAAAAATGCCGCTAATTAAAAAAAAAAAGTGTCCAGAAGCAAACACCTTACCACAAACACCATATTGGTGATTCCCTGCAGTTTTAGCCTTTCCACTGTGGACAACTGTCGGATCGACGACATCCAATGGGCTAGTAGTACTCTCGCCTCCTCTGCTACAACATCCCCCTTTGAGCCTCTTGTGGCTCGCACGGTGTCCGCCTAGAGCCTGGTAGGAGTGGAAGCTCTTCTTGCAAGAGGCACACTCGTATCGGCTCTTCCCCAATCTAGCACCGTAACCATCTTCATCACACACACCAACATGATTTAATCTAGTTAACTATATAATTTCAATTAAATTAAAGACCACAAGAAGCATTGTTGAAGTATCAATCCAATTAAATGTGGATATGCAAGATAACTATATAATCCAATTAAATTAACTAAAAAATTAAAGACCACAAGAAGCATCATACATCATGCCTATTGTTGAAGTATCAATAATTCATAATATACAATCGCATCCTAAATAATAATAAAAATAACTATACTACTACGGATCTGCAGGAGGCTGACCACCGGCGCGCTTGAAGGATAAGAACTCCTCATACTCGTCCCGTGGAATCGACACCGATGTCGATGGAGAAGGCAGTGACGTCGGTGGAGGCCGTGCCCGCTCCAAGTCTGCGAGTCGCTGGTTGTAAAAATCCAGGGTAGATAACAGCCTCGTACTGCTATCACCAATTGAATCCTGCATCATCGTCAGCTTCTCGCCCATCGATAGCTGTGACGCCTGTAGCTCCATGATGTTGCGATCATTGGAGGCTCTAATATCATTTGTCAATTCTCGTAGCTCCGTCATGCTGCGGTCGAGCATATCCAATCGTGCGATGAGCATCGGATCGTCCGCCTGCGGTTGGGACCGGGACTGCTCCTACATACTTCGCAGCAAGTCGTCACGGAGAGACACAATCTGACGGTCAACGGCCTCCTGGACGGCCTCCTGGACTCTGGCCGACGACTGCGAGGGTTGCGACTGCGAGGGGTGTGTGGAATGCACAGCTGTCGGGGAGGCCCTAGATGATTGCGTCGCAACCAGGGCGCCATAGGAGCCTGTACCGTAGTACGTACCCCTCTGGATACCACCAGTTGCGGTCACCCACAGGTCGTCCGCCGACGGAGATGGACCGGGCTGTGACGAAGTACCAGTCTCTCCAGGTGTAGGTGCACTAGCAGTCGCCCGCTCACGAAGCCTAAGATACTCGGCCTAGAAAAGGTTTGGAAACTCGATAATTGCCTAAGTTATATTAAAATAAACACAAAGTAAAGTAATACTTACATAGGTCCGTGAGGCCCTCTCATCAATGAGATTTCCGTCCTTGCGATGGGTGGCCAAGAAGACGGTCACCATGTTTGCATCCTCACCCCTCTGTACCTGTTAAAAATATATTATTTATTACTAAACTTAAATATTTTTTCCAAGTACCATTTTATGGTACTTATATTAAAATAATATATTTTAAAAGAAAAAAATACCAAACGACGAAAATATTCCGTCATCGGAATCGAGCCACCACACCACTTGGCAGCATTCTGCCTAGCCGCCTTGGCCTTCTTAGACCTTTCCTTGTAGCTCGGATCGTCGAATCTAGCCCTCATCGCAGTCCACTGCTCAGGCGTGATCCAACCTTGGATCGGTTTTCCAGCACGATCACGAGCCTTCTGGTCATCCAGAGCATCTCGGATAAGCTTGGCGGCAACGGTAGAAAAGAGCCGCTCGATCAACTCGGCCCGGTGCGGAGGATAAAAATACGTTTGCTACAATAAATAATTCATTAAGTTAGCATCACGAATATGCATAAATTAGAGGATTTATTTAATATACTTTTACCTGGAAGTACGCAAACTAGAACGCCTTCCTCTCCTCCGGAGCCTCAGAGTAGTTGATTCAAGGGCCACCGTAGTTGTTCCTCAGAAATTGGCCCAGGCGTCTCTGAACCGACGATGGACGATATCTATATAGAGATAATAATTTAGATTACTGAAAAAGTTAATATACGATGAATAAAGAGAAACACAAATATATACTAAACCGTCTAATTGACTTACTTTGTACCGTCGGTCCAAATCTCTGTCCTCGTCTCCTCCGGTGGTGCGCATGGAGGATCTTGCTGATGCTGGGACAACGTCGGCACGACCTCCTCGACATGCTCATCTGTCCCCATGGTTCCGTCAGCAGGAGGAACGCTGGACGAGGGTGTACTATCACGCCAGGAACTACTTGTCCCAACAGTCGGGCATGTGTGTGATCGATATACTGGAGTACTGGGCGACGATGATCCGGAACCAACAGTAGGCAGTACCGGAGTGGCACTCTGTCTACCTCGGGACCTGCCGAATCCTCCGCGTTGTCCTGTCATATCTGATAACAACATATGATGAATATAGAGAAACACAAATATATACTACATTCTACAGTCGAAATGTGATACATATCTCAAAGCATTATACAGTCAAAATATAATACATATATTCGTTAATGGGTACATCTACTTCGTCAATTTTCCAACCTTGATCTATATTCTACAGTCAAAATATAGTTACATTCTACATGCAATATTTTTTATTTTCAATCATCTTCAGAAAATTTATCTTGTTCGCCTTTGTCGTCCTGCTCTTCCTCTTCCTCGTCTTCACTTTCATCTACTTCGTCGTCCTCTTCGGATAATTCTACATCTTCTACATTATTACTCGTGTAATGAGTAACTTCCGTTGAGTCCACATCTACAATATTTGTTACAAGAGGTAGATCGTCCTCCTGATAAGCTATTTCGTCAATGTCAAAGGTATTTCTAGCTTTAGTCTTGCATACTGCCCACCAATCCGACCTCGCTGTCCCCCGTCTAGGATAAGTTGTAAAGTACACGAGCTGAGCCTGACTTGATAGGACAAATGGTTCGTAGCCTTGATATCTACGCTTGCAGTTTATATCCACAAGGCCATGCTTGTCAATTTTCCAACCTTGATCTTGAATCGGATCGAACCATTCACACCTGAATAGCATGATATTAGCAGGTTCTGTGCCATAATTATATATCAACTCCACAATCTCTCGTAAGATGCCAAAAAAATCATTGCCCGGATTGACATCTTTGTAGTTTGAAGATTTGATACATAAACCACTATTTTTCGTGGAATCAAGATCCAGAAAGCTGTCTCTGATAGGAGCATTTGTTGACTTGAACCTGAACCCATTCACACAGAAACTTGGCCATATTTTTACGGCAGTAATTGGTCCCTTGGCTAGAGTCCTAATAGATTCAGTCTCGGGTGATATTAGACGATCGACCTAAATACCAAAGTAGCAATAGTAAGTTATTTGTTTTGCAAGTGCAGAAATAAAAAGTAATTACCAAGCATCTTACATATGCGCTCAACCAAGAAGGAAAATGGCATCTCATATCTTGTTCTACTTCTTCGTCTGTTATGTAGGGTCTAACCGACCTCAATTAGTAGCATAATAGTATCTTATACTATTACATTGAGATGATGTAAACGTAGACGTATTAATTACTTACCTCTCTAGCTTCTCCACTTCATCCTCGTCGCAATTGAGTAATATATACAATTGAGCAGCCCTTAGCTCATCGTCATTCAAATATCTCTTCTTCATTTTTCCCGAAGGCTTTCCGGATGCATTGAATACTTTGAGTATTGCATCATTAGATTCCTGATATGCGTCGTCGTTTCTGGGAGATTTCGTCCTATTAGTAGCAACATGCGGTTTGAAATACGTCGAGCAAAAGTTTGTAATCTCCTCGAGAACATAAGCTTCACAAATAGAGCCTTCAACCCGTGCCTTATTTTTTACCTTTCTCTTTAGGTGATTCAGATGGCGCTCGAAGGGGTACATCCACTGATAACAGACAGGACCACCAACACGTGCCTCATAGGAAAGATGAATTGGCAAATGCTCAATAGAGTCGAAGAATCCAGGAGAAAACACCTTCTCGAGCTTACATAGTGTTACCGCAATGTCCCTCTCTTGCTTTTCTAGACGATCGACGAGCAACTTAGTACAACAAAGATCTCTGAAGAATATGCTCAGCTCTGTCAATGGGTCCCAAACGACCTGCGGTAAGAATTCCCGAAATACAATCGGAATTAACCTCTCCATGAATACGTGACAATCGTGGCTCTTCATACCTACTAGTTTGTTCTCCTTGAGGTTGACGCATCTTTTCAAGTTCGACACATACCCGTATGGAAACTTTAGACCCTGAATCCACCTACAAAGTCTACCTTTATCCTCTTTATCCAGTGAGAAAACTGACTTAGGTTGCTTTAACTTTCCATTCCCCTCCTCTATCAAATACAATGCAGGACGTCTACATATGTCTTCTAAGTCCAACCTGGCCTTCGGATTATCTTTCGTCTTCCCCTTTACATCCATTACAGTATTAATTATGTTATCAAACATATTCTTCTCGATATGCATGACATTAAGGTTATGTCTGATCAGATTGGTGCTCCAATATGGCAGATCCCAGAATATACTCCTCTTCATCCAGTTATGGGTGCGACCAAATCCGTCACACTTGTACCCCTTAGCAGGCTCTTCGATAGCACTTGGTAAATCTTTTAACTCTTCCCATATCGTGCATCCGGGCCACCTTGGCGGTGGATTGGCCTTCTCCATAACTCCCGCACGAAAAGTATTCCGATTCCTCCGGTACGGATGATCCTTCGGCAAAAATTGTTGATGACAATCGAAGAAGCACGGTTTGCCTCTGTGTTTCAAACGGAAAGCCTGAGAACGGTCCATGCAATACGGACATGAGAGACGACCATGGGTGCTCCATCCCGATAACATTCCATAGGCCGGAAAGTCGTTGATGGTCCACATAAGTGCTGCCCTCATCTGAAAATTCTGCTTTATAGAAACATCGTACGTGTTAGCACCGACTTCCCACAGCTGATTCAACTCATCTATCAAAGGCTGTAAATACACATCGATGTTCCTCTTCGGATTGTTCGGACCCGGGATAATAACGGTTAGGAACATATACGGAGTCTTCATGCACATTGTAAACCCCCTCGACCAGATTCCAGTATTTTAGGAATATTTTCACAATTTAGGATTTGTTGCAATATTTTAATTTATTTTGCTTACATATCCTATTGACTTGTGCACCTGTCCATCACCTAATTATTTAGAGCTTTACCTCGACAGTATTCCTCGAACGAAGTTCACATACCTCTCCTAGACTTGCCAGTCTACTATCCTGCACTTTGTGTAACTCCCAGATACTCAGTTTTGAGCCTCGTATGAGACGCACAAATCTCGTTACAAACGCCCGTATTTAATTCCTATTTTAATTCCCAGACCTGTACCCATCCCTGTTCCAATAGAGATTTGAGGCCCAACATGCAACCGTTTTGCCCAGACAAAAATACATTATTTTTCTACACTGAGTATACTACATTTAGTGTATTGACACCATAGAAAAATTATGACCCTACCTGCCTGTAAATAATTAGAGAACACCGTGCGCAGTATTTATTTAATTAAATAAATACGATGACCCGTATCACCCCGAAACCAGGCCCAACCCCTGCCCAGACTCACCCCCACCCCCTCGGGACCCTCGCACAGCAATTTCCCTTCAATCCTGTAAATTTTAGAGTTTTCAGGAATCGGGTATTTTTCCAGACAATTTCGTAATTGTGCAATTTTCCAAAACTAGGACTTTACGCAATTTATGAAATTACAGGGACTTTCCTGCAAATTTCAGTGCGAGGTATCACCCCCTCATTGACCGGTGAACCTGCACCGTCCATTTGGAGGCGGGACCCACCCGTAAAGACCCCGAAAATATCCCAAAAATATCCCGAAAATATCCACAAAATATCTTGTAAAATATCTTTAGATATTTTACTTATTATATTAATAAAATTCTTTTATAAAAGAAAAGAAAAGAAAAGAAAAGAAAAATAAAATCCTAAAAACCTACCCCCCCAGCCCGCAGCCGATCCCCCCCCGGCCGGCGGCGAGCCCCCCCCTCGCCGGCGTCACCCCGCGACCGCTGCCCGCGGAGGAGCCGACCCCCCCCCCGCTCAGGTCCCTCTCTCTCCTTCTCCCCAGCTCCTCCTCCTCTCTCCTCCGGCCCTATCCCAGTTCGCCACCACCGCCATCATCACCGTCGCCATCTCCTCCACTCCGCCACTCGCCACCCCCCCGGCCGCCCTTCCTCCTCCAGCTCCCATCTCCACCGCCACCCCCATCTCAGCCTGCCGCCATCACCATCCTCCACCACCAGCACCAACGCACCACCACCTCCTCTTTCCTCGACACCCGGCCTCACCCAGCCGACTCCTCCACCCCCACGACCCCCCCTGACCCGCTCCTCCTCCTTCTCCTCTCACCACCACCCTTCACCACCATCATCATCACCATCACCTCCCTCCCCGACCAGACATTCCCCCCCTCTGCTCGACTCCGCCCCATCCTCCACCACATCCTCCACCTCCTCGGCCACTCCCCCGTCCGGCCAGCACCCAGCCACCCTCCGCCTGACGACTCCCCAGCTCCCCCCGATCTCCTCCCTGACTTCCTCCCCCACGGTCCCGAGCAGCACCTCAAACCACCATGTCCACCACCCATCACAACCACTTGTCTTCCTCCGGCGACGCCCTGAGCCGTCACGGCGAAGCCTCGACGAGTCCCTGCTGAACTCTGACCGGACACAGTGACCAGGATAGTACAGCAGCTGGACACGGCCCGGACACGTCCAGGACACAAATCCCGTGACAAGACGACTCACGAGGACACGAAGAATTCGGTTTCTGGAGCCCTGTTCAGGTATCGTTTTCTCCCTCCTCGTAATTCCGATTTCAATTCCGTCAGTTGCGTCGTGTAGACTATGTAACCACCTCGGTGCCCGTGCAACCCGCTCGGAGCATCGCGTCCTGTGGCGATCGCAAACTGCGATCCAAATACAGGAAAAACAATGACCCGATTCACCCGGAACTGGGTACGCCCCGCCAAATGGGACGACTTGGTCGCACGCGGTCTTTACCGAAATGTGCGCGACGTTGATACGGACGTGTAGGAATTCGGAGAAGTTGATTTGGATGTGCGTGCACACCGAAATCAACGCGTATCCGCCGACACCGCCCCGTATCCGTCAGTTCTGGAACACGCTGTAACTTTGTGTATACACGTCGAATCGAGACAAAACTTGCGCCATCGGACTCGTAGCAATACGCTGGTCCTGTGAGCCAAGTTTGGTTCGATTCTGAGAACGTTGACAAAATTCCGTATCGTGGGCCCCACAGGCTCCACCTGACGGGTGATTTTGTGACCGGCTCACCGGAATCCAATTCTGGAAGTTCCGTTGGGTTCGTATCATCATTCCTGACTTGTTGACACTAAGTTTGGTGAATTTGGAGACCTTTGACCCTGACACATTTTTCGGTGCAAAGCGGCCCACATGTGGACCCCGCTTTGACCAGAAACTGTCATTTTTGCCCCTGTGTCCAAATTGGACTTAGGGACAGACGTTTCTAGCTATTTGATATTTTCTGAGACTGTTAGTGATGTTTATTTCAGCATCCGGAGACTTTTCTTCTGAGGCCATAGTTTCTGACTTCTTGGCATTTGACATCTGGACATTGTATTTTGCAGCTCTTGCCAGGCAAGTATACCTTGCCTTGTTGTACTGTTTAAATTCAGTTATTGTTAGTTACATGCTTTAATATTATATAAATGTGCGCGTCCGAGAAAACTTGGGTGCAGTCAACGATGGCGTTGACGTTAGGACTTGTGTCTGACCTAGTGTCTAGTAGACCCACCTAAAGTTGTAAAGTTATTGATATAACTTCCCAGGCCTTGACACGTATCATTACACGTCACAGAGTGAGTACATGTAGGGACGCGTGCCTCATGCGCGACTGGCCATCAGTGTGAGCAACACGTGTAGCGGTATTTAGCTCAGTTGCTTATTTCATAGAGACTTGCATCATAGTATGAGATGTCCACGTCGTTTTCACGATTTGTACACCTACATTGGGCGGGAAAGATTACTAGTAGGCGTATGGGACACCCCCTCCATGATGTTTTATCCTTCGTACCATGCTCCTCGGAGATGGTCGATTGCAGAGCTACCCGTGTGTCCGGGGGCATATGACACATATACTAGCCGGTCATGACGATTGGTGAATTACGTCAGCATATGTCAAGCCTACACATTCTCATACGTACTATCAGGTCTTTAAATTGCATTCACTTAGATGGTTAGCACACCCTTTATTTATTCAGTATTTACATTATGGCATGTTATTTTTCTGTATCTTGCTATGTCCCTCTGAGGACCTGGTCCCCTGCCAGGTGTATATGTTCTTGAGTACTCGCAGGAGCACAGATCCGGACAGGCTACTTATTTTCCGAGGAGATCTTCTCTTCGAGCCTCGTGATTGTCAGATGTTGTTCTTATATGGTGTGTATCTGGTTCCTTTTTATATTCTATTTCGGCAGTAGATTTGATTCCATCCGACTGTCATTCTTTAGATACTTATTTATTGAGATCTAGTTACCTGGTTATTGGTTATTCATGTTTATGTGATTTCTGTGGATGAGATTTAGATATTACCCTGTGACTTGGAGTTAGTTTTACCACTTATGAATTATTGTTCATTATACAACGTACGCACGTATATATGGTTTACATATATTGGAGTTGCCATATATACGGGCCAGCTGGCATGGTTACGTGACCTAGTCCTACGTATTTTGGGACTGGGGCGTGACACAAATCCAAGGCGGTAGATTGTACGGAGTGACGATCACAGGCCAACACGAATACTGGGAGCCCGAAAGTCCGAATGGGGTAAAACCGTCAGAGCAGAGCCCCAATCTGACATTACGCGCTTCCTCGGCAAAATATGGATACTCTCGATCAAAGTGCTTCCATGCTTCTCCATCGGATGGATGATCCAATACTCCTTCGATCTGTTTTCGCCTGTGCCAACTCATGTTTTCTGCAGTCTCCTTAACCATAAACAACCGCTGCAACCGCGGCGTCAAAGGCAAGTAGTGCATCGAATCGATAGGCTTCCTTGCACCGACAAACTTTTCTCTAACAGTGGCCTTGTAGCGATCAATACTACAGAATCTGCACGCATCTTCATCCTTGTCGTCTTTGTAGTACAACATGCACCCGTTGCGACATGCATCGATTTTCTCATATCCCATCCAAAGCGATCTCACCATCCTCTTAGATCGATAGAAGTCTTTAGGCAACTTTGCACCATCGGGCAAGATCTCTCTATAATCAAATCGAGCAGTCGATTATAGCATTCTTGCAACATGTTAAAATCGGACTTGATGCTCAATCATCTTGTAACCACCTCCAACGGTGAATGATCCTCACAACCAGGATATAGTGGAGTCCTTGCATTCTCAAGCAACTCCATAAACTTTGCAGCATCGATATTCGGTGCCTCCTCAGCTGCATCATAATTGTCCGGATTGAAACTAGGTCCCGCCGTATCATAATTGTTAGGATTGAAACTAGGCCCCGCCGCATCATAAACCATGTTCACCAACCCGTCGTCGTAAGCATCGTGGTCTTGGACATCCATATACGGCTCCACATAGGGCTCCGACTCTGATGCTAGAGATACAAGTTCTCCGTGCACGGTCCACTGATAGTAATTTGGCGTAAAGCCCTTCGAGTATAAATGATATGTAACTTCCACTTCTGGATGATATTTCCTGTTGCGACATCTCACACACGGACACTTAATTTTGGTACCGTCCATGTACTGAGGGAACGCCTTGGCGAACTGCAGGAACTGCTGTACACCCTCAATAAATTCATCCCGCACACCGCACATGTCATCAGGATGACGGTTGTACATCCACGAACGATGACGCAAATAGTAATTCATATCCATTTCTAGATACTTCTGCAAAAATGACAATATGTATCATATAAATCATTACATACAGTGGTTTATCACCTAACTTCATAACTTAACCATACTATAAAAATCATATCTGATATAATACATACTTTTATTTATCAAAGTCTAAAATAAGCAATATTCAAAACAACTAAAAAGAGGCCAAGTCTCTTAGTTTTTTAATATATTATACTATTGGTAAAAGCTTGGGTTCTTTACTGTATACAATGCTTACTAGGATATATAGTTACTTAGCTAACTATTAACAAAATCAAGTATATCAGTAAGTAACTATTTAACTACACTAACTATGTACTAATTTAATACAAAACTGATACCCTTAACTTCTATCCAATAACTCATGCTAACCCATCTTAAACCAACTAACCAATACCTGGACACTAAGCTAACTAAAACTAGTATACATAGATCACTAAATGCAACTGAAAACGGATACTGATACAGTGGGACTTGTTGATACTTACTGATACATGGTTGCTGAAATGACACAGTGCTGATGGTTTTCCTCTTCGGTTGCCTGCTCACTGTTGCAGACCTCCTTCTCACTGCCCACTACAAGGTCGAGCATGCCATCCCGCTTATTCTAGATACCATCTTAGTACACTCTTATCTAACATCTCTAAACATCACTAACCTACATATCTATATATACCCTATTAACACTTGACTTTATACCTTGCCTGCATCAACTCCTACAATTGCCTGTACTGATACCTCACACAGTCCCTGATACGTATCAGTGTATAAGTACTGATGACTGATACCAAACTGAAACTAAGATGCACTAAGGCATGCCTCTGCAGTGCCTAGGGACTGCCCCCAAGCCTAACTGACAGGCACCATTTGGGTGCACTGCTGCAGTGCCCCATGCCAGAGCCCCAAGTCTGTAACCAAACTTCATTTGGTCTCCTCCATGTACCAATACTAACAACAGATAATATACTAACTGATGACTCCACATACTAACACTTCTAAAGTGTATCACTTGCAGGTAATAACCCTACTACAACTGTCACAATCCCTCACATCTCGAGCTCAGTGTCTGTGTCACTGTCTGTGTCCATGTGATATTAGTGTCTGTGTCCATGTCAAAAAACCTAATCCTAACCCTAAGGTCCTTATCAGTGTCTGTGTCAGTGTGTGTGTGTGTCGTGTCTGTGTCTGTGTCACCATCTGTGTGTGTGTGTCGTGTCTGTGTCAGTATCACATGTGTTCTGAGAGAGAGAGAGAGAGAGAGAGAGAGAGAGAGAGTTAGGCTTTACCTAGAGCTCGAGGAAGAGGAGGGGGATGCCGGAGTAGCCGCGGGGGAGGTCGACGGAGTAGGCGGTCGACGGAGCGGGGGGGGGGGGGAGGGGCGGGGGGAATTTTTTTTCGTTTCAAAATTTCGACAGTTGGGAAAAAATGGAAACCGAGCCCTAGTTAACCAAATTTTAGCGACGTTTAGCGACGTCAAAGAAGGACGTCGCTAAATTAAATTATAGCGACGTTACGGTCGTCGCTAAACACGTTGCTAAATATTTCTAATATAAACGTCGCTATTTGCGTCGCTAAACGTCGCTAACTTAGATATATTAGCGACGTTTATCGACCAAAATTGAACTTATAGCGACTAATCTTATAAAAACTGAATATAAGTCGCTAAATGTCGTTAAATGTCGCCAATTAGCGACGTCTACCGACGTTTTACATGGAGTCGCTAAATTAGCGACGTTTTTACTTGGAGTCGCTAAAAAACGTCGCTAATCCCGCTTATTCTAGTAGTAAACCCTATCTAGTCTACCCAAAATAATAATTTGAAGGGGTTTACAGACTCGACGACAGAGTCGAGAGGGGTATTTCCGTTGTGCCGATTTTTTTGTTCGTTTTTTATGCCGCTTGGTTATTTTCTTGTTGGTTTAGTGACTTGCGTTTTCTTGAACGGTTTCGATGGATTTTATTGTCTTCGTTCTTTGGATTTCTCATTTCGTATCAAACCCTTGGAGACCGAAGCAGGAGATATTGATCATCTGTTGGTGCGTGCAGGTGATCGTGTAGGCGATGCACAAGCAGAGTCTTGAAGATCTCCCTTTCCTCTCTTCCAATTCTCCAACTTGTGAGTGGCCTTACTTCGATTAGCTCCCTTCTTCCAAGTCTTCATTCTAAACAATCTGACTCGTTTGAACGTTCTGATCAACGATACCATAGGAATAATAATAAATGAGTCATGATAACAAGAAGTGATGCCTTTCATACAAATTTTCGTACGATCATATTGTATGTGTGCTTGTCCGTTATGTATCTATATATTAATATTTCAGTTATAGCTAGAACTTATTATTTATAACTGTATAAATGTGTAGTACAAATAATTAAAATGTGATTACTTGAGCAGGTAGACTATGCCAATCGCACTGTGCTAAATTAGATATGTGTATTATGCTAGCTTGAAATGCTTCATTTATTAACTTAGTATTAAGACGTCGTTTGGTCGGACAACTTGTGCACAAAGTTTGGTTCCTACGAACGGTTCCCGGGGCACTGGGGCCGATTCGTTCCGGGCGGAACTCGGATAGCTACACTAGCAAGACTAGCACGGCTAATGCGGGGCCTTGTAGTGGGGCTTGCTACCCGCGCTGCAAGGATCACCGTCTTACTGTAGCTATTATCCAAGGTGGCAATGTGTGTCATGAACCAATATATTACTGCATTATTTGTTCAAGCTAATGATGTCTTCTTGATAGGGAAGAACATGGTAAGTCTTGTGCAGTTGGGTGTAACACCGCAGGTAAAAAGCCATCGAACGGTGGCACAGTTATTAAATTATATATATATATATACATTGAATGTTGTAACTCGAACTAAGGCAAGATAGAAAGTCCACATTAATAATTTGTTTGCCTCACCTGAATATTTTGTCGATTTGGTTAGTTGGGTTAGCTCGCCCTCACCGGTACTTTTCAAAGTACTGACCCTCGTAACAGCAGGTTCCCCGAGTCCAGGCAACACGGCGAGGAGCTGAAGCTTTCTTTCCCCAACTAGTCCAGTACTCAACGCACTCCGTTTGTGCCTTTGGAACTTGTATAAAACATCTGAAGCTCATGAACCCCTCTTATGCAGCTCCGAGGAAAGGCGACAGCTTTGCCAGAAGGTGTCTATTATATTTTGAAGTTCTAGTAAATGATGTAATGTATGGAACGACTATCTTATTTTTTGTCCAAGTTGTAAGCCCGTGCGGCATCCTTATTACTTTTGGGTCAAGAGTCTGTAACCAGATGCTCATTATCAATAAAAAAAACTTTTCTATATCTCAATGTGTGATATCTTGTTTGCGTACTCTATTGCATGTGTTCTAAAGTATATCATTATGCCTAGGCCTTGTGCACACGCGCCTTACGCGTGCACGACATCAAGCCCGGGGGACGATTTTCAATTTAGTGGAAATCAGGGTGTGACATATTGGTATCAGAGCCTAGCTTCAGATCCTTTGGTCTCGTGTCAGAAAAGTTTTCATAAGACGACCCTGCCCCTTCCAGTTGAACTCTTAAAATTATTTGGGAAAAATAAGATGTGTTCCATACAATGAGTCCATAATATTCTATGAGACTGATGTAAGTTCTTTATTTTTGAAGGAATGGCTCAAACACAAGGAACATGGCAAGTTGATGCAAGTACTTCAGGCACTTCGGCAAGCTCCGAGAGCCAACGACCTGCGCCCCCCGTCGATCTGGTTGAACGAAAGATGCAAATGCTAGAGGCGCAACAAAGAAGAGATGAGGCTCGACATGACAAGTTCGAGAAAAATCTAGAAACCTGATTTGAGGCAGAAGCAGGTAGATGCCCTGCAACAAATTGTTCAGACCTTAGCTTCTAAACATTCCGCAACGACAGTAGCGGCACCGGTGGAGCAACCAATAAATAAAGTCAAAATATCCCGAACCCCAAAGAAGAAGGATGTGACTACCTTCGACTTTGCCGACTTTAAAAAGGTTTGCAACATATCCTTCCGAGGGACCGAAGACCCTATTGTGGCTCTAGATTGGTTGGCCGAGCTTGAGGATCACTTTAAACTCCTAAAAGTACCTGATGACAAGCAAGTCGCCTGTGCCCAGCTCCAACTTCGTATAAACGCGCATGATTGATGGGATATGCACCGTAGATCTCTCTCCGCAGACGGTAATGGGGAGACGATCCCGTAGGCCACCTTCCGTAGCGTGTTCGAAGAGGAGTTTATTCCCCCATATATTCATCATCAAAAGGAGAACGATTTTGTGCATTTGCAACAAGGGAGCATGTCAGTGAAGCAGTATGTCGCAGAATTCAATCGGTTGGCCAAGTTTGCTAGTTCTTATCTGCCCAATATAGCGAGTCGAGCCAGACGATTTGAAGGTGGCCTGCGACCTTCCATTCACGCGCACGTAGTCGCTCCACAGTACGAGATGATGAGGGAAGTCCTTAACCATGCCCTCGTCCTAGAACCGCAATATCCTTCTACTACTGCCGGTGTTGTGCAGCATTCTCATCACAAGCGCCCTAGTAATACATGAGAAAACAAAGCTAATAAGTGTCCAAACAATGGCGGTAATCAGGGCAATCATATGAGGGGAATCATGGGCAGCGTTGTGTCAAATGAAATCGTACAGGACACTAGGATAGTGAATGTCAAAATCAGGGATGCTTCAATTGTGGTCTGCTGGGCCATTATGCTCGTGACTGTCCTGATCTCCCAAACTGGGTCCCTCTGCGCCGTGCAACGGAACAAAATTTTGTTCAAGGACCCCAAGTAAATTGGCCTGCGCAACAACAGGAGCGTCGTCCGAATACTGGAGGGCGAGTGTATGCATTGACGAGGGATGAGTCGCTCGCCTCGGACACCGTAGTGACAAGTATATTGCTATTCAATAATGTTCCTGCACGAGTACAATTTGATTCTGGTGTCACATATAGTTTTGTATTGGAAAACTTTGCTAGGAAGCACGAATTTATTCATACACCGTTAGGACTAAGGCTTAGCGTCAGTACCCCGTCGGGTATGGACTTGCCTTCTGACTCAGTTTGTCATGACGGCTGTATTTGCATCGGAGGAAGAAAATTGTCACTTGATGCGATAGTTCTAGACATCAGGGACTACGATCTTATTCTGGGGAAGGATTGGCTCGGCGCTTGCTCGGTGACCATTGATTGTGCAGAAAAGAAAGTCGTGTTTCCTCTACCAGGCGAGACCGAATTTTGCTATACGTGTAGTCTATCGTCGAGAGCGTCGAATGCCCATATGGTAATTTCTGTAATATCTGCTCGGCGGATGATATATTCCGGCTGAAGGGTACTTGGCGTCCGTTCGAGACACTCAGCAAGATTACGCAAAGGTTGAGTCCATTTTTGTTGTGGCAGATTTTCCTAATGTGTTTCCAGATGAGTTATCTGGCATGCCGTCCGACCGAGAGATAAAGTTCACTATAGACACATTTCCAGATACTCGACTGATTTCCAAAGCTCCGTATCGAATGGCCCCGACAGAACTAAAAGAGTTAAAGGTTCAGTTATAAGAATTGCTTGATCATGGGTATATTCGTCCGAGCATGTCTCCGTGGGGTACGTCTGTATTATTTATAAAAAAAAGGATGGCTCGATGAGGCTCTGTATCGACTATCATGAATTGAATAAAGCCACTGTTCGAAACAAGTACCCCCTTCCCTGGATCGATGATCTCTTTGATCAGCTACAAGGTGCGACGGTATTCTCGAAAATTGATCTTCACTCAGGTTACCATCAGCTCAAGATTAGGCCAGAAGACGTGACGAAATCAGCCTTTCGCACTAGCTATGGCCACTATGAGTTTTTGGAAATGCCATTCGGATTAACCAATGCCCCTGCCGCCTTTATGGACTTAATGAATCGTGTATTCCGGCCACACCTCGATAAGTTTGTAGTAGTGTTCATTGATGATATATTTGTGTACTCAAAAATTAGGGAGGAACATGCAGAGCACTTATGGACCATGCTACAGACTCTTTGGGACTACAAGCTATACACGAAACTGAGTAAGTGTAAATTCTGGCTGAGCAGTATATCTTTCCTCGGGCACATCATTTCGGCAGGAGGCATTTCAGTCAATCCAAAGAAAGTTGAAGCCATCGTCGAGTGGAAGCGGCCTGCATCCGTCAATGAGATTTGAAGCTTCCTCGGGCTAGCGGGCTACTACAGGCATTTCGTGAAGGACTTTTCCAAATTAGCATCGCCTCTGACTCGCCTCACACTGAAGGGAGTCGTGTTTGAGTGGTACGTCGATTGTGAAGCCTCGTTTGAAGAGTTAAAGCATCGCCTCACCTCTACCCCACTACTTATACTACCAGACGAGACCTCAGGATTCTAAATATTCAGCGACGCATTAGGACAGGGCTTGGGGTGTGTGCTCATGCAGCAGGATAGGGTGATGGCCTACGCATCCAGACAACTTAAAAAGCACAAGAAAAATTATCCTATGCATGAACTGGAACTCGCGGCAATTGTGTTCTCGCTAAAATTATGGCGACACTACCTCTATGGAGTGGCTTGTCAAATTTAAATAGATCACAAAAGCTTAAAGTACTTATTCACCCAAACGGACCTTAACCTACCACAGCGGCGTTGGCTAGAATTAATTAAGGACTATGACCTGATGATCGACTACACACCTGGCAAGAAAAATATTGTAGCGAATGCGTTGAGTCGAGTATTTGCAGGATCCCTGTCCGTTGATCACAAGTTACAAAGGGACTTAGAGGAAATGGGCATTGAACTCCGAATTCCATATCGCAGCACGCGAGTTATTCAGATGCGATTCGTACCCAACCTGTTAAAGAGGGTCACATCTACTCAGAGGGACGACCCATTCCTAAGAAAAATGCGTGAGCAGATTCTAGCGAAAAAGGTGAAAGACTTTGCAGTAGATGAGAATGGAGTGTTACGAGTTAAGGGAAGGCTATGCGTCCCCAATGACATAAAACCCAGAAAGGAGATCCTTACGGAAGCTCACTATGCATCCTGTACAGTCCATCCTGGGTGCATGAAAATGTATAAAGACTTTTGCACTATTTTCTGGTGGCATGGTATAAAGAAAGATGTGGTGCTCTTCGTATCGCAATGCATAACCTATCAGAGGGTGAAAGCAAAACATCAGAACCGGGCAGAGAGATGCAGAATCATTCTACCCCGGAATAGAAATGGGAGCACATAAGCATGGACTTCATTGTTGGCTTGCCAAAGATGCAACGGGGGAACGACGCAATCTGGGTCATCATCGACCGATTAACCAAGTCAGCGCACTTCATTGCCATCAAAATTACTTAGAGTATCGATCGCCTCGCCCAGACCTACCTTGATGAGATAGTTCGACTGCACGGAGTGCCAATTTCTATAGTATCAGATCGGGACGGACGATTCCTATCACGTTTCTGGGAGAGCCTGCAGTCAGCGATGGAGACCAAGTTGAAGTTCAGCTCAGCCTATCATCCTCAAACCGATGGCCAAACAGAATGGGTGAATCAGGTACTTGAAGATATGCTGCATCTCTATGCAATCGATTCAAAGTCAAGTTGGAACGTTGTCACGCCCCAGTCCTAAAATACCGTGGGACTAGACACGTGGCAATGGCCAGCAGTACGCACCGATGGACCAACTCAACATAATGGATCCATCAGGGCATACTTAAGCTGTAAAACAAGTCTACGACAATCATGGCACAACTAATCTCATCCACACAAGATATAAAATATGATCCACAGAATAAATAAGGAATGTAAATCATCAGCAAGTCTCACAAAGTACTTCGGGGAACAACCCGATAAATATCTAGTACAATGGTTCCACAGACCAGAAAGTAAATGACTGAAATAAATAGATGAAAGCTGAGCATGAACATGGATGCTCAAGAGAAATCTTTAGCTAAGACCTCGTCCTCGGGTGGTGGTACAGCTCCTGGATCAGCTCCTGCTCCGGTCCCGTAAACCTCGGAATAAACCACGTCTGCAAAATCTGGGGACAAAAATCCGGATCCAGGTCCTCAGGGGACATAGCAAGGTACAAGAAAGCTCATGCCAATAAATAAATAAACAGTACAGCAGATAAATAACTAAATAAAACAATAGGGTAAATATGTAACCATCTAAGTGAAATACAAGTGAGAGCAGCACGAATACTCAGGCTGAGACCACTACAAGCTCTGTGTCTGGGAGCCGGTAGCAGCAATAACTATGTGTTTACTATGATTTATATATATATAATCAGCCTGTAGCCTGTGTGTCTCTCCCCACCCAATGTAACCACGCATATCATGTCCATAACGTCTCATGTCCATGTCAAGCGCGATCATAGCTAATGCAACAAGTCATAAAGTATCTAAGAGTATAATGTCCATGTCCTGTATCATATACAGAATCACCACGAATATCTCAGGAAAATCCTGTCTCATGAATAGTGTCAAGTGTCCTGGGTCATATGGTACTTGATAAGACAAGTACGAAAATAAGGTGTCACGAATGTCCCTCTCTAGATGACCGTACCCAACACTGCGTACAGTGTTGGCACCCGACTAATAATCGGACGCTAAGTACGTCACACGGTCCTAGGTTGAGCATGCACAGTAATATATATATAAAGCAAGGAAAATAGATAACTAAGCTGCAGAGTTTGGCAAGGTACACTTGCCTGATGGTTGAATATCAACTGTCGTCCTGGTATCGGTGGATCCGGTAGGGACTACTCCAAAAGCTGTAATAAACATCACCAACAGTCTCAGAAGATGTCAAATAGCTGGAAATGCCTGTCCTTACGTCCAATTTGGACACAGGGGCAAAAAGGTCATTTTCGGGCCAAAGCGGGTTCCATAGGTGGGCCCACTTTGCACCGAAAAGTGTGTCGAGGGTAACAGTCTCTAAATGGGACAAACTATGGGTCAAACAACTCTAAATGTTAATACGATCCCAACGGTATGTCCAAATTTGGATTCCGATGAGCCAAACATAATTTGGTCCAAAAAGTCAACTGTGGGGCCCGCCAATTGGCGATCTGGTCAACCGTCTCAGAAATGCGTGAAAATTGGGTCACAGGACCAGCGTGTTACCACGAGTCCAGTGGCATAAGTTTTGTCGCAATCTGACAAGCGTGCACAAAATACTCGCGAGTTCCACAAAAGTGGCGACACGGAATGTGTTCGCCGATACGGTCTGATTCCGGCGCGCACACGCGTCCAAATCAGTCCCCACGAATTTTCATGTGTCCGATTATGCTGCGTGCATCATTCGGTACACTTTGCACACGGCGGGGCGGTCCCGTTTGGCGGGGCGCGCTCCGATCTCCAACTTTTAGAAAATCGGAAAAAGTGGGTGCGCGCAGTTTTGTGACGAACATAATTTTGTCCACAGCAACTAATAGCACAAAGTTATTATACAAAAAATAAACTAGGTCATGTAATCTACAGGTATCAAAAAGAATCACCGAATTCGGATCTCTGTGGTGGGAGATACGAACTCGGCAATATGGGTGGTCATCGCAAGTTTCTGCAATTTCAGAATTGGGTAAGTCCGGGCCAACTTGGGCGCTGTTTTTCACCTAGGGGCACACGTTATCTGAGGTTGACTATAAAACAAGTATTTGAGAGGGTTAAGGTAAGATCATACCTATGAAAATGGAACGGCATTTGGTCGAGCGAGTCGACGGAAAATCACGCCGGAGCGAAGGTGCTTCGAGTGGGAAACTGCAGTTCGCGATGTCGGCGTCGACGGGATGGTTGGATGGCTTGGGGAGGCTTCTCTGGCTGCGGTGATGGCTCTAGATGGGAAGAGGAAGTCTGGAGTTTTAGGTTAGGGTTTTGGAGAGCTAATATATATATACATATATATATATATATATATATATTATATATATTAGAAGAGAGGGGATATATAGGATTGGGTGAAGTTGTCGTCGGCTCTGGGAAGTCACACGAGGACTAAGGGCGGGCTCCCATGGGAATTCTGTTGGCGGGTTCCACAGCAACTCTGCTGTATCAATATACTAAGGAACTTAAGTCATTTAGTGTTAACTATTACTATATTATTATTATTGTTATTATTATTATTAGTTAGTATTATTATTATACTTATTTAATTCTTTTCTTTTTCTTTCTTTCTTTAAATAAAATATATATACATATATAATTGTATATATATATATATATATATATATATATATATATATATATATATATATATTCACACATAAGAAAATTTATATAATAGGGTATTGCACATCGTTAGGCTAGCAACTGCTCAAGGGTCTCCTACATGGAATAAATTCCGAAAAATTCCTGATGGTCCCACAAGTCCTCTAAGTGCCCGAACACCTAACATAAAAATTATTAAAAATCTATTTCTCCTATTTGGACCTAATTACTATAATTTAATTAATAATTAATAAATAAAGGGTATATACGATTTTCTAGGAAGGGGGTTTTACATTCTACCAAACTTATAAAAATTTTGTCCTCGAAATTAAATTAGGGTAGGGCTCTCTCTGTCAAGTCTCACTTGATTACAGTCTAAGAATTTCTCTCAAGTGAGCATTACGGTCTCTATCCAACTTAGAATTTATCCATCTATTATCTAAGACTATTCATCTAATGAATCTTTGCCCCAACTCATTTAATCATGTTATTGAATCCTCAAGTCTTTAACACCAAACATATCACCTATGATATTCCCTTAATCATATATAAAAGGGTCATCAATAATGTGATCGGCCTGTGGGGTATATCTAGTACTGTCTATATATCAAACTTATACCAAGCACGAGGTTTCGTCTTTCCGAAATAAGGGAAGACGAAGATCAATAATAAAGAGTTCAAGGGGGAGGTAATAGAATAGAAGTATCGGGATCAAGGCGTTTAAAGAATTCAAATGGGAATGGTCAAGTTGTTGTGGATTGAAATCCTATTCTGATAATCCTTTGTTCGCATGCTCGTATTAGTACAGTTGTGTAACTGATACAATATGCTCAGACATATCTAGAGGGCTAGTATACTAGTCAACTATATATCTCAATCCACGTGAAGTAGTCGTGCGAAGAGCGAACCAAAATGCACTAAGGTTGATCAGACCGTAATACACTGATTCTGAATAGACAATTGTATTAGTGTACATGTCCACTAACACATATGTCATGAACAAGCTCGATAAAGAATAAGCTTGCAAAACTAGGCTATATTAGCAGCATAAGTCAAGGTAGTACAACAAAAAGGGAAGTACGCTAGATGATGATGAAAGAAGGTATGACTTAATTCAAGTTCACAAAACAACACAAAATAAGCACAATAACAAAAGACTCTATAATCTCTACAGTTATCATATTAATTCCTTGTCTAAGCCGATAGTCGACAAAGTAGGGGTGTGAGCCTCTAAGTTCTATAGTCTGAATAAACCCTATCATCTTATGTTAGCATACAATTAATGCCATTCAGTTACACTTCATCAATGGATCACAAGGGCTATATGATACTAGGTGGTGAGGTATACTACCCAACTTATAAGAATTAAACTAATACGGTGACAGTCTTAAGAGGATCCTACACAATAACCTTGCACATGTAAATAAAACGAAAACTCTTATTAGGGTCTCCTATGGTATCACGTAAGTAATGGTCATCTTAAGTCTTAATCATAGTGCTCATAGGTCATGTGTCGATAGCGAGAATGGACAGGTTACTAGTCTCAAGGAAAAGGGAAGGTAACTTGTATCGAGGTGGGGGTACAACTTACGCGATTTAATGCTAAGGGATAATCATCGGGTCACCATCTACAAGATTAACTCAAACTTATCAACTCTAACTACTAGGCACAAATTTTCAAATTCAAGACTACAGCTATAACCCTAGCAAACTATGGGTCCTTAACAAGAAATAAAATTACTTGGCCTACTATCAGAAGCGTCAGATGGCACGAGTTGAAAGATGAAGAGAAGAAACGTAATTAGCCGTCGCAAAATAGCGAGCACTATGGTCGCAGGAAAACAATATAAAAATAAAGATAGAGGGCTCTAGATAGCATCATGGTTCTCTAAGGGGAGTGGGGTGTTGGTTGCTATGTTTGAGGTATGATTAGAAAAATATTCTATGCATTGCCCTTGGCTTTCTAAGGTACTGTCTGCCTATCTCAAGACAAGAATATAAATTTATAGTTCTCCAATACTTATCTAACTACGACGGTTAGGTTCCTCAATACTAGGGTCAAACATTTTGGTAAAACTTCTAACTAACTCTAGTAGTGTCTATACTACTCTCAAGTCTTCATAATACATCAGGGGGTAATGGTAAACCAATTCTAGGGATAAGGAATTCTAGGGTTCGCTAGATAATCTAAACTTAGTGGGGTGTCAACACTCTAGTGGTACTCTTAATATAAAGGTTACCTTACTTATCATCTAACAACATGAACTTATATATTCTAAGAGAGGCTATACTCAAGAAACTAATAGGGAAGCACATGAATCAAGCAGGATGCAATTTATCCGAATGGAATGAATTGGAAGGAGGATAAGTCATAGTCAGTGTGGATGAGATCCTATACTCTAATCCTAGTGGCAAGCTTGCTCGGTCCCTAAGTTGAAACCGAATAATTTAGTCGTAGACCTGCATGGGCCACCACAAAAACCATGTCACGTCCCAGTCCCAAAATACCGTGGGACTAGACACGTGGCAATGGCCAGCAGTACGCACCGATGGACCAACTCAACATAATGGATCCATCAGGGCATACTTAAGCTGTAAAACAAGTCTACGATAATCATGGCACAACTAATCTCATCCACACATGATATAAAATATGATCCACAGAATAAATAAGGAATGTAAATCATCAGCAAGTCTCACAAAGTACTTCGGGGAACAACCCGATAAATATCTAGTACAATGGTTCCACAGACCAGAAAGTAAATGACTGAAATAAATAGATGAAAGCTGAGCATGAACATGGATGCTCAAGAGAAATCTTCAGCTAAGACCTCGTCCTCGGGTGGTGGTACAGCTCCTGGATCAGCTCCTGCTCCGGTCCCGTAAACCTCGGAATAAACCACGTCTGCAAAATCTGGGGACAAAAATCCGGATCCAGGTCCTCAGGGGACATAGCAAGTTACAAGAAAGCTCATGCCAATAAATAAATAAACAGTGCAGCAGATAAATAACTAAATGAAACAATGGGGTAAATATGTAACCATCTAAGTGAAATGCAAGTGAGAGCAGCACGAATACTCAGGCTGAGACCACTATAAGCTCTGTGTCTGGGAGCCGGTAGCAGCAATAACTATGTGTTTTACTATGTGTTTACTATGATTTATATATATATAATCAGCCTGTAGCCTGTGTGTCTCTCTCCACCCAATGTAACCACGCATATCATGTCCATAACGTCTCATGTCCATGTCAAGCGCGATCATAGCTAATGCAACAAGTCATAAAGTATCTAAGAGTATAATGTCCATGTCCTGTATCATATACAGAATCACCACGAATATCTCAGGAAAATCCTGTCTCATGAATAGTGTCAAGTGTCCTGGGTCATATGGTACTTGATAAGACAAGTACGAAAATAAGGTGTCACGAATGTCCCTCTCTAGATGACCGTACCCAACATTGCGTACAGTGTTGGCACCCGACTAATAATCGGACGCTAAGTACGTCACACGGTCCTAGGTTGAGCATGCACAGTAATATATATATAAAGCAAGGAAAATAGATAACTAAGCTGCAGAGTTTGGCAAGGTACACTTGCCTGATGGTTGAATATCAACTGTCGTCCTGGTATCGGTGGATCCGGTAGGGACTACTCCAAAAGCTGTAATAAACATCACCAACAGTCTCAGAAGATGTCAAATAGCTGGAAATGCCTGTCCTTACGTCCAATTTGGACACAGGGGCAAAAAGGTCATTTTCGGACCAAAGCGGGTTCCATAGGTGGGCCCACTTTGCACCGAAAAGTGTGCCGAGGGTAACAGTCTCTAAATGGGACAAACTATGGGTCAAACAAATCTAAATGTCAATACGATCCCAACGGTATGTCCAAATTTGGATTTCGATGAGCCGAACATAATTTGGTCCAAAAAGTCAACTGTGGGGCCCGCCAATTGGCGATCTGGTCAACCGTCTCAGAAATGCGTGAAAATTGGGTCACAGGACCAGCGTGTTACCACGAGTCCAGTGGCGCAAGTTTCGTCGCAATCTGACAAGCGTGCACAAAATACTCGCGAGTTCCACAAAAGTGGCGACACGGAATGTGTTCGCGGATACGGCCTGATTCCGGCGCGCACACGCGTCCAAATCAGTCCCCACGAATTTTCACATTTCCGATTATGCTGCGTGCACCATTCGGTACACTTGGCACACAGCGGGGCGGTCCCGTTTGGCGGGGCGCGCTCCGATCTCCAACTTTTAGAAAACCGAAAAAAGTGGGTGCGCGCAGTTTTGTGACGAACATAATTTTGTCCACAGCAACTAATAGCACAAAGTTATTATACAAAAAATAAACTAGGTCATGTAATCTATAGGTATCAAAAAGAATCACCGAATTCGGATCTCTGTGGTGGAAGATACGAACTCGGCAATATGGGTGGTCATCGCAAGTTTCTGCAATTTCAGAATTGGGTAAGTCCGGGCCAACTTGGGCGCTATTTTTCACCTAGGGGCACACGTTATCTGAGGTTGACTATAAAACAAGTATTTGAGAGGGTTAAGGTAAGATCATACCTATGAAAACGGAACGGCGTTTGGTCGAGCGAGTCGACGGAAAATCACGCCGGAGCGAAGGTGCTTCGAGTGGAAAACTGTAGTTCGCGATGTCGGCGTCGACGGGATGGTTGGATGGCTTGGGGAGGCTTCTCTGGCTGCGGTGACGGCTCTAGATGGGAAGAGGAAGTCTGGAGTTTTAGGTTAGGATTTTGGAGAGCTAATATATATATATATATATATATATATATATATATATATATATATATATATATTATATATATATTAGAAGAGAGGGGATATATAGGATTGGGTGAAGTTGGCGTCGGTTCTGGGAAGTCACACGAGGACTAAGGGCGGGCTCCCATGGGAATTCTGTTGGCGGGTTCCACAGCAACTCTGCTGTATCAATATACTAAGGAACTTAAGTCATTTAGTGTTAACTATTACTATATTATTATTATTGTTATTATTATTATTAGTTAGTATTATTATTATACTTATTTAATTCTTTTCTTTTTCTTTCTTTCTTTAAATAAAATATATATACATATATAATTGTGTGTGTATATATATATATATATATATATATATATATATATATATATATATATATATATATATATATATATATATATATATATTCACACATAAGAAAATTTATATAATAGGGTATTGCACATCGTTAGGCTAGCAACTGCTCAAGGGGTCTCCTACATGGAATAAATTCCGAAAAATTCCTGATGGTCCCACAAGTCCTCTAAGTGCCCGAACACCTAACATAAAAATTATTAAAAATATATTTCTCCTATTTGGACCTAATTACTACAATTTAATTAATAATTAATAAATAAAGGGTATATACGATTTTCTAGGAAGGGGGTTTTACAAACGTCCACCTACCGTTGGCCGAATTTGCATACAATAACAGTTATCAATCCAACATCCAAATGGCTCCGTACGAGGCTCTGTATGGGTGGAAGTGTAGGTCACTGATCTGCTGGGATAAAGTTGGGGAGCATCAAATCCTTGGGCAGGAACTGGTTGAACAAACAGTCCAGAAGGTTCGTTTGATCCGAGCGCGATTAAAAGTAGCACAAAGCCGGCAGAAGAGCTATGCCGACATTTATCGTCGACCCCTCGAGTTCCATAAAGGTGACCATATGTTTTTGAAGGTCTCGCCCATGTGAGGAGTTATGAGATTCAAAGTAAAGGGGAAGTTAAGTTCAAAATTCGTTGGTCCGTTCGAAGTCCTCAAACGAGTCACTTCAGTTGCCTATCAAATTGCGCTACCACCGAGCCTGTCCGACGTGCATGATATCTTTCATGTGTCACAGCTTAAAAAGTATGTGCATGACCCAAACCATGTGGTAGATCTTGGTCATCTAGATCAGCAGGAAGACTTGTCGTACGCCGAGGAGCCCGTTCAGATCTTAGATCGGAAAGAGAAACAGTTGCGGAATCGGGCAGTCTCGTTTGTGTGCGTTCTTTGGCGAAACCACTCGGTCGAGGAATCGACCTGGGAACTCGAATCGGACATGAAGGAAAAGTTTCTCTCATTATTTCTTTGGGGTAGGTTCTATTCCTAAGTTTCGTGGACAAAATTTTTTGTTAGTTGGTTAAGATGTAGTGCCCCGTTCCCCCTTTTCGGGGAGCGCAACTAAGAAATACTTGGTATCGTTCGATCGAACAGATTGAATCAAGATTCTTTCCTCTTTATGGATTGGTTTCTTCGAAATTAGGTCCCACATTCAACGGATCGTGCCTCAAGGAAGGAATCGACGGCAGAGTCGAGAGGGGCCTTTCCGTTGCGCTAGTTTTTTTGTCCATTTTTGATGCCGCTTGGTTGTTTTCTTGTTGGTTTAGTGACTTACATTTTCTTGAACAGTTTTGATGGATTTAATTGTGTTTGTTCTTTGAATTTTGCATTTTGTATCGAACCCTTGAAGACCGAAGCAGGAGATATTAATCATCTATTGGTGCATGTAGGTGATAGTGTAGGTGACGTGCAAGCGGAGTCTTGAAGGTATCCCTTTCCTCTCCCGATTTACCAACTTATGAGTGGCCTTACTTCGATTAGCTCCCTTCTTCCAAGTCTTCATTCTAAACAATCTGACTCATTTATACGTTCCGATCAACGATACCATAGGAATAATAATAAATGAGTCATGATAAAAAAAAGTGATGCTTTTCATACAAATTTACGTACGATCACATTGTATGCGGGCTTGTCCGTTATGCATCTATATATTCATGTTTCAGTTATAGCTAGAACTTATTATTTATAACTGTACAAATGTGCAGTACAAATAATTAAAGTCTGATCACTTGAGCAGATAGACTATGCCAATCGCACCGCACTAAAGTAGATATGTACATTCTGCTGGCTTGAAATGCTTTATTTATTAACTTAGTATTGAGACATCGTTTGGTCTGACAACTTGTGCACAATGTTTGGTTCCTGCAAACGGTTCCCGGGACACTAGGGCCGATTTATTCCGGGCGGAACTCGGATAGCTACGCTAACAAGACTAGTACGGGTAATGTAGGGCCATGTAGTGGGTCTTGCTACCCGCGCTGCAAGGATCACCATCTTACTGTAGCTATTGTCCACGGTGGCAATGTGTGCCATGACCCAACATATTACTGCATTATTTGTTCAATCAATGATGTCTTCTTGACAGGGAAGAATATGGTAAGTCTTGTCTAGGTGGGCGTTACGCCGCAGATAAAAAGCCATCGAACGGTGGCACAGTTATTAAGTCATATATATATATATATATATATATATATATATATATATATTTCATGTTGTAACTAAAACTAAGGCAAGATAGAAAGTCCACATTAATAATGTGTTTGCGTCACCTGAATATTGTGTTAATTTGGTTAGTTGGGTTAGCTCGCCCTCACTGGTACTTTTTAAAGTATTGACCCTCGTTGCAGCAGGTTCCCCGAGCCCAGGTGATGCGGCGAGGAGCTGAAGCTTTTCTCTCCCAACTAGTCCAGTACTCGACGCACTCCATTCGTGCCTTTGGAACTTGTATAAAACATTCGGAGCTCGTGCACCCCTTTTATGTAGCTCCGAGGAAAGACGATAGCTTCGCCAGAATATGTCTATTATATTTTGAAGTTCTAGTAAATGATTTAATGTATGGAACGACTATCTCATTTTGTGTCCAAGTTGTAAGTCCGTGCGGCATCCTTATTACTTTTGGGTCAAGAGTCTGTAACCAGATGTTCATTATCAATAAAGAAAACTTTTCTATATCTCAATGTGTGATATCTTGTTTGCGTACTTTGTTGCATGTGTTCTAAAGTATATCATTATGCCTAGGCCTTGTGCACGCGTGCCTTACACGTGCACGGCATCACATCCGGGGGACGATTATCTATTTAGCATAAATTTGTGCGTGACACTCGTACCCTGTACAAACGAACATGTTGATGTGAGTAGGATGATCTGTGCTAATATTTAGAAATATGAGTAAAACGAGCTTGGGTAGAAGACCACGTGCAAATGAACAATAGTTTAAACTTAGCAATTGAGGCAAGTATCGTGCAATAGATTGCACAAAATATGAATCGTGAATGCAAATTGTACCTATAACCTTATGAGCTGACCTAGCATTTAGGCAAAAAATCCTATGCCAAGTGAAAGAACTTGTGTGACTGACTTTAGAGTATTGCTTGGGCAAGCCATAGAACTGGGACAACAACTTAGTGTTAGACTTGGAACGGTAGTCGGTAGACGGGATAGATCATGCTTGATGGTAGTGCAAGCTTGGTTTTGAGTTGGATTGAAAATAACTTGAATTTTAATTAACCCCGCTTGAGGTATCATCGTGATTCATAAGACAAGAACACTTGAGATTTTGAAAGTAGCTTGTCCGACTTTACTATAGCTAAGTTTGGTTGAAATGCATATGTTTGAGGGACGCCTTGAATGTGTGCACGATCTAGACTCAGTGATACACTAAAATCGAGTGCAAAGACTTCACTATCGCTAATTTGGTTGAAATACATATGTTTGAGAGACGCCTTGAATATGTACACGATCCAGACTCGGCGATATGCTGAACTCGAATGCTAGTACATGTCACACCCCAGTCCCAAAATACCGTGGGACCAGATTCGTGGCAATGGCCAACAGTACGCACCGATGGACAATCCAATTTAATGGATCCATCAGGTCATACTTAAGCTGTAAAATCAAGTCTACGACAATCATGGCACAACTAATCTCATCCACCAAGATATAAAATATGATCCACAGAATAAATAAGGAATGTAAATCATCAGCTAGTGTCATAAAGTGCTTCGGGGAACAACCCGATAATTATCTGATACAATGGTTCAACAGACCAGAATATAAATGACTGAAATAAATAATATGTACTGAGCATGAAACATGGATGCTCAGGAGAAGTCTTCAGCTAACACCTCATCCTCGGATGGTGGTACAACTCCTGGATCAGCTCCTGCAGCGGTCCCGTATACCTCGGGATAGATCTCGTCCTCAAATCCTGGGGACGTAATCCGGATCCAGGTCCTCAGGGGACATAGCAAGGTACAAGAAAGCTCAAGCCAAAATAAATGCAGTACAAAAAATAAATAGAATAAATAAGACAAGTAAGTAAACATCTGTGTGAAATACAAGAGAGAACATCAATAGTACTCAGGTTGAAACAACTATAAGCTCTGTGTAGGGGAGCCGGGTAGCAGTGATATCATGAGGTGGTCTAGCTCAGTGGGAGACTGAGTAGCCGGCATAACATAATCAACCTATAGCCTGTGGGTCTCTCCAGCAATAGATGGAACAATAGGGAGTACTAAATAACCAGCTAAGTGATATGCAAGATGAGAGCAGCACTAGAACTCAGGCTGAAGCCACTACAAGCTCTGTGTCGGGGAGCCGGTATCAGCAGTAATAATGAGTAATGGGCCAAGCTCGGGATTCAGAGTCTTGTGCCTCACAATAGTAGGGGTGTATATATATGATCAGCCTGTAGTCTGTGTGTCTCTCCCCACCCAATGTAACCACGCATATCATGACCATAACGTCTCATGTCCATGGCAAGCGGGATCATAACTAATGTACAAGTCATAATGTATCTAAAAGTAGAGTATCTCTGTCAAGTCCTGTATCTTATACAGAATCACCACGAATATCTCGGGAAGATCCTGTCTCATGAACAGTGTCAAGTGTCCTGGGTCATAGTGTACTTGGTAAGACAAGTACGAGAAGATAAAGTGTCACGAATATCCATCTCTAGATGACAATACACAACACCGCGTACTGTGTCGGCACCCGACTGATAATCGGACGCTAAGTACGTCACACGGTCCTAGGTTAAGCATGCACAGCAAGATAATGAAGCAAGGAAAATATATAATAATACTGCAGAGTTTGGCAAGGTACACTTGCCTGATGTCCGAATACCAACAACTGTCCCTGTATCAGTGGATCCGGAAGGTACTACTCCAAAAGCTGTAATAAATATCACCAATAGTCTCAGAAGATGTCAAATAGCTAGAAATGCCTGTCCTTACGTCCAATTTGGACACAAGGGCAAAAAGGTCATTTTTGGCCAAAGCGGGGTCCACATGTGGGCCACTTTGCACCGGAAAGCGTGCTAGGGTCAAAGGTCTCCAAATTCCTCAAACTCAGTGTCTACAAGTCAGGAACGATGATACGAACCCAACGAAACTTCCAGAATTGGATTCCGATGAGCGGATCACAAAATCGCCCGTCAAGTGGAACCTGTGGGGCCCACGATACGCAATTTCGTCAACGTTCTCAGAATCGGACCAAACTTGAGTCACAGGACCAGCGTATTGCTATGAGTCCAATGGAACAAGTTTCGTCTCGATCTAACGTGTGTACACAAAGTTACAGCATATTCCAGAAGAGTCGGATACGGGATGTTGTTCGCGGATACGCGTTGATTTCGGGGTGCACGCACCTCCGAATCGACTTCTGCGAAATCCCACACGACCATATCAACGTCATGCACGGTTCGGTAAAGACCGTGTGCGACCAAGTCATCCCGTTTGGTGGGGCGCACTCAGTTCCGGGGTGAACCAGGACGTGGTTTTTTCTCTTTTTGGATCGCGGTGTGCGATCACCACAGGATGCGATGCACCGAGCGAGTTGCACGGGCACCGAGAGGGTCATATAGCCTACGCGTAGTAACTGACGGAAACTAAAACGGAGTTACGATGAGGGAGAAAATGGTACCTGAACCGAGCTCCGAGAATCTGAGTTTTTACGTGTCCGAGAGTCACTTTGTGTCCTGGTCGTGTCCTCGCGTGTCGGGTTGCTGTGTCCAGACCTAGGGTCTGACTCGGGACTGCGGGGTTTCGTCGGAGGGTGTTGGCTCGGGGAAGGCAGCGGAGCGGTGAGTTCGGCGGCATTCGGGGACGGCCGTGGGTACCGTGGTCGACCGGTCGGCACCGCGAGGGATGGCTGCTGTGGAGTCGGCCGAGGAGGGAAGTCAGACGACCGCGGGGTCGACTCTGGTCCTCAGCGGCTCGGCGGCGCTCGGGGACGGCCGTGGGTTGGTCGTCGATGCGTCTAGGGTCTGCTCGGTGCTACGCCGGCGGGGTCGAGGCTGACTCCAGGCGGGTCGAGTCCGACGAGGGATGGCCGGCGAGATGGGCAGCGGCCAGCGGACTCCGGCGAGGTCGAATCTTCGAAGAGGGATGGCCGACGAGATGGGCAGCGGCCAACGGACTCCGGCGATGTCGGATTGGGGAGGATGAGGGTAAACAGGAGGAAAAGGTAGGGGTCGGCTGAAATAATCTTAGGTTTTATTTGGGATTAATCTTTAGGGTTTGTTTTCTCCTTTACTAATTATAAAAAGTTGTATTTATAACCATGTGAACTAGGGTTTTGTTGACCTAGGGGTGGGCCTAGGACTTGGGCTTGGGTTAACGCTCCTTGGGCTTGGCCTCGGCTCTCATGGGGATGTTGGGTATTTGGCACGAGTTTAATTTGGTTTAATGAGCCAAAAGTTTTTAAGGCTCAAAATGCGTTTTCGGAGTCCAATAAATTCACCGAAAAATATCCTATGCCCAGTTTTCCATTTTACACCATAAAATCTTATTTTTATCATATTTTAATTCCAATAACCGTATTTAAAAATCCTTAATTGCCTTGGTTCTATTTCCAAACTACCAAAATTCGGGAATATTATTTCATAATTTTATTCTGAAAAATCAGGGTGTTTACAATCTTCCCTCCTTAAGAGGATTGCGTCCTCGCAATCAAAGAATAAGCTATTACAGAAAGAATTATGGAAATACAAGGTTGCTCAGTTTATAACTGTCTCCTCAAACAAGTGGGGGTATCGCTCGCGCATACTATCTTCTCGTTCCCAAGTCGATTCTCCAGGAGAATGATGTTTCCAAGCTACACGAACTAGTCTGATTGTCTGTCCCCGCAATATCTTCTCACTGATGTCGAGGATGCCAACTGGTTGTTCTTCATATCTCAAGCTTGGGCCTACTGCGATCTCTGAATGATCGACTACGTGACTTGGGTCGGTCACGTATCTTCGCAGCTGTGAGACGTAGAATACGTCATGCACTCCCTCTAAGGATGGTGGTAATGCAAGACGATATGCCACCTCACCAACGCGCTCTAGAATGTCAAATGGCCCAATATACCTTGGGCTCAACTTGCCTCTGCTCCCGAATCTGATAGCACCACGAGTGGGCGAAATCCTCAAGAACACGTGCTCTCCTTCTTTAAACTCTAGGGGACGTCTGTGCGTATCTGTCCAATGCTTCTGTCTGTCCTGAGCTGCTCGTAGATGATTCTGAATCTGTTTCACCTTTTCCACTGTCTGCGTTACCAATTCTGGACCCAGTATTTGACGTTCACCAACGTCACTCCAACATATAGGCGATCTGCACTTCCTTCCGTATAAAGCTTCAAATGGTGCCATCTGGATGCTGGCCTGATAACTGTTATTGTAGGAGAACTCCACCAAGTGCAAATGATCTTCCCAAGATCCTCCAAAGTCTAGCATACATGATCGTAACATATCCTCCAAGATCTGAATGGTGCGCTCCGATTGGCCATCTGTCTGTGGGTGGTATGCCGTGCTGAATTTGAGTCTGGTGCCCAAGCTCTCTTGCATGCTTCTCCAGAAATGAGAGGTAAATCTCGAATCTCGATCCGATACAATACTAACAGGCACTCCATGTAATTTGACGATTTATCGCATATACATATCGGCTAGTACCTCTGTGGACTGTCCAACTCTAAATGGCAAGAAGTGTGCCGATTTAGTGAGTCTATCCACTATAACCCATACTGCGTCTCTTCCGCTGGGGCTCCTCAAAAATCCGGTGACAAAATCCATCGTGATATGCTCCCACTTCCATTCTGGTATAGCAAGCGGCTGTAACATACCTGCAGTCCTCTGATGTTCGGCCTTTACTTGCTGACAGACTAAACATTTGGCTACAAATCTTGCAATCTCCCTTTTCATTCCATGCCACCAGTAATATTGTCTCAAGTCTCGGTACATCTTGGTTCCTCCTGGGTGAACAGAGTACATAGAGCTATGTGCTTCCGTCATTAACTCCTGTCTCAATTCTCTATTTGGAACATATAGGCGATTTCCAAACCTCAATGTCCCGTCTCGTGTATGCGAAGTCCTATCTGCATGCCTGCTTCTGTCCTCTCCTTCAGTCTTCGAAATCTAGCATCGGTGGGAAATGCCTCCTTAATCTTCTCCACGAGTGATGACATGATTTCAAGATTAGCCATCAAGCCATTCTGTCCTGGTAAGACAACCTCTATCTGAAGCTCCTGTAGATCCCTTAATAACTCGGGCTGCATCGTCAAGAAATAGGCTGTGGGCTTCTTGCTTAGTGCATCTGCTACAACATTCGCCTTTCCCGGATGGTACTACAGATCTATGTCAAAATCTACCATCAATTCAAGCCAACGCCTCTGCCTCATGTTAAGCTCCTTCTGAGTATATACATACTTCAGACTTTTGTGATCTGTAAAGATGTCTACTTTCTCCCCATAAAGGTAGTGTCTCCAAATCTTCAATGCGAATATAACTGCAGCTAACTCCAGATCGTGTGTTGGGTAGTTCTTTTCGTGTACCTTCAACTGTCTCGATGCATAAGCAATAACTTTGCCATGTTGCATCAAAACACATCCCAATCCGCTACCTGATGCATCGCTGTAAACAACAAAATCTCCTGACCCTGAAGGAATAGTCAAGACAGGTGCTGTTGTTAATCTTTTCTTCAATTCTTCGAAGGCCTTCTGGCAGTCTTCGGTCCATACAAACTCCTGGTCTTTGCGTGTCAGCTTCGTCATCGGTTCTGCAATCCTCGGGAAATTTTCTACAAATCTTCGGTAATATCCTGCAAGTCCGAGAAAACTTCTTACCTCTGCAACTGATGTGGGTGTAGGCCAAGTCTCTATTGCCGCAACTTTTTCTGGATCAACCGAGAGTCCTTCTCCTGAGATGATATATCCCAAGAAAGGTACTTTGTCCATACAAAACTCACACTTACTAAGTTTGGCATATAACTTCTCCTGTCTCAATGTCTCTAACACGATCCTAAGATGCTCCTCGTGCTCTTCATGGCTCTTGGAATATATTAGAATGTCGTCAATGAATACAACCACAAATTTATCCAAGAACTGATGAAAGACTCTGTTCATTAAACTCATAAACACTGTTGGCGCGTTGGTTAAACCAAACCGTATCACCAAGAACTCATAATGTCCATACTTGGTCCTGAAAGCTGTCTTCGGGATGTCTTCCTTCCTTACTTTGATCTGATGATAGCCGGATCGAAGGTCAATCTTCGAGAATACCCTTGCACCACTCAATTGATCGAATAGATCATCAATGCGTGGTAAGGGATACCTATTCTTGATGGTCACAACATTCAGTGCCCTGTAGTCAATGCATAACCGTACTGTTCCATCCTTCTTCGGCACAAATAATATGGGTGCTCCCCAAGGTGAAACACTGGGCCGAATGAAACCCTTCTCCAGAAGGTCGTCAACCTGTTCTTTCAACTCCACTAACTCCTTAGGTGCTAGCCGATATACTGATGAAGTGATAGGCTCTGCTCCTGGAGTTAAGTCTATTGTGAATTCTATTTCCCGATCAGGCGGTAAACCTGGAAGATCATCAGGAAATACATCCACAAATTCTGATATGACTCTTGGGTAACCTGTCTCCCCTTCTACAGATAGTACCCTAAGAGTAGGCTGAACTCCTTGCTCTACTGCTCCTCGAAGAAACTCGAATTCTGGATGTCCAGGCGGTCTAAATATAACCCGCCCAAGTCGGCAATCAAGAGTCGCATGGTACTGACTTAACCAGTCCATATCAAGCACAACATCATAGTCCGGCATAGAAAAGATCAGAAATTGAGCTCGTATTTCTCTCCTACAGACTACTACAGAACATGATCTACATACGTCACTAACCGGAATAATTCCACCTCCCGTAAGAATTCTCTTCATCTTCGGAAGGGGTGCGGTAGCTACTCTATGGGTGGCTACAAAGCTATCTGCTATAAATGAATGCGATGCTCCAGAATCAAATAATGCTACAGCTGGTAATAAAGCTACTAAAATAGTACCTGCGATGACCTCGCCCGCTGTAGCCTCCTCCTCAACAGCTAATGTGAATGCCTGGCCTCGTCCCTGAGCTTGGCCTCTCTGCTGCTAAGCCTGCTGAAATAGAGCTGTCTGTGGTGCCAGGGGTGGTCTCTGCTGATTCCCTCCTGGGGCTGGTGGCCTGACGCCTCCAACTCCTGCCTGCTGTGCTCCTACTGCTGGATAAGCTGGTCGTGGTGCAGGCAAAGCTAATCTCGGTGCTCCCTCTCTGCGCTCGGTGCAGTCTCTGGTCTGATGCTGGTTGGACCCGCAAGCCAGGCATAGTCCTAACTTGCGTCTGTATTCTCTCTCAATATGACCTATCTTGCCGCAGTGGTGACAAGTAGGGAGAGATATGGCCCTGTGTGCTGTCCTCTCTGGCATACTCCTCTGGGTCCGTTTTGTAGAATCCCCATGTGCTGTCCTGGATGGTGCTGAGGTGATAGGCCTCTTCAGGTTCGACTCCCTTCTAGTGACGCGCTCCATGCGTCGTGCTGCTGCGAGAACGTCGGTCTAAGATGTAGGTGCGACCGATCCAATCAATCTCTGGAGCTCGAACTTCAGCCCGTCAAAGAACTTCTCAGCTTTCTCTTCCTCTGTCGTAATCAAGGTTGGGGCAAAGCGACTGAGGTGAATGAATTCCGCGTTGTATTCTTCCACTGTCATATTGCCTTGGATAAGGCGGTTGAAGTTGTCTCTGAGCTCTGACCGTGCTACTGCGGGAATATACATCTCTATGAAGAGTCTGGAGAACTCTTCCCAAGTGACTCGGTCCTGCCCGAGCCTTCTCTCCTCCGCTAACCACCAGTGATGTGCATTCTCAGTTAACTGCATTCTGACTGCAGTCATCCACTTCTCTCATGGAAGTTCAGCGGCTTCCAACTGATGCTCTATGTTTGTGAGCCATTCATGAACTTCTGTTGGCTCCTCTTTACCAGAAAATGTACGAGGCTTGAGCTGACGGAAGTCGGTGATAGATCCCGTCGTCGATCGCCTCGCTGGTGGATTTGCCTGCTCCAATGCGGATACCAGGCTGGTCCTCAGATACTCTGCCTCCTGCCGATGGGCCTCTTACTGAATTTGCTGCTGGGCTTGCATCATAGCATACATCATCTGGAACATCTGTTGCCCGTCCATGGCTTTTCCGGGCGGAAAAACTGGCATCTGGGGAGTGAACTGTGGTGGAGGTGGGATGTCATCTCTCCGGAACCTTGGATTAGGCAGACCGGTTTGATCGCTCTGCGATGCTTATCCTCCATTCCCTGGAGTCACTCCGTCTGTGTAAGTAACCACAGTGTCGTGTGGCGTATCCAAAGGAATCTTGTCTCCGTTCCTGGGATCCATTTCTCTGCAACCAAAAGAAAAACTGTAAGAAGGCACCAAGGAATCAACACAGGATGCAGTTCAAGTAACAATTTTGAGTTCGATATAGAGTTCAATAATGGGTTAAATAATGGATGAGATCCTACAATCTATCCTATCCTTAGGGCAGGCTGGTTCAGTTCCTAAGTTGAAACCGAACAATTTAGTCGTAGACCTGCATGGGCCACCACAAAAACCATGTCACGCCCCAGTCCCAAAATACCGTGGGACCAGATTCGTGGCAATAGCCAGCAGTACGCACCGATGGACAACTCAATTTAATGGATCCATCAGGGCATACTTAAGCTGTAAAATCAAGTCTACGACAATCATGGCACAACTAATCTCATCCACCAAGATATAAAATATGATCCACAGAATAAATAAGGAATGTAAATCATCAGCTAGTCTCACAAAGTGCTTCGGGGAACAACCCGATAATTATCTGATACAATGGTTCAATAGACCAGAATATAAATGACTGAAATAAATAATAAATACTGAGCATGAAACATGGATGCTCAGGAGAAGTCTTCAGCTAACACCTCGTCCTCGGATGGCGGTACAGCTCCTGGATCAGCTCCTGCAGTGGGCCCGTATACCTCAGGATAGATCTTGTCCTCAAATCCTGGGGACATAATCCGGATCTAGGTCCTCAGGGGACATAGCAAGGTACAAGAAAGCTAAAGCCAAAATAAATACAGTACAGAAAATAAATAGAATAAATAGGACAAGTAAGTAAACATCTGTGTGAAATGCAAGAGAGAACATCAATAGTACTCAGGTTGAAACAACTACAAGCTCTGTGTAGGGGAGCTGGTAGCAGTGATATCATGAGGTGGTCTAGCTCAGCGGGAGACTGAGTAGCCGGCATAACATAATCAACCTTTAGCCTGTGGGTCTCTCCAGCAATAGATGGAACAATAGGGAGTACTAAATAACCAGCTAAGTGATATGCAAGATGAGAGCAGCACTAGAACTCAGGCTGAAGCCACTACAAGCTCTGTGTTGGGGAGCCGGTAGCAGCAGTAATAATGAGTAATGGGCCAAGCTCGGGCTTCAGAGTCTTGTGCCTCACAATAGTAGGGGTGTATATATATGATCAGTCTGTAGTCTGTGTGTCTCTCCCTACCCAATGTAACCACGCATATCATGACCATAACGTCTCATGTCCATGGCAAGCGGGATCATAACTAATGCACAAGTCATAATGTATCTAAAAGTAGAGTATCTCTGTCAAGTCCTGTATCCTATACAGAATCACCACGAATATCTCGAAAAGATCCTGTCTCATGAACAGTGTCAAGTGTCCTGGGTCATAGTGTACTTAGTAAGACAAGTACGAGAAGATAAAGTGTCACGAATATCCATCTCTAGATGACAGTACACAACCCCGCGTACGGTGTCGGCACCCGACTGATAATCGGACGCTAAGTATGTCACACGGTCCTAGGTTAAGTATGCACAGCAATATAATAAAGCAAGGAAAATATATAACAATACTGCAGAGTTTGGCAAGGTACACTTGCCTGATGTCCGAATACCAACAACTGTCCCTGTATCAGTGGATCCGGTAGGTACTACTCCAAAAGATGTAATAAACATCACCAATAGTCTCAGAAGATGTCAAATAGCTAAAAATGCCTGTTCTTACGTCCAATTTGGATACAGGGACAAAAAGGTTATTTTTTGCCAAAGCGGGGTCCACATGTGGGCCACTTTGCACCAAAAAGCGTGCTAGGGTCAAAGGTCTCCAAATTCCTCAAACTCAGTGTCTACAAGTCAGGAACGATGATACGAACCCAACGGAACTTCTAGAATTGGATTCCGATGAGCAGATCACAAAATCGCCCGTCAAGTGGAACCTGTGGGGCCCACGATACGCGATTTCATCAACGTTCTCAGAATCGGACCAAACTTGAGTCACAGGACCAGCGTATTGTTACGAGTCCGATGGCGCAAGTTTTGTCTCGATCTGACATGTGTACATAAAGTTACAACATATTCCAGAAGAGTCGGATACGGGGTGTTGTTCGCGGATACGCGTTGATTTCGGGGTGCACGCACCTCCGAATCGACTTCTGCGAAATCCCACACGACCATATCAACGTCGCGCACGGTTCGGTAAAGACCGCGTGCGACCAAGTCGTCCCGTTTGGCGGGGCGCACTCAGTTCTGGGGTGAACCAGGGCGTGGTTTTTCCTGTGCGATCACCACAGGACGCGATGCACCGAGCGGGTTGCACGGGCACTGAGAGGGTCATATAGCCTACGCGTAGTAACTGACGGAAACTAAAACGGAGTTACGATGAGGGAGAAAACGGTACCTGAACCGAGCTGCGAGAATCTGAGTTTTCACGTGTCCGAGAGTCACTTTGTGTCCTGGTCGTGTCCTAGCGTGTCGGGTTGTTGTGTCCAGACCTAGGGTCTGACTCGGGACAGCGGGGTTTCGTCGGAGGGTGTTGGCTCGGGGAAGGCAGTGGAGCGGTGAGTTCGGCGGCGTTTGGGGACGGCCGCGGGTACCGTGGTCGACCGGTCGGCACCGCGAGGGATGGCTGCTGTGGAGTCGGCCGAGGAGGGAAGTCAGACGATCACGGGGTCGACTCCGGTCCTCAGCGGCTCGGCGACGCTCGGGGACGGCCGCGGGTTGGTCGTCGAGGCGTCTAGGGTCTGCTCGGTGCTACGCTGGCGGGGTCGGGGCTACTCCAGGCGGGTCGAGTCCGACGAGGGATGGCCGACGAGATGGGCAGCGGCCAGCGGACTCCAGCAAGGTCGAGTCTTCGAAGAGGGATGGCCGGCGAGATGGGCAGCGGCCAGCGGACTCCGGCGAGGTCGGATTGGGGAGGATGAGGGTGAACAGGAGGAAAAGGTAGGGGTCGGCTGAAATAATCTTAGGTTTTGTTTGGGATTAATCTTTCGGGTTTATTTTCTCCTTTACTAATTATGAAAAGTTGTATTTATAACCATGTGAACTAGGGTTTTGTTGACCTAGGGGTGGGCCTAGAACTTGGGCTTGGGTTAACGCTCCTTGGGCTTGGCCTCGGCTCTCATGGGGATGTTGGGCATTTGGCACGAGTTTAATTCGGTTTAATGAGCCAAAAATTTTTAAGGCTCAAAATGCGTTTCCGGAGTCCAATAAATTCACCGAAAAATACTCTATGCCCGGTTTTCCATTTTACACCATAAAATCTTATTTTCATCATATTTTAATTCCAATAACTGCATTTAAAAATCCTTAATTGCCTTGGTTCTATTTCTAAACTACCAAAATTAGGGAATATTATTTCTAAATTTTATTCTGAAAAATCAGGGTGTTTACAGTACAAGTAAAATATTTAGATGCGTTTGGAAGAGTCAATTTTTTTTGGATAAGTTAGTCTAAGCCATAGATCTTCGTACATAGTAGAGCATGCCCGCATAAAGTTACTTATGTTCTGCGCTAAGGCGCAGTAGAGACTAAGTCATAGAATACGACGATCGAGTTGATATAACTATCTTGGATTGAGTGATAGAGTCATTCAATGAACCAGCCTTAACACGCACACAACAAGGAATGTGGAACGAGTAGGAAGTTATGTTTGACGGATTTAAGGGTTTAGAGTAACGTGCTTGAGTTAGATTCGATAGTGTGGGATAGAACGTGTTCCGCTCAGAAAAGTCTCAAGGACGAGACTTGTTCTAAGTGGTGCATAATGTAACGACCAACTCCGCGTCAATGCGAAGAGTCGATTCAAGCGATGAACCATCCCGCTTTACTCAGCGAGAAGGCTCGCTTAAGGCAAAGAAATTCAGACTTGGCCCTTCAGGAGTTCAAACTTAGACTTTCAAAGGCGCGGTCGTAGTATCGCTCGACCGAGGCAAATCATCACTAAGGTGGGTGGCTATAATAAACATGTCTTTGCTTAGCCTGCACATATAAAATATTGCTAGATCGCTAGTGATAACCCCTTGCACGCTAATAAAAAAAAGTAACACACCTAGCTAAGGAAGTAATCCCATCTTATACTACTTGCATAGAATATGGAAAAAAACTTGTATAAACGTTAGTTCCTCGCACTACCCCCTAGAGCGACCTAGCGTAAAGGCTTATGTTCTAAAGTAGACTGTATCGCACGATTCTAAATGCTTATATTTAAACACGGTTTCAATGCTTGCCTTATATGTTAATTATTACTCGCTCGAATTATTTTAATGTTTGCCGCATAGATTCATGCCACGATCAAGTAACCTGATTCATGTCTTGCATCATCTAGTTCCGCCAGAAGACAATCTAATAGTCATTTTGTGTAAGCCTGAACCTAAAAGTATACGGGACTGTTAGGTCGCCAGGGCAGTTCCCGAATGAGGGGACTGTATCACGACAAGTTAAGCAACACTCATCATGTACTGAGTTTGATGGATTAGGGATTCGATGTATTTGTGAACAATCCTGACGTGAACTTGAACCTGAATCTGACTCAAACCTGTGTCTGAGAAGATCCTAACTTGAACCTGTACCTGATTAGAGACTTGTAAGGTCACGGATAACTTGGTGCACAAGAGAGATTTTTAAATCTCGTTCCCTGGACGGTCGTCGGGGAACCAGGGCCGATCCGACCGGTCGGAACCTCCTGTCTGGTAGTCGCCTGTTCCGACAGAGAATGGGTGCAATGCCTTGAGTAATCACTTGCAAGCCATTTTTGCCTTGACTAAATTCTGGTCCTTTATGGCTATACTAGTGATCCCTTTCATGTCATTGTAGTCTCAAGTACTGTGCACGGGGCGGCTAGCGTCCAATAACCATGCGGAGGTTACAACTAACATGTTCATATAGATTAAGTCATCATCGCTTAGCGGCAATCCACGTGCGATTTATTGCATCGCATCTAGTAACCTGGAACACCTGAATGAATATGAGTATAAGATATTTGTACACATTTGAGCATATTTGAACAACGGAGTATCATACCTTAGTATTCGAATAACATCATGCACCTGAGTCAGAACATGTCCGTAACACTCATGCTTGCTTATGCGATCCGTGTTTTTATTATATATTTATATATACTCGTGCTTGTTCTAACTTGGTTTATGCTTGACTAGGGAAGGACGAATTGTAAGTTGATAAATTTTGTCATGTTTCTCTTATATCGCACGACGCACTGCCACACGAGTTTGATTTTATATCTTATGCCATAAAACTGATCTAAGGCAAGACTAGAAAGACAACTTAATAGAGGTACACGGAACTAATTAAACGTGTTTGGATTATTGAGCGGGCGAGAAGCCTCCCCACTAGTGCATTCGATGTACTAATAACCCACCGGGTTGCTTGTAGGGTTCGAGAGAACCTCATCCAGTGCGGAGTTTTTTCTCGTGCGTGCTAAGGTGTGAAGTTTGTTCTAGAGCCTTGGAGTATTGCGTCTGAAGCTGAAGCACATATACAGGACATAATGTTGGAACATCACCTATGTATCATTCTATGTTGTAAGCCCCTTGCCATGCTTTTATTATTTTGAGAGAGAGAGAAAGCTTGAGCGACTTATAATCTCGGCCTAGTGTCGCTTGTAAAACTTATTCAATATCAATAAAGTGCTTGTTTTACTTTCATACTTGTGTTATTCAATGATTCTGCTATGATGACTCTGTGAACTTGTTACCAATCGCTGTTCGGTTCTTATTCCACTGCATTCGGACTATCTGTACGACTATGTGTCTTAGTTATTTTATCACCTGTTCGGATCCTGACCTTGCACGGGCACAGCTTGTGCTAGTGCGACATCATATCCTAAGGGGAATGACCATCCTGCAGGAGCGCTGGTACGGTGATTCTAATTTAGCGGGGACGACCGATCCTGCGAGAGAACGGAGCGTGACATGGCTAGCCCATGTCGCGTCCCAGTCTTGTAAGGGCCGATCTTCCTCGCTTGGTCCCTACGGAACCGATCGTCCTTGCTCGGACGCGATGTCGTGCAAGCCTAAGTTACGCTTGCACCAGGCAACGTACCTGCACAAGACACAAGTTAGACAAAAATATACATATATAGGCACATAGTAAAATGCAGAGAACCAAAGTTGAACACATTGATAGGAACACAAAATACTTTCTTTTATTGAATACTTGAAGATTTGGATTACAAAGTGCTTGCTTGGCTGAATTAAAAAATATGTCTTAGAAGGCTTACAACTCTTTTTACATACCCAAAATTAGCCACAACGCCTACACATTACATCATTTTAGTAGGACCAAAATAACAAAACATCTAGCAGAAGAGGAGATGCCCACTGGAGAGGAAAGCTAAGGAAGCAGCATGAGCACGATCCCTCTGAAGGTTGCACTAACACTGATTCAGAATGCTTGCCAAGCTCTCGCGTCCAGTACTTGGATATTTGCCCACAAACGTTGGTCAGTACTACCACATGTACTGGTGAGCGACCGTGGCCAAACTCACCTTAGAAATCCACACGAAGTAAGCAAGTGAAGCTAGAATTAGGTGATCTTTCTAGTTGTCTAGTTTCTTTTTAACAATTTATATAAGGAAACATAGACGATAGATAGCATATGCATATGATAATTCTTACCCACGGCCGACGGTTATCCCTGCAGGAGACACACAAGTTAGCCACAATTTACATATGAATAACTTATGAATCAATCTAGGAATCAGGTGTTAGGTATGCAAGAAGGAAAACCTAGCATGCGCCCTAACTATGTGATGGTCCATGGGTAGCCCCATGATTAGCAGCGGGGACCCAAGGTTCAGCTCTTCTCTAGCACGCGCATATGTCAGCAGCTATGACTCAAGGTTCAGCTCTTCACCAACACACACGAGTACTAGCAGCTGTGACATTATGGGCTCCACACAACACTAATAGACACATCACCCCACTAGACCCCTAGCGGGCCGTATCCTCAGGGTGAAACAAAAATCTCTTCCGGACCGAGCGATTCCCAGTGCCCCAGGAATCGTTCGAGAGACAAGACCTTGTGCACAAGTTGTCTGATACCAATGCATGACATGAAACATCTAGCAGATATAATACTACAATGCATAGTTTTGAACAACAAACACACAATTTTCTATCTTCTTATTCTTATCCCTCATAACACATCATAGGGACTTGCCATAAATCAGCTTGTGCAGCATAGGAACGAAGAACATGCAATATAATTGATAGCAAAAGCATAATTCTAATACTTCAAGCATGCAGTTTGACTTATCTTTTTAGTGAGAAAACATTCATAAGTGAACTAGAGATTCTTTTATTAGGCGTCCAGACTAAAGGATTCATCGAAGGGCTTAAGCCACTCACCGAATGAATCGAACGAGAGGATGGGGAAGCCTTATGCAACGTTCACTCTTTGGTTATGCGTCCTAAAAATGCAACAATTTCTTGGTTAGCATCCTTCGATATCTTTTTCTTACGATTCAAAAAGAACGCGCAAGCGAGAAAAGCAAATCATGAAAACCAAGTCATCGAAAGCAAGACAAAACACAAAGCAACACAAAACCAAGAAGAAAAGCAACCAACGAAAACTCTTGGACTTATTTTAATAGAAGTCGTTCCATCAATTCGAAGGGTTCATTGCATTTCGTCTGTGTTGATTTGGCGGTAAGGTTTCCCCGAGACTCGATTCTCGACCGAGTCAAAGTAACAAGTGTTCCATAAATAACCGTTCGGAGCGGGGCGTTACAACCCAACCAAGCGGATGGTACGATTCTTCCTACATTTGAACTCCTAAATTTGTCCATATTCATGTCCGAACCTGAAGCTCCCCCATACACATGCGTCCTCGAGCAGAATATCATGTACTGTGTATGTCATCGATGACCCACAGCTCCCCCTGAACTATGTGAATGATGATGCTCCTGCCTCAAATTGAGTTTGTTGCAAACATTTATCTCTTCCCTGGTCTCAAACTGTTAAAATCAATGTCACTCCGTGAAGCTTTGGCAAACCATCAGTCGCCAAAATTAGATCCGTAGAACAACCCCCTCCTGGAGACCGTCCAGCTGTCATGGGACCGACAAACTGACCCTCAATCTTTGACTCATCACCATTCGTCGCTTTGTATCGATGAACCGAATACTCCGTAATCCTCAAGGTATCTTGAAGCCCCTCCAAGACAAGTTTTTGATGATCCACCTCTTGTCGAATGCCCCTCGAGCCTCCATCCGGTATTTGTGGCCTGCCTGTGCACCTCAGTGGCGTGAGCCTGTACATGCCATAATACAAATCTACTCGATCCAGTTGTTTGTAACCCTTCGTAAGCATCCAATCTGTCCCCAAACAAACTACGACAACCATCATCCTCTAGCTTCCCTACCGAACCAAGTTGTAAGCAAACTCGGTACATGTCGTACACCCTTGAGAACGAGCTTATCACCAAGCTTCGTTGTCTAGTACACATCACCGACGCCTACAACTGCAGCTATACCCTTTTTGTCCATCTTCACAAGTCCAAACATGTCATCGCGGTATGACGTGAAGATTCTCCTATGTGGAGTGGCATGATACGATGCCCTCGTGTCCATGACACAATCTCCATCATGCCACATGCCACATGGTTCCTCTGCATCAGTTGATACAATGATGAGATCTTCCATATCCGTGAGATCCTCCTGATCATCCTTGCCTTTGGCCTTCTCAGCTTTGAGCTTCATGTAGTTCCTCTTGATATGACCCCTTTCACCACAGTGATAGCAGCCCTCCTTCCGGACCACAATCGCAAGATCCCGAGAACTCTCCCATGTCCTCGCTTGCGACTTGGGTCTTCCCTTCCCGTAGGAAGCCACCAGAGCGGACTGCTGCGATGATTTTACTTGCTTATGTCGGATCTTCCCATTCAACAAACTACTTTTGACTGCCTCCATCGTGAAAAATCCATCCCGGGCGGAGTTGCTCACTGACACCACCAACGTCTCTCAGCTTTTCGGCAGAGAACTCAAAAGCAGAAGGGCCTGAAGCTCATCATCGATCACCATCTTCATCGCAGACAGCTGATTTATGATGCCCTGAACCTCGTTCAGATGGTGTACCATCGGTGCACCCTCCGTGTACTTCGAGTTGACGAGTTGGCGAATAAGAAATGTTTTATTGCTAGCCGTCTTCCTTTCGTACAACGAATGCAGCTTCTCCAACAATGCTTTTGCATAACTCTCCATGGACACATGGTTAAACACCGAGTCATCCAGCCATTGGCGGATGAATCCAACAGCCTTCTGATCCAGTCGTTTCCATACCTCAGTACCTTTATCCGTCAGCTTGGCACTGTCGTCCTCCAACGCGCCATGCAAGTCCTTGCACCAGAGTAGATCCTCCATCCTTGGCTTCCAAATTGCCCAGTTCTCCCCTGTGAGGGTGATCATACGAGTGTTCATCTGCTCCGTTGACATAGTTGCACCTTACCTATCGAGAAGAACCTGGCTCAAATACCACGTGTTGGGCACATCGCAAAAAAGTTTACCAACCCACCTGAGATCACCAACCAATCTACAAAATCCAAGCACAAATGTAGACAAGTATATGGCGGTGACTACGTCACCTGGACAAATTTTAACATTTATAACTCAGATGAAATTACAAGATCGCAAAATCTAATGTTGAAACCCTTTGCCCTAATAGGTTCAACCCACTCGCCACACTCAAGAAGGAACGACAAAGATTACAATTGAAATCACTCACCAACCCGTAGCAATTTTCCTAATCGAAGTTGACGACTCCACGATTGGATCTTTCTTTTGTCTTGGATGAAGAAGTCCTTTGTGCATGCTTTGTGTCTCCGTCCTCCTCCTATATTTATAGGATGAGAAATTATATTTTAAGTTATAATAGAATTTTCTAAATAGGAAACCATCAAATAAGAATCATATTACACCTAAATAGTCCAACACCAATTATGGACGTCCCAATATGGTCAGATTAAATATTTGATACAAATTTAAAATTTAATCTAATCTTACATTTAATGTAGATTTTTAAATTATATCAGATCAAATCTTTGACCATATTTGATTTCCAAACTTTATCAAATACAGACTGGACCCCAACAAACAAAGTTTGCGGTTAGTTTGAAAGTCTCTATAACACTAGGATTAGAGGTCCCTATTAAGAAATTTTTCTGATGGCATAGCATGCACTCTTGTCCTTGAAAATGTAATCCGAACTTCGCAAGTTGGTCGAATGTTAATATGCGTCCTCGGAGAACTCTGTACATGTAGAGCTACATTTTATAGAGATTGTCTATACAGAAGAACAGTTTTGAATGTCGAGTAATTGCTATTTGAATGGTGAGTCCAGAAATTTAATCCGTTCAAATATCTGCTGCTTGTCCAGTTAGACCACAGGGATCCTCTCTCTATAAACTTCCAAGTCTGTTTTAATCCTACTCTCTCTCGAAGTGTTTACAAAGGTCTGAGGCCTACTCCCCCTTCATCCTTGGGGCAGCATAAATCGGGCCATACAATGTATCCCGCCTCGTTATATAAAGTCTGCACATAACTTTTTGACTCTTCAAATTTTTGCAGTCGACAACATAATAGTCTGCAGCCATAACATCGAGATGGCTGATATGACCGAGTGAACCAGTTCGTTATATCTACTGAAAGACAATTTCTGCGCTTGTCCATCCTCAACTCTACGTTCGACACACTTTTGGCATATTTAACCAAAAGTGGGAAACCAAGATACTTGACCGGCAGACATACTTTTTCGAACTGTAGTATCCCTGTTAGTTCTTCCAGGTCAGGGTAGTGTGAGTTACTTTTATCTCGATTTAGTTGGAGTCCTGTGAGTCAATCGAATTACTCCATAATTTGTGATGGCTGTTAGGCCCGTAATGGTAGGGACAAGGAATACTAATAGATCGTCAGTATAGATGAGGTGGGATACTGCATGAGCTACTCTCTTATAAAGGGGAACTATTTTGTTCCTATGAACCGCGATATCCATCAGGCACACTATAACCTGTGACATCAACAAGCTATGTGGATTTGAGCGAACGACAATGAGGACTCGTCGAGCTGCGGAGCCTCTTCCCGTCCGTTAAGATAACGATGTCGTCGAGTGCATCAGGGACGTTACGGTCGACATCCTCTCCGAGAGAACGTTCACTCGGCTCCTCCTCTTTGGTATTCACCTCCACCTCGTCTTTTCCGTTCATGCACAACTGCGTAGGGGACTCCTTCCTATTGATGTTCTGATGGTGGGTTTCGATAATCCTTAGCTGCATTAGTTATACGTATATTCTGTGAGCAGAGGGAATTGTAAGCTTTGTGGGTACGTTCGTATGGATATGATCAACAAGAAAGATGACTTTTGGATGTGTGTGATTTATAGAGAGGATCGAACTTATCCCTGATGTGTGTTTTTTATTTTTAAGCTGAAGCATGGCATGAGTTGGATGTGTACGTATGTCTATGGGTGTAATAGTTTGGAGAGAGCCAATGAGCAATTTGTGAGGGAAATTTTGTATATGTATATTGAGAAGAAGAGGCGGCAATGACGAGCTACTGTGTGTATATAGATCATAGGGTGTTGTTTGAAGCATAGTGGTAATGAAGATTGAGGGTAGATAGTAATGAATATCGAGGGTACGTTTAGGACCGGTTTCGTGTTCATGGAAGTTCTAGACGAATTTTTAAAATAGAACTCCAAAAATTTTAAAATTTGAAACAAAAGTAAATTTTTAAAAAAATTTACTACCAAGAATTGAATCTAAGAACCTCTAGTATACAAGACTAACATAATAACCACTACACTACAATTATTTTATATTAAAAAAGGACCATGATAAATACTAATTCTATTCTAGATACAAGTATATATATATATATATATATATATATATATATATATATATATATATATATATATGGCCGGGTTTCGAATTCCGGGTGAGAGCTTCCGGCTTAGCTCTAGCGGAGGGGTCGAGTAGAGTAGGAATATATATATATATATATATATATATATATATATATATATATATATATGATCCGTATTTTCTTCTATTGGACATTTTCAAGCATCTCCATGTTATCAATCGTTGGATCTTGTTTAAGTCATCTAATCGTAACCATTGATTTGAATGGTTCAAATCAATTGCTAAGATAGATGACTTAAACAAAATTCAAAGGTTGTAAATATGAAGATGCTTGGGGATACAAAAAATTGGAAATGTTGTTCTCTCTCATATATATATATATATATATATATATATATATATATATATATATATGATTTTTATTGGACCCTCCTGGTCCATAGACCCTATATATATATAATGATATGAACCATAGGCTCATATTTCTACATGAGCCAATGCACATGTGGACCAATAGGAATGGAGTGTACTAGTGCACATGGGTACACATGGGATGTAGGAATCTATTTCTATTGCTCCACATGTACATGGCTCATATAGAGGAATATGAGCTTATGGCTCATATCCCATTTACCATATATATATATATATATATATATATATATAACTGATTTTTATTGGGTCCTCCGGGTCCGTGGGTCATGAGCGGTCGTCCTGACTGCCCTGGGCCAGGTCCGGCCCTAAGTACGTTGATATTCAAGCAACTGAAAATGGGTTCGTATATGCATTGCATAGAATAGTTTTGTGACTATACCACCAACAAAAATGCTATTTGTCTCCAAAATAATTTGATTGATGCCATCTTCCATTATGTGACGTAAGACATGATTGCTGATATGACTGCTGACATGATAAAATTTAACATTAAAGTTAATATTAAAAATTAATATTAATATTAATATTAATATTAATATTAATATTAACTTTAACTTAACTTTAATGTTAATATTAACATTAAAATTCACATTAATATTAACATTAACATTAAAAAGAATTGGGTGATTAATTTTTTGGGTTAAAATTTGTTATGTCAGATACCACATAATGGAAGATTGCATCACACAAAAATTTTGGGAGACAAATAGCAGAATTGTACCACCAATTGTGAACACATGTGTGGGTATGGATTTTTTAATGCATAAAATGCTATTTGTCACCCAAAATATTTGTGTGATATCATATCCCTTATGTGACAGATGACATGACAAAATTTAACTTTAAAATAAATTAAAATTAAAATTAAAATTAAAAATTGGATGATTAATTTTGGGTTAAAAACTATAATGTCAGTTGCCATGTCAGATACAACATAATAGAAGATAATATCACCCAAAAATTTTGGGAGACAAATAACAAAATTGCTTTTAATGCTATCTAGGAGTCTCGTGTATGTATTTGAAGATATGATTATGCATAGTGGTAAAAGGGTGTATAGTAATATATATTCATGGTGGATTAAATGAAAGAAGTATATATATATATATATATATATATATATATATATATATATATATATATATATATATATACACACACACATACACACACACACACACGAGAGGGATCCACATTTTCATCTATTGTGCATTTTCAAGCATTTTTATGTTTACAACCGTTGCATCTTGTTTAAGTCATCTAATATTAATCGTTGGTTTAAACCATTCAAATCAATGGTTAAGATTAGATGACTTAAACAAGCATCCAACGGTTGATAACATGGAGATACTTGGAGATATAAATAATAGAAATGCGAATCCATATATATATATATATATATATATATATATATATATATGCCAGTAGTTGGTAACTAAATGGTATAGGAATTTGGCAAATTGACAGGTAGGTTTTGTTGATAAATATGAAATCGGAAATTTTTGTAAAGAGAATTAAAGTATTATTATATTATTTTTAGAGAAAAAAAAATTTGAAAAAATTGTTAGGAGAGAATAAATACGTACTTGTTCTCAAATGAAAACGCATTTACTATGTACGTCTTGAGATAAAAAAATTAATTAATTTTTTTCTCATTTAACTTGAAAACACACACCATATATGCGTTTTCAATTTATTTATTTTTTATATTTCTTGAAAACCCACGTACATTTTTGAGTTTTTATTAGTAAAGAAGTAACAAAAAATTAATATTTGAAATTTGAAAACGCACATAGTATATTCGTTTTAGAAATTTTTTTTTTCATTATAGTCGCTTATAATTTATTTGCGATTTAGTCAAAATAGAAAATAAAATTATTTTATTTATTATAATTGCTTTTATAAACTTCAGCCAAATAAAAATAAATAAATAAAGTTAAAAATTTTAGATTTTTAATTTTTCTAAACCCAAAAAAGTTAAAAAATATTAATTTTTTCACTAAATATATTTTGTTATTTTTTTCAGCCCAAAAAATAAGAAAAACCACCCGTTTGTAAGTTAAATGAGAAAAAAATTAATTAAAAAATTTTAGCTCAAAAATAGCCATTGTAAAATCTATGTGTTAAAAAAAAAAATTTTTTATGGAAGCAACTGTCACATCCTCTACCAATTACCTCGGTCAAAAGCTACAAAGCAGTTGTCATATTCATGTCTATAACGGCTACTCGAGAGAAATCACCCGTTTAAAAAATCAAAAAAATTTCAACTATTTTTTTTAAACGGGTGGTTTCTCTCGCTGACGTGACGTGATGAGCAGGAATGTGACAACTGCTTTGCAACTTATAACTAGAGTAATTGGCAGAGGGTGTCACAGCTGCTTCCATAAAAAATATTTATTTTAACACATAATTTTTATGACGACTAATTTTGAGCTAAAACAAATTTTAATTAATTTTTTTCTCATTTAACTTACAAACGGGTGGTTTCTCTTATTTTTTTGGGCTGAAAAAATAATAAAATATATTTAGTGAAAAAATAACAAATTTTTAAATTTTTTTGTCTTAAAAAAATTAACTTTTATTTATTTATTTTTATTTGATTGAAGTTTATAAAAAAAATTATGATAAATAAAATAATTTTATTTCCTACTTTGACGGAAGCTGCAAATAATGAATTATATGGGACTATAATAAAAAAAAAAAGAAATTCTAAAACGCACATACCATGTACGTTTCCAAATTTTAAATTTTTTTATAATTGTTTAACGAAAAAATTAAAAATCAAAAAAATGCAATAGTACGTGCATTTTCAAGACATAATTTTTTTTTTTGAAAACACATATATGATGTGCGTTTTCAAGTTAAATGAGAAAAAAATAATTAAATTTTTTTAAGCTCAAAACGTACATAGCAAATGCGTTTTCGTTTCTTTTATAATTTGAAATGTGTGAGATGCAATATGTAGTTAACAAGTGCGCAATTGTTCTGTTCTGACAATTTCACTAAACTTTTTTCTTTAGAAATAATATATTAATACTTTAATTCTCTGTACAAAAAATTTCGATATGAAATAGCTCAATTGAATGCAAGAAGTGGGTTAAGCAATGGTTAGAAGAATCGGTTAGTATAGGGCCGATAACCGATCCTTCAGTCTACAGGACGAGGTCGAGATCTAAAAATTGGACCTTCCTCATCCACCTTTTTGAGCCTTTATTTAAGCGAATTTTTAATGAAATAGAATTTAGATAAGTGCTTCTTCTCCTTCCAAAAAAATATTTTTTAACTATTTTCTTCAAATTTGGATCTTTTTGTTAAAATATATATTATTTAAGGGTTGATAGTAGGCATAGGCTACTTTAGGAAGAATCGAGCTTATGATTTGGACTCCTAGGGTGGTCGCCCAACCCTCTTGTGCTCTGGACCGGGACTGAGGATACTCTTACTAAAATTAGAGGCCTCAAGTACCATCTTCAAATTTGTATGGTTCATAAATATTTAGTCTTAATGCCCCTATTCTTTGGTCAATGTAATTTTTATTACTATATTAGCTGATGTATTTGTTTTTGAAGTATTCATGTCAATTAAGAAATCTTGCTAGTAAAAAAGCTTAACATAATTACATCTAACCACTATTTATTTAATAAAAATGGATACAATTAATCATAGACTATTTTTTCTGCTTTCTTAATCAGAATTCTGATTTGTAATTTTTTTCTCTCCAAGTAACTAATATATGAATTATCAATTTATAATTACTAGCTATAATAATTTCAGTTTACATGTAATTCAATTATATATATATATATATATATATATATATATATATATATATATATATATATATATATATATATATATAATGATCTAAAACTACCCGGGTGGTTTCATATTATGGAACCACCCTATCTAACATGGGTTGGATTTGGACTGGATGGTTGAGATTAAATGTGTAGACCCCACCACCTTTTAATCCCATCCACTCATTCTCAATTCAACCCATGTAACATAGGGTAGTTCCATAATATGAAACCACCCGGATATATATATATATATATATATATATATATATATATATATATATATATATATATATATATATATTGTGTCCTTCCTAATGGAGCTTTGGAAACCGATGCCAAAGGGGGGGGGGGACTAGAACCCGGTTCTACCCGCCCGGGGTCCGCCGTCGTTCCTAACCGAGTGTGTGTGTGTGTGTGTGTGTATATATATATATATATATATATATATATATATATATATATATATATATAATAGAGAAAAGTATGGGAAAAAATTGTTCTTCTTCATTCACCATATCAATCAACTAGAGAATGGCCCTTTATATAGGCTTATAACAATTAAGGAAAGAAATGCCAAAAGCCATATGTTATGGATAACCAAAAGACATAAGCTATGTAGACCAAATAATTATGGTGAAACATCCATTTTATAAAACTCCACCTTGGATATTCACTATTAATTAATTGGTGGTGTATGCGCATTTGTTGCCTCATTAAAATCTTACTAAGAAAAACCTAATGGAAAAAATCTTAGTTAAGAAAAAAGAGTACAACGAGCAAAACTCAAAAATATTCTTTACAAACCATACTCCCCCTCGATTCAATGGATCTGTAAAATCTAGTTGGCCAGATGATTAAGTCGCATGCCTATTCAGTATACCAACTTCTGAAATATGATTTTTGGTAGTGCCTTGGTGAACAAATTGGCTAAATTTTTATTTGATCTTACTTGCTTGACTTCGATCACTTTCATCCTTTGTAGATCATGTGCATAAAACAACTTCGGTGGAATGTGCTTGGTTTGATCTCCTTTGATGAATCCCTCTCTAACTTGGGCAATGCAAGCCGCATTTTGTCACCCCCTGCGCCGAGTTATCGGGTACGGATTGTGAGCACGCCTAGCCGACGTTGTTTGTTAATAGCGGTAGTCAATTGTTCTATATATACCTCACTAGTCTCTAAATACATTATATTTTTATTGATTTTCTCATCACAACACTATAATACGTGAAATACCCAAGCACAGTCACACATCACCACAGTCCGCTATATTGTTTTAGTACATCATACATCTCAACTCTCCGGAGAAAAATTCGATAAATCACCATAATAAATAACATATACATCTGCGACATCTGAAAAAAATCTAAATCTTCAAGGATCCTCCTCTGAGCCAGGTGCCAACCTCCATGCCTAATAAGTCAACATCTCGTAAGGATTGGAGCAAAGCAACATACATCTCAAAAACTTCTAAATAATATGATACTATCTCATGTAGCAAGTGCAATCGGACACTAGACAAGCATGTAGGAGATGATCGAAAATAAGACATATCACGAATGATATGCTAGCAGTCAATCAATAGTTCGACATAAGGCACATCAATGATGTGCTAGCAGTCAATAATTGTCCAGACGTGATGTATAGTATCCTCCCTTCCGACTCGACTCAATCAATCAACACACAATCAATGACACGTGATACAAGCGTGCACAATACATGAATGCAATATCGTAAAGCAGAGAGAGAGAGAGAGAGAGGGAGAGAGAGAGAGAGAGAGAGAGAGTATGTACTTGCTTTAATCCAATGGTGAAGGTTAAGCTAAATCCAGTTAAAAATTAATATTAAATCTTTAGATTTAATTCCTCATTTCTTAATTATGGTAAAATTTTAGAAATTTCTAATTACTAAATTCCTACCCAAGTCTCAAATAATTTCCATACTTTATTTTTTATTCCTTTGGAAACCTATCTATAAATCCAAGGTTGTTATAACTACTTATTTTAATTATTGATAATTAATTTTAAACTTATTCCAACTATTATTATTGTAGAAGCATGGAAAATTCATATCCATGCGTCCAACAAACATGTGTCCCAAGTTCGACTCAGGAGAAATTAAGCCAAAGAGGAAGCCACATAGCAGAATTCATGCGGCCTGAACAGCCACGAAGTAAGGGCCGCATGAGATCCCCTAATACGGCATTCAATGCATGTCAGAATTTCTGACACGCCACTCGTCACCCAGAGCGCTTCGAGAATCATGAGAGAAGCGACGGCACATAAAAACATGAAAAGTTACATCAGTACATTATTGACTTCGTCAGACGTGCCATGCCACGTGTTTCCTCATATACGACTACGGTCCTATGCGGCCTCATCATCATGTGGCCAAAGTGTCCATTCGACCAAATCCAGACGTGAGTTTGCATGCGACCATAGTGCCATGCGGCCAAAGTCTCCATAAGACCAAGGCCAAAGGAGAGCACATATGCGGCCAAGATGTTATACGGCTTTCAGCTTACAATCGAAAAGATCTTCACACAGTTAGTGTTGATTACGTGTCCAGCTGACTGAGTCACACATACAGGAGAGTTAAAAACAACCCCCGAGATCTTATCAAACAGCATATCCCAACCGAAGTCGGGTGGCAGCCTGTCCATAGTATGCGGCTACAGCTGCAACCGTATTCTGTTGAATGAGCCCCTTGCGGCCAGCAAACAGAAGCATATGCGGCACCTATAGTCCATCAACATGATGGCTATAAATAGGAGAAACTTGGACATTCCAAAGGGCTGTCTTTTCTGCTTGAGAGACCATACCCCTCCAAGTGAGATACGTTTGTGCGCACAAGCTCAAGAGAGATAAAAGAGAAGAGAACATCCTCATTCCCTCGTTGGACTGTCAACGGGGTAAAGGAGTCACTGCAGTATTCGATCTCCCTCGTCACATTCCCCAGATCAAAAATATTGTACTTAGATTTTCTGTCTAGGATTTCTTTGTACCTTTTTTGTTTATTGTTGAACAAAAGTTTTCCAAACTTATTTTAATGGCGAACAAGGTGGCGACTCTGCTGGGGATATCCTTCTCCTCTGATGAGAAGGTCATGACGCAGCTCGACACGTCGAAGCTGGGTTCGACACAGAGGATGTTGGTTGTACGCTTCGACTAGCAAACCTTTGAGAAAATGCTCTCTGAGTGCGGTACTTCACCGAGGCTGGCAAAGCCTAAGAAGACCCGCAGGACATAGGTTGCAAAGGCCGATGTGCCTCACCCAACTGCGGAGCATGCGCTCCCCGTCTATCTCCCTATTGTTGAAGACGCATATCATACGTCTACCCAGGCTGCCCTGGTTATGCGGCCACGTTGGCTGAGAAGAAAGGCGTTCAACACCCAAACTCAGGCAGAGGAAAATACTACAATTCTAGAAGTTCGAGTGCTAATGGATATTCTATGCGGCCACAGCAAAGGCCGCATAAGCAGGACTATACGGCACCAGTCGGCAGCAACAGGCAGATGGCCATATACGGCGAGGACAGCAACAGAAGCTCGGTCTTTGACCGAATCTTACGCAACACTGACTCCATGCTTCATGTTGAGAAAGGAGAAGATGTAAACTTGGACTCTTCATACTACGCACTGGTATGTGCTAGAACGAAGAAGTCTAGGACAATGCGAGTTCGCCAAGCTCAAGCAATTGCTCATTCGATTGACCGTCAGTAGGCGTCGCTAACTGTAATGCGTGCCCCAAACGAAAAGTTGTACAAAATCGACCCAGTCGTCCAGCCCGCATTGGCAATTGGACAGGGTCAGTCTAAAGAGTATTCTATTAGCAACCTAGGGAAAGTTCTTGTACAAATCCCAGGTCAGGAAGCAAAGCCAACACCTATGCAACCATGTGCTCGATCTATCCGGGCTCATAAGAAGGGTGCAAAGGTGAATCAACCCTCGCTTGACTTGCGCAACGTGATCAATCACAAGAGCAAAGCGAGAGAATCAACTAGGACATATAAAGTATCCTTCCCAGGGCATCACTGTGCAACATTATCATCAACTATTGTTGTAACAAAATAGCAGTGCCTACAAACAGGCAGCCGGCATTCCAGCAGCTGCAACCAAAGGCACCCACCTGGCTGCAACCTGAAGAACAGGTGCAAGCACCAGAGGAAGAGGAGCTGCCCTTCGCCTCATGTTAATTTTCTCAGAATTCCCCCTCCATAAGGGGAGGTCGGAAGTCCAACACCTCCAGTCCGTCGCTCTCGGCCAGCGGGTCAAGAAGACGGGTCCAAGGAGGATAGGTAGCGAAACCCACATAAGGTGTTTTCCTAGGCACCCGCTCAAAGACGAAGTTGTCAGCCATTGGGGGTAGTTCTTCCTCGGGATCTCAGATAGCTTCGCAAGCTGGGGTTGTAATCCCCTGGACCTTTATGGCAATCCGACGTTCCGAGATGACAGTGATTCCCAAGGAACAGATGTTGAGATCCCTGGAGGTGACCGTTCTCGCAAAGAAGATGCAGCTTCATACGTTGGGGGTAGTGTTCCTCCGAGTCTGAAGAGGATGCTGCACTACCAACTTTCTGAATGACTATTCACGACAAGAGTCTGAGGCAGAAAGTATGATGTCTACCGTCCCATCCATGTCTTCCCATGTGAGAACATCATACTGATCAAAAAATATTACGAGGGCCCCAACGAACGACAGTACCTCGAAACCCTCGAGGCCATGATTCAAACCATGAGCACGTTAATGCAGGCCTTAACCCAGACAATGCTGGAGATGAAGGCAAATATTGCCTCACAACCAACAAGGACCTCTGGTCAAGCAAGCCTGGACCCCGGGACCAACGAGGATTCAAATGCAACCGCTCCACCTGTTGGCGGTAATCATCCCCTGCCCGGATCATCTGCTCATTCCGCATTCGACGAATCCCGAGAAGCAATACGGGAGATACGAAAACTCTGGGCCTGCCTAGACTCAATGGGCATGACTTACTGCGCGAGCTCAGAATCCGATAACCGTATCCCCTCGAGTGAAGAGATGTATCATTTTTGCCCAAGTACAAGCCCTTTAACTTGACTTTGTTTAACGGCAATGGGGCATCTGCCTCGCAATGATGCCCTCTTAGCCAAGCTCTTTGTTGGGGCATTGTCTAGAATAGCTTTCGATTGGTTCTACAGTCTCTAGGACAACTATATTTTATCGTTTGACGATCTCAAAGGACTTTTCCTTGTAGGGTTCTACGATGGAGGGAACAATATGATGATGTCCTCTTTAACGGATATCACGCAAAGAGAGAAAGAGTATGTACGGGAATATATCGAGCGGTACAGGCAAGCGGTGCTAAAGTTATTCTCCGATAACCCGGAGTCAACGTTGATAGACACCTACTGGAGAAATCTCCTTCCCACAGTCAGACTCTGGATGGGTAACTCTCAGTTTAAAGACTAGACGGTGTTCATCATAAATGTTGTCGGTACTGAGAAGACAGTAAAAGACATCTGCCTCTTGGAAATACATATCTCTGTCGCTGATGATAAGGAAAAATGCCCTTACAACAACAACAACAACGACAATAGCGCCCGGGATGGCAAGGGAAGCAGGCTCTTGTCGTCAATATAACCAAGAAGCCCGAGAAAAAGCCTACAGAGGTCCCAAAACCGAAGAAAACTTATTCTTTCAAAGACGATGACATCATGGCAATCTTTGACGTGCTAATGAAGAAAAATAAGATTCGTCTCCCCGACGTTAAGCATCCTGATGAGGTAGTCGATGTGAATCATATGAAGTACTGCCACTACCATCGATACATCCACCATGCGACATAGGATTGCAACACACTGAAGTAGTACATCCAGCGTCTGCTCGACACCAAGGCCCTCACCTTGGATTTCGATGACAAAACAGTTTCCGCTAATATGGTATCTCTCCAGTTCGGTAACTTTCCGGCAACGGAAGCCCAAGACGGAGTAATCCCGATCCCAGGACAACAATGGAGGTTGTCAATCTCCCGCCAGCTCGTGACCAAACATCCGGGCTGATAGCTCTCACCACATCACGGGAGGAGGTCATGTGGGTTCATCCAAATCTTGTCCCAGACTTGATGCAGTAGGCAACACCTTCTGCAAGCAAGTCCAAGGGCAAGAAGTCTAAGTCCCGCTACACGATTTCTCTACCTTCCGAAGAAGCTATAGCAGGAATGACAAGATCAGGACTGGCATTCCAACGAGAGTACGACATCCCTAACGATGGTGCGCTCCCAATTGTCGCACCTACAACATTCGATCTGGGTCCATCCCAGCCTCCAGCAACGGACAAGTCAAAGCAAAAAGAAACTCGCTACGACAAATCGCTGCACAAAAATATAGCCCAGGGGCTGGAGTGTTGGCCCAAATGGGTAACCGTCAACTCGATTTCGATAATCGACTAACTATGATCTGATATAACTCAATATGGCACATAAAATAATAATCGTTGCATCTCCGTTACTTCACTGAAGACATGCTGCAATAAGTCTAAAAGTTGTGTTATTGAGTCTGTATTTTATATTCATTAAGTCTAGGACAAAATGTACATCGGGTTCGTATTGGCACTAGAAAACTCAAACCCATATTAAACCAGAACCTAGTCCACTCAAAACAGCCTGAACCAAACCAAACCTGGACCCAACATTCTTGAAACAGACCAACAGAGTTCGGACAGAACTCGGGGCAAACTCGGTCACCCTAAGACCCAGTTTGTAATGTTACTCCGTGAGACCAGGATTCTAACGTTCGATTTTCTGAACGCTGGGCATCCGAACTCGGCCCGAACTTAGTTCAAAAAAACTCTATAAATAGAGATTGAATTCCACATTGTTATTAACTCATCCACTCATTCATATCTCTATCTTCCTGAGCTATAAACCTTCTTCATTCCCAAGATTAACTCCCAACCTTCTAATGCCAACGCGGTTCCGATTTAGAAGTCTGATGGAGTTATAAAAAGCTTGGTTTGTCAAGTTCTCTTGTGTTTGAAGTCGGTGTGCCCTTCGGATCAAACACACGTGTGAATTCTTTCGAGCCTTCGAATCAAAGCTCGATGTTATAAGAAGTTTCCAAGCCTTCGGATCAAAGCTTGTGATTCACTATTGGTGATTATAGTGGATACAACTTCGAGCAAGAGTTCTTGGGCCAGGATAAAATTGTGGTATTTGCGTTTGTTTTTCTCAACTCTTACTTTACTGCATATTCATAATTGATATATCTGTTAGTATATATACTGCCTTTACATAGCTTAATTTTAATTAGGGTTTATTATTTTTGCTGCACATACACTCTATTCACCCCCCTCTAGAGTTGTCCTAACGATCCTACAATTTGTATCAGAGCAGGTACTCTCTGAATTGGTTTATAATCCCAATTGCTCCTACAATTAGTATCAGAGCAGGTACTCTCTAAAATAGGCTTAAACTCCTAGTATACATAAATAGCAACCTTGAGACCCTTGTACACCAATAATGGTGAAAGGCCAGTCTACAAATAGACTACCCCTATTTGATGGTACCAATTACACTTATAGGAAGAAATGGATAAGCTTTTATTTAAAATCTCTTGGTTTTGATGTATGAACCAATGTTATTGAAAGCTACAGAAAATCCACTATTATTTCTCCTCTTACTTTCAAGGTTGTTAACAAACCTTATTATGATTACACGGAAGAAGAGAAGTGGTTAGCTAGTCATGATGCAAAAGCAATAAATGCTCTTTACTTTGCTTTAGAAAATAATAAATTTAATCGTATTTCTTCCTGTATAACCTCATATGAGATCTGCAAACTTCTTGAAGCTACTTATGAGTACATGCATGAAGAAGAAGCTAGCGATATGGAAGTAGAAGAAAGTTCTAATGCAAGCATTCGGCACAAAGCAAAGCCAGCGATTCAGACGATGATCAATCAAAAAATGCAGCAAATGTGTACTTAATAGCATTTTATCAGGTATCTAAAAACCCTCTATGTGGTAACTTTACTTTTGATGAATTGGGTGATACTTTTAGTGATCTTCTTAATGACCACAAGACACTTTTGGATAAATACAAGGACATTAAGAAGGAACTCAAAGCACACAAGAAGGAGATTAATAGATTGTCTACACTTTTAGATGATATTAGAAAGACACAATCTACTAGTGACACAAATGAATTATCTGCTATTAGATTAAACTTGCATGAAGCTTTACTGAGTATTAAATAGAAAGACAAGGACTATGCCAAACTCTTGGAAGAGTTTATAATAGAGAAGAAGAAAAATAGTTGTGCTCTTATCAGATTAGATGCCTTGACTGCTAGATATACTGAGTTATATGACACATCAAAAAAGTTGGAAATTAGATTAGAAAAATAGCCTATACAGACAGCTTCCCAATCTAACACATGTTACTCAAAACCCAAGGACACTCATAAGACGCGGCCCAAGAAGGCCAAACCTTCTAATCATGCATTTTATTACAAATATCCATGCAAGACACAATGCACCACTTCACATAGTCATATTCACCATATTGTTTCTAACACTTATGTCCATGATACGTGTCATTATTGTGGTCTACAAGGACATATTTTACAACAATGTAATATTAAATAGTTGGTTAGTATGAACAAGTTTATGTGGATACCAAAAGCGAACAAATATGGATTCAAATCTTGGATACCAAATTTTCTGCCTAATGATGAAGGTAGAACGCCTTGTGTCAGGATTTTGCACCAAGGAGAATGTTGGTGGTTGCAAAGCTACAAATGTCATCTTTCAAGCAATTGCACCAACATAAGTATAGGAACGAAAGCTACTTTGGTAACATAAAAAAATGTTTCCTTCCTAACTGGCTAAATTATAGAATCAAGCATGTCTTTAATTTTTCAATTGTTAATATGAGATTTATGATACTAGCATGCTTAGTTAATTCTTATTATTTCATCTAGCATGACTAGTGGTTGAGTGTTTTTAGATGTTTTATCGACTATGGCACACGACTAAATATGGATTTGAACCATATGTTCTTAGATCACCTTATTTATTTAGCGCATATTTTTCAAGTATATATTTTTTCATCTTTGTAAAATGAGATTTACGATATTTGCTTAATTCTTTTGTTAACTCTGAACATCATTTTGCTGATATCTTTACTAATCCCCTAGCCCAAGTATCGCCTCAACTTTATTTTTCAAGAATTAGGAATTCTGAATTTGAATGATGTATGAAGACTTAAATTGATTGAAATTCTTTTAAATCTAATTTCTGTAAAAGTAAAAAAATATTTTGGGTATAAGCCGAAATGACCCTTCTGTCAAAAATGCGTAAATAGCCTAAGCGATACAGTACTTAAGTGTCTTCGGACTACCGCTAGCTGGGATCCGGCCCCTATAGCTAACCCAAGATGATCAACACTTTATAGAATCATGATTTGTTAAGGTCTTTTCTGTAATTTATTGTTCCGAAGAAAACAGTGAATTTAATGTCTACTTTTTGACTTAAAGTTGGCAATTGTTATCGTCGAGAACTGAAATTTCTAGTTTTAACTAGGCATTTAAAATTAATGGTGACTATTAGTAGTTATTGGCTCGGTCTTTAGTAGAAATTGATGCTGATGATTTCTAGTTACAATTGGTATATTTTTTAGGCTATATCTTTCCTATATTCTGCACTATGAAAGCTTTTTTTTATTGTGTTCATAGTATATGGAGTATCTGTAAAAGTTTATGATTATCTATATTTAGATAGGTCATACTTTGTAGGGGAGCATTCCAGTCATCGGAATATTTCATCTCAAGGATTTTGGTTCTCTCATTTACATTCATGTTTATCTAAAGAATATTCATATAACATACTAAAGTAATTGAGTTCAAATGCATGAATCATGGATACTGGGATAGATTTTTTTATATAACTTTTGACAGAAATTCATTCATTTATGTCATTAAATAGTATGTATAATTTGCATTTATGTCTTGTTTTTCTTTACTTTGTGTTTCATATATTGTCTATATTTGTTCCACGAGCTATATCATTTTGATGAAATGACAAAGGGGGAGAAAAAGTACCGATATGCAAGACAAGTACAAAAGGACAGGAGAAGACAAGAAAACGGAAGAAGAAATACAGGAGAAGACAAGGACCGATGATGTGCCTATACCGCTATTCAGGAATTACGGGGAAGCCTTGTACTTTTCAAAGATCTATGCCCAGGTATGAATATTGATGTATCGATCACAGTTTGTCAATTATCAAAATAGGAGAGATTGTTGGCCGAAATGGGTAACTGTCAACTCGATTTCGATAATCGACTAACTATGATCTGATATGACTCAATACGGCACATAAAATGACAATCGTTGCATCTTCGTTACTTCGCTGAAGACATGTTGCAACAAGTCTACAAGCTGTGTTATTGAGTCTGTATTTTATATTTATTGAGTCTAGGAAAAAATGTGCATCGGGTTCGTGTTGGCACTAGAAAACTCAAACACATATTAAACCAGAATCTAGTCCACTCAAAACAGCTCGAACCAAACCAAACATGGACCCAACATTTTGAAAACAGACCAACAGAGTTCGGACAGAACTCAGGCAAACTCAGGGCAAACTCGGGGCAAACTTGGTCACCCTAAGACCCAGTTTGTAACGATACTCCGTGAGACCAGGATTCTAACGTTCGATTTTATGAACGTTGGGCATCCGAACTCAGTCCGAACTCGATTCAGAAAAATCCTATAAATAGAGATTGAATTCCATATTCTTATTAACTCATTCACTCACTTTCATATCTTTATCTTCCTGAGCTATAAACCTTCTTCATTTCCAAGATCAACTCTCAGCCTTCTAGTGCTAATGCGGTTCCGATTTAGAAGTCTTATCGAGTTATAAAAAGCTTGGTTTGTCAAGTTCTCTAGTATTTGAAGTCGGCATGCCCTTCGGATCAAACACACGTGTAAAGTCTTTCGAACATTCAGATCAAAGCTCGATGTTGTAAGAAGTTTGCAAGCCTTCAGATCAAAGCTTATGATTCACTATTGGTGATTATAGTGGATACAACTTCGAGCAAGAGTTCTCGGGCCTGGACTAGTCCTCTCAGAGAAAAACCATGATAAAATTATGGTATTTGCGTTTTCTCTTCTCAACTCTTACTTTACTGCATATTCATAATTGATATATCTATTGGTACATATACTGCGTTTACGTAGCTTAATTTTTAATTGGGATTTATTATTTTTGTTGCACACACGCACTCTATTCACCTCCCTCTAGAGTTGCCCTAACGGTCCTATATAGAGAAGTCCTACAACTTTGACATTTTGGCACAACTGGCCAATACTGCAACGAAGTTGTCACTATTTGAGCTTCTCTGACTCTCCAAAGATACTCGGATTGCTCTGAGTGAGACATTGCAGAATGCGGACACCTACCTGACGCAGGTCAAGCCGTCAGCTCAGAATTCTGTCATATGCCTCCACTATAATAATGTGATGGAAGCGATACCCAACATCACGTTCTTGCAACAAGATATGTTGCTAAAGAATAATAGGCACCATCTTCCTCTGTATTACACAAGGTACATCGGTGCCATCAATGTGGACCGGATGTACATCGACCCTGGTTCGTCAATAAGCATCATCCCGCAGAGTCTGCTTCAGACCTTGGGCATTTTGATATCGCCTAGCAGCAACCAATACTTCCATTAGTGGCTTCAATGCAAGAAGGAGCTACCCTCTGGGCAAGATTTGCTTGAAGTGTCATATCAGCGATTTGAAAATAGAGGTCACCTTCTACGTCATAGACGTAGACGTATCCTACAACTTCCTGTTAGGACGTCCATTCATACATTAGTATATCATCGTACCGTCAACCTTGCACCAGTTCTAGAAGTACGTGGACGATCCTTGCGTCGTTAAGACAGAATTTGCCGACGTTGATCCAGTCAAAGGGGTTAAGGCATATTACTCCGACTTGATCCTCTACACGCAAGTCCACTATGATGAAGGAGGCAATGATACCGACGATGAGGCAGAGACTGGAACAACATCGGACGAGCCCTTGAGAGTCCATCTCAAAGCACGCGCTCCCAATACAGCCCTTCCCCTCATGGTAAAACTGCACAAGAAAGCACCTGAACCTCTGGTCATTCTCCTTCGTAGATCGAGTCGACCGCTGAAGGAAGATTCGACACCTACTCTTGATGGTGTAATTCCTGAGGAAGGATGAACTGAAAGAGTACGTAGCCGCGTATGCTAAAGTTCCTTCTCTTGACGATGTAATTTCTGAGGATAAGATACCTTCTTTTATGAATAAAAGGCTATCTTTAAAGTACTCGGATGTTGCACATCTCAGCATATTATATTCTATTGAGCACGGTTTAGGCTTGCACTTGCATACACAGGTGACTACCACCTATGCAGTAAACCAAATTCTCCCCAGTCAAAACTCCTACTTCACCAACAAGGAAGAGGGAAGACAAACTCATCATCTTCGGCATAGTAGAAAGTCCCCAATCCTTCATCCCAGAGGAACTGGATTCAGAACTCGACACCGACAAAATACCACTTTACCGGTACAGCTCTCAAACCAAGCACCTTATCCAGAAGATGGGATACGATTTGAAAGCCGTTAGGGGCTTGAACCACGGCAAAGGCCGACAACTGCCTCTGCGTCTACATGCTCCTGCAGGCAAGTATGAGGATTACTACCATAAAACCAAGCATGGCCTAGGGTATGTCACGTCTCCCACAACCCTCGAAGGCTCGGATGAAGAAGATGAGTTACACTCTCACTCTTCAGAATCTTTCGGTTGGGACTCTGATATCAGTATCGGGGAGATGCTCAAACAAACTTTGTCTGCTAATATGGTGTCAGCTGACCCTGAGAAAGACGACGAGGATCCACCTGAACTCTTTAAAGTAGAACCATGGGACCAACGCCTAGACTCACAATGGTAGATGCAGTTCGAGCAACGAAAACCTTCCACTGAGGAAGAAGTCGTATAAATTGATCTATGCGGAGCGGGGCACTACACTGCTTCCTTAGCTTTCCTCGTAGTGGGCAATCTCCTTTCCTGCTAGATATTTTGATATTTTGGTCTACTAACAGGATGTAATGTGTGGGCGTTGTGGCTAATTTTGGAAATATAAAAAGAGTTGTAACCCTTCTAAGGCATATTTTGTAACTCAGTCAAGCAAGCACTTTGTAATCCAAATCTTCAAGTATTCAATAAAAGAAAGTATTTTGTGTTCCTATCAAATGTGTTCAACTTTGGTTCTCTGTATTTACATTTCGTGCCTATATATGTATATTTTTGTCTGACTTGTGTCTTGTGCAGGTACTTTGCTGGTGCAAACGCAACTTGGGCTTGCACTGTATCGCGCCCAAGCGAGGACGATCGATTCCGTATGGACCAAACGAGGACGATAGGCCATTATGGGACTGGGGCATGACAATGGGTACCAAGGGTTACATCTACAACTCGTTTTGTAGGTGGACCAACCCTCTCATTCTAGAAGTGAGTGGATTCTCGATAGTAGTTGCTCACGACATATGACTGGTGATGCTAACATATTTATAACGTTATCGATGAAGAAAGAAGGATATGTCTTATTCGACAATAACCTCAGAGAATATATTATTGGTAATGGTAACGTAGGTATTTCTTCCTATCTTGTCATTAAAGACGTTTGTCTAGTAACAGAATTAAAACATAACATACTCAACATCAGTTATCTAGCTGACCATGGTTATAGTATTAACTTCGTGAAATAGAAATGATCTATATATGAAAGATCCACAGGTAATGTTATCTTTGAAGGAATTAGAAAAATAATATATATATTTTATATCTTGCAAATGACACTAATAATGCAGGCAGATGTCTATACGCCAATAAAGATGACAACTGGCTATGGTACATGCATCTAGGACACGCAAACATGGACACCATTACAAGACTGTCCACAAAGAAATTGGTAAGAGGCTTACCAGAGATTACCTTGAAGAAAGATATGGTATGTGCTAATTGTGAAAAGAATAAAGCTACTAAATCTTCCTTTAATTCAATCAACGTTGTTACGCCGCCAAAAGCAAAGGATTCAAAGTATTCAACAAACAATCATTGACTGTTAAAGAATCAATCAACATTACATTCGATGAATTCGATGAACTCAACACTCAAGTACCAAATGATAGTGATGATGAAAGTACTCAACCCCCAACCAATAAGACTCCTGAAGATACAACCAGTACAAGTTATTCAAGAGAGTCTGCCCAAGAGATTGAGATTCTCTACAGGTCATCTGGAGGATTTGGTAATAGGAGATGTATCAAAAGGTGTAAGTACACGTTCTTCAAATAGAGATAACCATTGCAAATATTGCTTTTATTTCTCAAATAGAACCAAAGAATATTAGAGAAGTTTTTTCTGATGAAATTTGGATTTCTGTTATGCAAAAGGAACTCAACCAATTTGAACGTAATCAAGTTTGGTAACTTTTTCCCATACCTAATGATTATCCGATCATTGGTACTAAATAGATTTTTTGAAATAAATTAAATAAGAATGATTCAGTCTCACGCAACAAAGTACGTCTCGTAGCTCAAGGTTACAACAAAGAGGAAGGCATTGACTACGATGAGATCTATGCTCCGGTTGCTAGACTCGAATCGATTCGAATGCTTTGCGATTTTGCTAGCTTTCACAACTTTAAACTTTTTCAAATGGACGTTAAAAGTGCTTTTCTAAATGGTTTTATTAAAGAAGAAGTTTTTGTTAAGCAACCCCCAGGCTTTAAAGATTTCAAATACTCTGACCACGTATTCAAGCTACGAAATGCTCTATACGGACTCAAACAAGCCCCACGAGCTTGGTATGAGTGTCTTAGCTCCTTTCTATTTGGAAACGGATTTTCAAAAGAAAAAGTTGATACTACCATTTTTATAAAATCTTCTGCTGACTCTTTGTTAGTGCAAATATATGTAGATGATATCATATTTGGATCTACTAATGAGATGCTATGTAACGAGTTTGCCAAGTATATGCAAAGTGAATTTGAGATGAGCATGATGGGTGAACTAACATTCTTTATAGGATTGCAAATCAAGCAAGATTCACAAGGAACATTCATCAATCAGGAAAGTATATGAAGGATTTGCTCAAAAAGTTCGACATGGACAATGCAAAGCCTATCAAAACTCCAATGACAACATCGACTAAGCTTGACCTTGATTAGAGTGGTAAACCTACAGACATACGTAGTATCGAGGTATGATTGATAGTTTGCTATACCTAACTGCTAGTCGTCCAGATATCATGTTTGATGTATGTCTTTGTGTTAGATATCGGGCTAGTCCTAAGGAATCACATTTGTGCGCAGTCAAGCATATCCTTCGATACATCAAAGGAACTTTGTCGATATGTTTATGCTATCCCAAAACCACGTCCTTTGACCTTATTGGTTATTCAGATGCTGATTTTGCTGAATGAAAAGTCGATCGAAAAAGTACCAGCGGCACTTGTCATTTCCTATAAAAGTCTTTAGTCTCCTGGTTTAGCAAGAAGAAAAAATTTGTTGCATTATCAACAACTGAGGCTGAGTATTTCGTTGCAGGCCGTTGTTGTGGACAAATTTTGTGGATGAAGAAAATCATAGAAGACTTCAAACTGCTCTACAAGAACATTCCTATTCTCACTAGCACTATTAATCTCACCAAATATCCAATGTCATTCACGCACTAAGCACATAGAAATCAGACATTGTTTCTAAGGGATCATCAACAACACGGAGATAGTTGTTTAGAATATGTGGACACGGAACATCAATTAACAGACATCTTTACTAAACCTTTAGTTGGAGATCGCTTCAACTTTATCCGTCGAGAATTAGGTCTTTTTGATTCTGATAAAATATAAGAATTGTAAAATATTTTAAATTCTTGTCCAGTCTAAGTTTTTTAAAGTTTGATAAATCTTGGATACAAGCCGAAAGGGTCCTTCTGTCAACAAGGTGTAAATAACTTAAGCAACACGGTATTTAAGTGTCTTCAGACCACCGCTAGCTGAGATCCGGCCCCTACAGCTGTTCTGAGATAATCCAAACCCTTGAGAACTTACGACCTGATAAAGTCCATATAATACTTATTATTCTGTATTTATATCAAGTCAAGAAAGGCAAAATATCGATTAAAGTTGTATTGTGATTCTGGACATTAATGGAAACAGAATTCGGACCGAACTCCGGCCGAGCTCGGACCGAACTCGGTTAACATTATTCCAGAATATTTTTGTCATTAAATATCTTCCAAATTAAGGTTTTTGTTGGTCTATTTATACATCTTTTCGTGATTAGACCTTCAGACCAACGAAAAACTACATCCTCTTCTTTAAAAGCCTAGTTTTCCTCCTATTCTCCTTAAGCCTTTTCCTTTATGGCTCCAAAGAGAAAGTTATAACCATTTTCTGATTCTCTCTTCTGTTCCATTATGCAAAACATCGGGGAATTCGATGGTTTTATTTTTAGAAACCTAGAAAACTCTATTGATTGGTTTAATAATTTTTTCAAATGCACCATCTTTTCCGGTCATCCTATTGATTTCGACCAGTATAATAACTACCTATCCATTTTCCAAAAATTCAACTTGAAGAATTTATTGCAACCTCTTATTGTATTTTTTTCAATGCTATCCGCATGTTCTATTACAACTTAGCATATGCAAATGACACTATCATTTCTAGAGTCCGCGTCATTCACATTGAATTCAATACGAATGACGGGAGAAGTCTTATGTATCCCTGTTGAAGGTAGACCTCTACAATTTGAACATGACTTAACTCTAGAATCTTTCAAAACCATCCTTTGTGCTCCTAATACCTGTCCACCTGAAAAGTTTTATGCTCGCTATCTGAATGGTTATTTCTTTGAAATGTACCGCATTATGTTTTTCACATTTCTACCTATAAAGCCTTATTATGATGAAGTTTCTTACTTAGAAATGCCATCCTTATACCATTTTCATTTTTCCATTCCATTTAATGTTCCCCAGACCATTATCTCTCAAATGGTTCAATGTCGCAAGAAAGGGCGTCCACTATTTTACGTCATGTACTTGCCAACCATTTCCAGCTACTTTGACATTCCTTTGAATACTTGTCCATATCTTGATGAACCGTTGTTTCTTAATCAAGTTCGTATGATTGAGCCATCTTTACTTCTACCTTATAACTCGTCCTCCAACTCTAACACACATCCTGCTGATTCCTTTCATACTCTTGCTGAGCCACCGCAAACTTTAGAATATATATTTACTCTGTTGCGTGATCGCTCCCACAAAGAAGACGAACGCTTTCGTGCCTTTGATCACCGCCAAACTCTTCAGACTCGGACCCTTGGCAACACCATAATAGATATACAGTATACCCTATCTCAGCACCTAGTCGGACCATTTTTGATTCTCCGGAATCCCAACCAACAAGGATTTCGCATTGATCACTCTTATGTTCAGAGATATTTGGATCCAGCCGATATCTTCTTTGATCCAAATAGAACAACTGAACCTGATGATGAAGATGAAGATGATAACTAAACACTACAATGGATTTGAATGCTTTAGGCTTAGTTTGGTCGATCTACTATGATGTTCCTAGTACACATCTTTATTGTATGGATTTATGTTTGAGAACTACTGTTTAATAAAAGCAATATGTTTCACTATTTGTCATTAACTGATGGTTATTATTATTATTGTTATTCTATATATGTTTCACTCTCTTTTTTCCTTGTCATACATAATATCTCACCAATTTCGGGGGAGCATGCCATTTCGATCAAATGACAAAGGGGGAGAAGAATAACATGATACTGTATTGGGAAAAGAATAACAAGATATTTGAAAAGAAGATACTTGACTCAGACTCAGATGTTGACTTCAGTGTATCAAGTTGCTTCACAACTTGCGGGGGAGACTTGTACACTCAAAGCTTGCACTATCATTCATAGTTTGTCAATTATCAAAATGGGGGAAGATTATTGGCCCATCCGGTCTCAGTCAACTTAATTTTGATAGTTAACTAAATCATGTATCGATATGTCGCAATCTGAAGACTCAACTTTGCTGCTACAAATACTGATTGTACCGCGTCATTCAAATGTAATCTTTTACTTTATTTGAGTCTATGACTTATGTACATCGACTTATGTACATCTAGTTGTAAAGGTATAACCCAAAGTCTACTCAAATAAACCATCGAGCCTATCCACTAAATCAGCCTACATTCAAGCTCAAACCTTACTGAATAGGCAACCGAAGTTGGACCGAATTTGTGCCGAACTTGGAAACCTATTTAGTATGAAATCAACCTAGTTGTAAATCCCTGATTTCTTGGCCCAACGTTCAAAAACTTTGAATTAAAACCTATCCGAACTCTGACCGAATTCGGTTTGTTAATACCTTATAAATATGATTGAAATTCCATCATTCCAATTCACTCAACTCTCATCTTTCAATCCTCTAGTGAAGCAACACCACTGAGACTCAACTTTTCCATCTCCAAGAGCAATTCCCTATCCTTCTAAGTGCTAAGTGCGGTCTCGGTCTAGAAGTCTACAAGAGCTGTAAAAAGCTTGGCTCAACCAGTTTTCTCTCTCTCTCTCTCTTTGTGAAGTTGCGAGACTTCAGATCAAATCTCATGGTTGTAAAAAAGTGGCAAGCATTCGGATCAAAGCTTGTGATTCACTATTGGTGATTATAGTGGATATAACTCCGAGCAAGAGTTCTCGGGACTGGACTAGTCCTCTAAGAGGAAAATCAGTATACATCGCGGTGTTTGCGTTTGCTCTCTCTTACTCTAAGTACTTCATATTACTGTCTTGCATATACGCTGTTAATTGCCTTCACTCTGCTTAAGTTTTAATTGGATAAATTATTCCGCTGCACTCTATTCACCCCCTCTAGAGTTTTCATACGGTCCTTCACTCTCTGTCTCGATCACTTCTGAATCTCTTGAGTTGTTGTCCTGTTTGACGTTCATCCTCAGCCCTGAACTCCTTGAACTTCTCGAATGCTTCATCTTTTGACTTGAGCAGATAGACAAACACGTACTTCGAATAGTCGTCGATGAAAGTAATGAAGTACTTTATCTTGTCCTTTGTGGAGAACTGCTTGAAGTCACAAATATCTGAGTGCACCAACTCTAGAAGATCTGTGCTCCAATTTACCCGCTTGAACGGTTTTCTTGTGATCTTTGTCTGCGCACATGATCTCACACTTCTCCACCTCCTTATCCCCACATTTGGAGATAAGTCCTAGGCTAGGCATTTTGTTTATTCTTTTACAATGAATATGTCCTAGCCTATTATGACATAACTCAAGATAATAACCAGAAGAAAAGGCTGCATTTATCATCTTAGCAGGAGTTACAAGTTGAAGTTTGAACATCCTTTCGGTACCAAATACTTTTTTGAAGTATGTTCCTTTGTAAGACATCACCATCTGTCCAACATTGATGTCCATTCTCAATTTTGTGTTGCAGAGCAGACTTTCCGAGACCAGGTTCTTGGCTATCATTCTGTGTGTGCTTCACATCCTGAAGCGTCAGACTTTTTCGAAGTCAAATTCAGTACCACAATTCTGGTCCCAAATACTTCAGCTTGTGTCTGGTTTGCCACTATGACCTTATCAGATGTAGGCCTATAGGTGGTAAATAACTCCCTCTTTGAACAAACATGGTAGGATGCGCCAGTGTCCACCCACTAGTCAGTGTCGACACCAGCCGTCACAACCTGCGCAATCATAGCAACCTTGTTAGGCTCACCTTGCTCTGCCTGTTTGGGCTTGGATTTGCAGTCTTTTCGGTAGTGACCATTCTTGCCACTGTTAAAACAAGTTACATTTTACTTGGGCTTGGGCTTGAACAAAGCTGACTTCACCTTCAGATAGGTGAAGTCCTTCTGCTTGTTGTGAGAAGCCTTCTGCTTCCCCTTGGAGTCACCAGCCTGTACCAAGTTGGCCTTTGCCAACTGCTTGGACAACGTGTCCACTTTGTTTCGAGCCCTCAGCTCATCTTCAAGTTAACGTGGATATTATACAATAGTTGATCAAGACTGACTTTCATCTTCTTCTGGTGCATGTTCGAGATAAAGTTACTTCATCCCGGCGGGAGCTTGGCAACAATACCTCCAACAACGAAAGCGTCGGCCATGCCATCATCCTCAAGTTTTTGACGAAGCTTGAAAAATTCCTTGACTTGAGACAACATTGTCTTGTCGTCCTCAAATCGCATCTTCCAGACATTTTCGGTCACATGGATCTTGTTACGGTTCTCATCCGCCTTGTAATATTTTTCCAGTGACTCCCAGATGACCTTAGCATGGTCTGTCTTGCTGTATGACTCCGCCAGAGTTTTTTTTCATGGATTTCAGAATCAACAACTTGCAGAGGCTGTTATCTCTCCTCTACTTGTTCTAATTAGCAGTTGCATTAGCAATCGTTCGTACAAGAGCATCATCACCCTCCGGAATAATAGGCTCATGATTTGTCAACACGTAGTCCACGCTTACGAATTGAAGATTAAGGCTAACATTTTTCTTCCAGACGTTGTAAAGTTCTCCGTCAAACTTCTCAAGTTTGTTAAAACTTGTGTCGAGAATGTTTGCACGGTTGTTCTCCATCTTTTCTTCGGATCTTGATTTGAGATTGTTAGTCTTGGGGTTTAATCAAAAGATGGAAGAACGGACCAGAAACAGAGCTTCAAGCAAACTTTACAGTCTGTCATTTGTTTGATCCTGAAGTTGTAGTCGAGATACAGAGGCTTCAGCAAACAAGTTTGCCCTCTGAAGAACTCGATTCCAATAAAGCACTTTAATAGCAATGTTCCTGATTACAACTTGCAAAAGAATACAATAACCAGAAATCAAATACTGTTCTTCTTTGCATAGCAGTTGCAGACGGACATAACAAGTTACAATTAGAAGAGAAGAGAAAGGAGAAGATGGATCTCTGCTTGCTGGGGTGATGAAGATCACCATTGCTCAAAGCAAGATTTGCCCCACACGATCTAGACCAGCAAGTTCTCGAAGAACTTCTGGAACGCTCATGTCACCTCCTTCCTGAACTCGCACGAACTCCTGGACTTCAATGGCGGCAACAGCCGAACCTCTCTTCTTCTTCGAAGTAAGGTTTGGAAAGGGCTACGAAGAGAGTATTTATAGAGGAGCCTGGCCGCCCATCAGTTACGGAAATATATGATTGAATTAAATTCAAATAAAAAAATGGATCTGAATTAATAATATCCAAATCTTTCTATAACAGCCCAACCGATATGCAGCAGCGCAGCATCGTAGCGGCCCAGCAGCACATGTGCGCAACAGTGCAGCAGCGCACGCACGCATACGCGTAAAGGCGCATACGTGCATAGCTACGCAAAGCTTGCGCAATGCCCGCTCAGCATCCAGCTCATGCAACCACACTAGCAACAACGCATGTAACTCGCGTGCTAAGTGCAAAGTGCACCAACAAAGCATCACTTTGCGCCCTTGAGCTCGAGCCCGAGTCTAAGTCAGTAAGTCTCTTTAGGGCTTTAGCTCCTAAGAAAATTTTTTCAAGAGTGACAAAAAGCATAAATGCTTTCATTAAGGAGTTAAATCTTTTTTCTCCTAGAAAAAACCTCCACATGACATCCATGTGTCCCACTATACCCCATATGCACACCTCAACAAAAGCAAAACATTATCTTGAGATACCCACTTAGTGGTGTAGCAAATGTGAGACTACCTTTACTAGTCCAAAGGAAATAACACCAATATGGATTTAGCTTTGGTTTTCTGACACTAAATATGACCATCCAGGTTTGTGCTAACTGTTTGTAAAATTTGGTGTCATGTAGGAGGCTCTAAAGTGCAAGTTTTCAACGTACCATAATCTGACATGTTGCGTTCAATTCCAGACTCTAAAGTTGATGTCTATGTGAATTTGGGCACTTTTGATGCAGTGACGATTGGAGATGCCTCTACTTATGCTGCTTTTTGAATGTGAATGGAATGAAGGAATCAATATATTTTGTATTCACTATAAATTGATTTTGGATTTTAGTTGGTGATTTGGGATTCATAAGATTTGACATTATTATGGTTTCAATAAAAGTTAGTACTTATAACAATGGTTGTATTTACTATAAAATATTTTTGGATTTGGATAATTTGACATTATTGTTTCAATGAAACTTATTATTTTTATAATTGTTGTATATATTATATGTTTTGTGATTTAATGTCAAAATATAAAATTGATTACAAAAAAGTGATTTTTTTTAAAATGAATAGAATTTAAGACGTGCAGAATGTCATAATTGATGTGTATATGATACTTTTCACGACACATAATGAATATCATAATTGACTAATAACGATATGTAATGGAATGTTGTAAAATATTATTAACAGCGTACATCCGAATGTCGTGATTATGCATTAACGAGGTGTATAATTACGTTTGAATGTATACTAATGGCGTGCTGTTACACGTCATAATTGCCTTTTCACGGCACGCAATGCATGTCGTGAATGAGTTTAGACGGTGCACAAACTGAGTTTAGACGACACGCAGATTATGTCGTCTAAACTACTATATTTTTACCGCATGGACTAATACAACGTTATCATGTGCAATTTCTAAAGTGTTTTACGGCGTACATTGCGCGTCGTAAAAATACATTTTTTCTGTAGTGATAGTTTGGTTTATTACGAAAATGTTTAATACTAATATCACATTAGGGCAATGGAGGAGTAACATAAATATTTATATATGACGATTGTAAATTAGCTTTAAGAACAAAATTACATGCTTCTTCACATTCTAATAATTAACAAGTAGACGTAGAAATGTGTCTTAATATAAATTCATATCACATAGAAAAACGATCGATAGTAAGAATGCGTCATTTTCTATCGTAATATTCTGATAAGTTAAAAAAAGTTGAATTAAACCTCTTATTCGTAAGATAATCTATTTAGTGTACCTTCATGCAATCATTATATTCTTATGGTTTGATCAAATGATGAATAGAGATTATAAAGATTCTGGACGGAGAGCTCGTAGAGCTGATGAATGGAGAGATTGTTGAGAGAAGTCCGTAGAAAAGAGATTCCAGGTGAAGAGAATGTAGAATAGTTTGAAAGCTTCTTCCCCCGCCCCCTTCAATTTATAGGATGTAGAAAAGTTTAACCGTTATGATCTAAATGGTCGATTTCGACCGTTTTAAAATTTAAAAAAAAATTACTGTGCAAAATGCGCCAATCTATCTGACGCATTTGTGCAGTTCAAAATAAGCTAAACCGACTGTTGAGTTGACTCTGTATAGACAATGTATAGACAATTTTTGTGAAGTTCAATCCCTACGGTCTATTTTTGTTAAATTTGTCACAGAAAATTTTCTGAAAAAAAAAAAAAAAAATCTATTAGACTGGGTTCGAGTCTTTTTGACAAACACTCAAAAACACTGGCAATAGTATCTCAAGTTTGTATAGGAGCTCAGTTGCCAGACTTTCTAAGCTGTGATTAAAGCTCACCCGGTTAAGAAAACTGAGATTTTCTTAATATTCAAGCGTGGCTTGTTAATGAAGCCAAGTCAAGCTTTTAATAGAGAGTCGAGTCCAGTAGAATTTGCGAGCTATTACTCATTTTGTAGAGCATCCTATTATTAGTCTGGTAGTTGACAGTATATTTTTTGTTGTGAGTAGAGAATCAGGAGAGAGAGAGAGAGAGAGCGAGAGAGAGAGAGAGAGAGAGAGCGAGAGGATGTTGCGTGCAGCTAACTACAGCTCGTGGCGACCACTATCAAACTATAATTGCGCGCTTTAATACTTGATTAAGGATGAGCAACAGCTGGTTGGTAATGTCTCACTTTAGTTGTGCCTTTTCTTTTCTTTTTTTCTGATTGGCCTGCTCTCAGTCGTCGGTCATTTTCCTGATACAAATGACTTCCAGTTGAATATACACCACATTGTGAGACCTGATCACCTACTACATACTCACCATTGAAAACGTGCTTGAGACTCCAATCAAACCATATCATATTTAGCCCACGCGAAACATTAATAATGTGCAGAACTCAACGCAACATTTTGAAAATTGCTACAAACTCCCATGCATGATTTTCTAACTCTGACAATGTCCCTGGATTAATCTTGTAATATGTTCTGATTTATCAAGCTATAGTACAAAGAAAGGTGGTACACTGGTACTTAACGGAATATTACCAAACTATCATCCTTTTCACCTCCTTGATCTTTTGCGCCACTATTGCCATGCACATTGTATTCGTCCATTAATTCTGTTAGCACTTAAATATATATAATTCTCAACCTCATCAACATTCTAAATCTTTTCATTGAGTTGGAAATTTTAGCATGGTATTATAACGTTTAAATCCTAGAATGCATGTTAAACCGATAAAAGAAAAAATACACCCATGTAAATTCAACTCTACACAAAATAGGATAGTGACATGTTAAGATATAAATAATATAATGTTAAGATATAATTAAATTTATAACCTTCTACGCTCAGATTTAACACTCTAAATTTATTTGGCTTTAGTGATACTTATTTCTTTTGTTGTTGTCATTATCTTTCTGTCACAATAATAATATATTTTTTGTTATATATATATATATATATATATATATATAAAAGGTGGTGTAGCCCATTGGTTACACCATGGATTCTCTAGCTCGGGGTTCGATTCGCAGCGCTTAGATGTTGAAATTGGCCACATAAAGTACATTTTATATATATATATATATATATATATATATATATAATTTTAATCCGAAATTCTCTTCCACCTCTTAGCCGATGTCGGGACTTGATGTCCGGACCTACTCGATAATATTTCGTATCTTTATCACTAAACTACACCCTAGAAGACTATATATATATATATATATATATATATATATATATATATATATATATATATATTCTGGTTCTAGTTGTTAACTGAGCATATTTTTACTAGATGAGTTTGATTCCACTGGAAAGCCAAGTATTCTTTCCATTTATGACGGAAAGTTTTTATATTTACTGAGTTTAAATCGGAGTGGGAGTGAAATATTTTCTAGGTCAGTTGGCCCTCTTGCTCCTGTTGGAAGTGGAGCAGGGCCTACTAGGGACCGAGTTATGGGTTTCAAGTCGGCTTGTAGGTCCCTCCTAGACCGAGTGTGGTCCCGTGAGGATGACTTGAGAGCCGATAGGTGGCTAATAATTATAATACTAGACCTCCACAGATATTTACCTTTATTTCTTGAATAATTGCTACAGTCAAGAATTCTGATTATTTTTAACTTCAAAAAAGTAAGAAAAAGGAGAGTAGACATTGAAATGCACGCGCGAGAATAACTTCAATTTTAAAAACTTAAAGTTAATATTTGATAGATGAAACTTGAATCTATAAATATAAATATAGCTATAACTAATTAAAAAAATTGAAATACATGACTCAAGTCAAACTTTAAAGAGCTTCATGTCCTTGGCTCAACCTTGAAGGTACGTTCATGCATGAGGCTGGATACAAGTGCCTTGATATAAGCCATTTTCCAAACGCCATCAAAGTCCTTTTTTTTTTTTTTTACTTCTATTGCACTTACTATATGCTGTTAGACCCAACTATTTCATTCACTCTCCTATGATGTTACCAAATGCCACTCTGATACTTGCCCTCCCTATGTACAGTTGCAGTTCCTCTCAGGATCAGTCATGTACTATTTCACCTAGTCTGTTCATACACGAGTAGAATAATATGTAATGAAAGTGCTAATAAGAATGCCTAGAGGGGGTTGTAGTTGAAAATGGAGAAGAAGCCTGCCCATCTGGGCCGGCTCGGATGGCTAGCGTGTTCGGACCGGATCAGGACTTTGACCCGGCCGGGTTTACTTGAGACGTGAACCAAATTCCAGATGTCCTCGCAGACGAGACCTCTCACTGACAGGTCACAAGCAGATGCCAACATCTGTATTCATCCATCCATCCATTATTTACACCGCACGTTCTCGATCCGGTCCCCACCTCCCTTTTTTTTTCATCAACTCAATAATTCACTCGCAGACACCATGTCCACCGTCTCTATTATCAACAACAACAAAATAAAAGAAAAATTCTCAATTATCATCAACCCCGGGCCCACCCCAAAAACTAAATAAATAAATGAAATATTTAGACAAAGCCAAGAATTAGGTGCGCTGTGAGTTGAGAGTCGCTTTTATATTTCATTCTTGCGAAGGAAAGGAAAGGAAAGGAAAGGAAAGGCAAACACTAACCTCACTAATTCCCAATAATGGCGGAGCGCATCTATCCCTCGGCCAAGCCCAGCGCCCCGCAGCCGCCGCCTCCGAGCGCCACGGCTCCTTCCTTTCCGGCCACGAAGGGCCAGACCTACGGCCGGCCGACGTACCGGCCCCAGCCCCCGTCCAAGCGGCAGCGCCGAAGACGCGGCGGCCGGAGCTGCTGCTGCTCCTGCTGCCTTTGGCTCACCCTCATCCTCGTCGCGGCCATACTCCTCGCCGCCATCGCGGGGGGCGCATTCTACGTCCTCTACCGCCCCCACCGCCCCTCCTTCTCCGTCTCCTCCCTCCGCCTCGCCCAGCTCAACCTCACCTCCTCCCCCGCCGCCGGCCTCCTCACCTCCCGCCTCGACCTCTCCCTCTCCGCCCGCAACCCGAACAACAAGATCGACTTCCTCTACGGCCCCATCTCCGTATCAGTCTCTTCTCCGGCCGGTCCCGACGGAGTAGGGCTCTCGCTCGGCGAGGGCTCCTTCCCTCCCTTCCTCCACGAGGCCAAGAACACGACCGTGCTCAGGATCACCGTCGCCTCCTCCGGACAGAGCGTCGACTCCTCGGCCGCTGCGGATCTGAAGAAGAGGAGCACGATCCCGCTGCGGATCGAGCTGGACACGAGGGCGGGAGTGAAGGTCGGGAAGCTGCGGACGAAGAGGGTCGGGATCAGGGTCAGCTGCCAGGGGTTCGCGGTGTCAGTGCCGAAGAAGAAGGGCGGTGCCGGTCCTGTCGCCACGCCGGACGTGAGCTGCGAGGTTAAGCTCCGGATCAAGATCTGGAAGTGGACCTTCTAAATTTGCCGCCGAAAAGTTTTTTTTTTTTTTTTTTTCCTTCCCAGGTCTGTAAATGGAACCGCACAATTTGGAAATACTAGTGTGTTTTATTTTTTCTACTGAGTGTTACTATTGGAGATTGGATTCGATGTAAGTGATAATAATTACAATTTATATATATTTTGTGTAAGCAAACAGTTATTAATTTGGAAAAAAAAAACGTGAGTACAAAAGGACCTGAGAACATTTTTTTTTATTGTTTATTGTAAAATCTCACTTCATTATGTATGGGAAGTGTAATAAAGTGGATAGAGGTCAAGGAATGACACTAGTTGGGACACGCACACAGTCTGGACACAGGTTGTTGCAGCATTGGCGGCTGCTGCTTGTTGTTTGCAGGCAGGCAGTGGCGGGGGCGAAACATGCATTTTGGGTGATTGGGTGTGACCCCATGACAGGCGAAAGTTCCTAGAGTTTTCGATTTATAACGACCGAATGATTGTTAAGTACATGAATAGGAGCCCTAACTCGTCGAGGTGTGTTTGGTGGGTCGGATGGTCCAATTTCAGTCTGGTCAAACTCCCATTTGGGTCGATGAGTTTCCAGTTTCAAGATTTGGTTCTGGTCCGGTTCCCTGATCCGGACGAGCCGGATATTTTTTTTTCCTTCAGGCTCGGGGGCCTCAAGCTGTTGAGTGGGTTGGACTGGGATTAGACTGCGAATGAGCCAAGCCGTTCGCGAAGTGCTCGAAGTTCGGCTCGATAAAAGTTCGTTTAAGTTTGATTCGTTTAGTAAACAAGCTGAGCTCAAACTTCATTTTCGAACTCGTTTAATAAACGAGCCAAAATCAAACTTAGAAGTACTCGGATCGTTTGAGCTCGCAAGCTGGCTTGTTTATGTGCTTGCGAGTTGACTGATTTAGGAGTTCGTTGCTGGCAGTCTACCAATTTATTTTGTTATTTAAATTTAAATTTAAATTTGTTCTTTGTTGAATTCTAATTTTATGTATGTTTATTAACAATATGGTTGCGTGCATTATATATTTATATGTTCTTAATAATTGATATTAATGAACTTTTTTAATTAAATTTTTATAAATAAATTGTTAATATTACATGTAATTGAATTCAAGCCTAACAAGCTTGAAATCGAGATCGTTAAGTTTGAAATAAAGCTGAACGAGCTTGATTTTGAGGAGCTTATCAAGTTTGTTTATCAAGCTTGAAACAATCATGCTTATCAAGCCAAGCTCAAGCTTAATATAAACCAACTCGAGCCAAGCTCAAGCTCTAAAATAAAAAAACTTATCAAACTTGAGCTCGAGCTCGATTAATTCTAGTCAAGCCAATCTTAAACTTATAAAAGCTTGGCTCATTTTCAGCCTTGTCTGTGACAATCAAGTCACAATAATCGGATTTTACTAAGCCTGGGTCCGATTGGCCTGAGAACAGACACCAGAACTCAAACCCAATGTGGCCCACTACTCGAATAAATTCATGATGGGCTGAACCGGGATGGATCCAGGTCGAACCTGGGTTGGCCTTTTTTTTTAAAAAAACCTCAAAAAATGGATGAACTTTGGTCTTAAAAAAATAATGTAAAGAAAGAATTTATATATTAATTTTATTTATTTGAGAAATTTAATATGACATATTTATTCCTTTTTATAAAATCTAAAAAAGCGAAAATACATATTTTAATTTGATCTTTAGTCTTCATTTAGCTTTTTATTTTTAAATTTTTTGTTGCAGTCTTCTGATATCTTCAAATCTTCATTATTTAGCTATTGTATCCTCTTATATAGTAGGTACTTGAAAAATACCATTTCTTTGATGTCGACACTTTTATTATAAGTGTCAAATCCATTTTTCACACGAACTATATCTTGAACGCGAACACAGACTCTCAAAATATTTGTGTATCATCATGCTTCTCTTATTATTTAATATTCTTGAACCTACACTGAAACAATATTTTGATGCTACATTGGACACCAGGACCATCAGAAGATAACATGCCAAATAAGAAAGTATATGATAAAATTTTTTCATGTTCTTTTCACCTCTCTAAAATTGAAAAATATGATCCAAATTCGTTCTCATCTTCATCATGGCAGTTTAAATATAAAGATAATTCTTGGGTTGCGTCCGAAACTGAAGCACATATACATGACATAATGTTAGAATATTGTCTATGTATCATTCCATATTGTAAGCCTTTTGGCAGACTTTTGTTGTTTTAAAAGAGAGAGAGAGAGAGAGAGAGAGAGAGAGCTTGAGCGACTTGTAATCTAGGCCTAGTGCTGCTTGTAATATTATTGATTATCAATAAAAGCTTGTTTTGTTTCATACTTGTGTTATTCAATGCTTTCGCTATGACGACTATGTGAACTTGTTACCAATTGTCCGTTCGGTTCTTATTCCGTTGCATTCAGACTATCTGTACGACTCCGTGGCTTTACTATTTCTTCGCATGTTCGGATCATGGCGTTGCGCGGGCGCAGCTTGTTATAGCATGACATTACGTCCTGATGGGAACGGTCGTCCTGCGTGTAACGCCCCGTTCGTCCCGTTCCCCCTATTCGGGGAGCGCGGCTAAGATATGCTTGGTACCGTTCGATCGGGACAGATTGAATCAAGATCCTTTCCTCGTTATGGATTGGCTTCTTCGAAATTAGGTCCCATAATCAATGGATCGTGCCTCAAGGAAGGACTCGGCGGCAGAGTAGAGAGAGGCCTTTCCGTTGTGTTGGTTTTCCTTGCCCGTTTTCGATTGCCGCTTGGTTGCGTACTTGTTGGTTTTAGGACTTGCGTTTTCTTGAACGGTTTCGATGGACTTCATTGTTTTCGTTCTTAGGATTTCGCATTTCGTATCGAGCCTTGGAGACCGAAGCAGGAGGTATTGATCATCCGTTGGTGCGTGCAGGTGATCGTGTAGACAACGCGCGAGCGGAGTCTTAGAGATCTCTACTTCTTCTTCCTATTCAACCAAACTTGTGAGTGGCTCTATTTCGATAAGCACCTTCTTTCCAAGGGCTCCGTTCATAATAAAATTGACTCAGTTGTGCATTCAATCAAACGACACCACTTAAGTAATAAGTTGGATAACAAGATAAGATAAGAAGTAGGCTTGGAACACCCATTGCTTGTCATACAAAACCTTGCATAAATTCATTGATGCATGCATGTTCGTTGGGTGTTTAATGGGTTGGTATTTATTGATAGTTCAAAGTGCTCTTTTATAAGTTCAAGGTGCTCTTCTATAAACTGCTGCATGTTATTTCATATAACTTGTTGGTTGATTGTGATAGTACAGTAAAGCAGTTTCGTACATGATGTTCTTTAAATCGCTAGTAAGTAAATCTATGAAGTTCGGTTCATAGAAATGGTCATGGGAATTCTTGTGCACAAGGGATCCAGGTTCCTGCGAACGGTTACCGGGGCACCGGGCCGTTTCGACCCGGGCGGAATCTACTTTCTTAGTCGTGCTAAAATGAGTTAGCACAGGGAGCGGAGAATTGTAGCGGGGCTAGCTACCCGCGCTGCAAGCGTCGCCGCCAGCCCAGACTAAACCCATGATGGCTCCTAAACAACAAAGAAAGATGTTGTGTACATTTAAACTGTGCAGACTAACTATGTCTTCGTGACAGGGAAGGCTATGGTAAGTTGTACAGGTGGTTCAGACGGTACAGGTAAAGTCACCGAACGGTGGCATGTGGAGTTATGTTATTTTGTTCTTGCATACCTGCTAAATGAAATCTGATCTAGGCAAGAATAGAAAGTCACATAAACACATAAATGTTGCATGTTCATTTAAAACGCATCTAAAGAGCTTGGTAAAGTTGAGCAGCTAGCCTTCACCAGTACTTTTCGAAGTACTGACCCTCGTTGTAGCAGGTTTCCCGGCGCAGGGCAACGCGGCGAGGAGCTGAAAATCTCTCCAAACTTTTGGGATTCTTGGCGGGTCGTGGCCAAGACTTTGGAGGCTCAAGCTAGAAGCCTTCCTCTCTCTCTCTCTCCTGTTGCTGAATAACGCTAAGGCGATGGTGCTTACTCGCACCCAAGGAGTTTTGTGTTTTGAAACTATGTAAAGGGATATAATGTATGGATCGGCTATCTCATTTTGCGTCCAAGTTTGTAAGCCCATGGGGCATTTTATACTTTTGAGTCAAGCGATGTAAAAAGATGTTCATTATAAATAAAAGAGAAACTTTTCTATGCCTCAACCTTGTGTTATCTTATTTGTCTACTCTGTTGCATTGATCTAAAGAATATCCTTATGCGCTAAGGCCTCGTGCACGCGCGCCCTACGCGTGCACGGCATCACGCCCCCTGGGACGATTATCGATTAGCTGAAATCGGGGCGTGACACTGCGGAAGCGCTAGCGCGGTGATTCGCGCCTAGCGGGGACGGCCGAACTTGCAGGAGATCACGGCGTGACTGGTACGATCATCTTTAAATTTTGAGGACAAAATTTTTCTAGGGGGTAGGATTGTAACTACCATTTTTTCGGATAAGGATATTTTTATCATTTTATATATTTATTGTTGTTATATTTTATTTTTATAATAATTGGTATTGTAGTATATATATATTGTCACGCCCCAGTCCCAAAATACGTAGGACTAGGTCACGTAACCATGCCAGCTGGCCCGTATATATGGCAACTCCAATATATGGAAACCATATATACGTGCGTACGCTGTATAATGAACAATAATTCATAAGTGGTAAAATTAATTACAAGTCACAGGGTAATATCTAAATCTCATCCACAGAGTCAAATAATCATGAATAATCAATAACCATGTAACTAGATAACAATATAAAGTAACTAGAGAAAGACAGTCGGATGGAAACAAAACTACTGCCGAAATAGAATATAAAAAGGAACCAGATACACACCATATAAGAACAACATCTGAAAATCACGAGGCTCGAAGATCTCCTCGAAATATACGTAACATGTCCGGATCTGTGCTCCTGCGAATACTCAAGAACATATACACCTGGCAGGGGACCAGGTCCTCAGAGGGACATAGCAAGATACAGAAAAACAACATGCCATGTATGTAAATACTGAATAAATAAATGGGGGTGTGCTAACCATCTAAGTGAATGCAATTTAAAGACCTTGTAGTACGCATGGGAATGTGTAGGCTTGACATATGCTGACGTAATTCACCAATCGTCATGACTGGCTAGTATATGTGTCATATGCCCCCGGACACACGGGTAGCTTTGCAATCGACCATCTCCGAGGAGCATGGTACGAAGGATAAAAGACTCAAGAAGGGGGTTTCCCATACGTCTACTAGATATCTTCCCCACCCAAGGATATACAAGTCGTGAAAACGACGTGGACATCTCGTATAATGATGCAAGTCTCCATAGAAATAAACTAAGCTAAATACCGTTACACATGTTGCTCACACCGATGGCCAGTCGAATATGAGGCACGCGTCCCTACATGAACTCACTCTGTGACGTGTAATGATACGTGTCAAGGCCTGGAAGTTATATCAATAACTTCACAACTTTAGGTGGGTCTACTAGACACTAGGTCAGATACAATCCTAACGTCAACGCCTTCGTTGACTGCACCCGAGTGTTCTCGGACGCGCACATTTATATAATAAATAAACATGTAACTAACAATAACTAAATTTAAACAGTACAACAAGGCAAGGTATACTTGCCTGGCGGGAGAGCTGCAAATATAATGTCCAGATGTCAAATGCCAAAAGTCAGAACTATGGCCTCAGAATAAATGTCTCCGGATACTGAAATAAACATCACTAACAGTCTCAGAAAAAATCAAATAGCTAGAAACGCCTGTCCTTAAGTCCAATTTGGACACAGGGGCAAAAATGACAGTTTCCGGTCAAAGCGGGGTCCACATGTGGGCCCACTTTGCACCGAAAAATGTGTCAGGGTCAAAGGTCTCCAAATTCGCCAAACTTAGTGTCAACAAGTCAGGAACGATGATATGAACCCAACGGAACTTCCAGAATTAGATTTCGATGAGCCGGTCACAAAATCGCCCGTCAAGTGGAGCCTGTGGGGCCCACGATACGGGATTTTGTCAACGTTCTCAGAATCGAACCAAACTTGGCTCACAGGACCAGCGTATCGCTACGAGTCCGATGGCACAAGTTTCGTCTCGATCCGACGTGTGTACACAAAGTTAAAGCGTGTTCCAGAACTGACGGATACGGGGCGGTGTCGGCGGATACGCGTTGATTCCGGTGTGCACGCACATCCAAATCAACTTCTCCGAACTCCTACACATCCGTATCAACGTCGCGCACATTTCGGTAAAGACCGCGTGCGACCAAGTCGTCCCGTTTGGCGGGGCGTACCCAGTTCCGGGGTGAATCGGGTCGTTGTTTTTCTTGTTTTTGGATCGCGTGTCGCGATCGCCACAGGACGCGATGCACCGAGCGGGTTGCATGGGCACCGAGATGGTTACATAGCCTACGTGTCATAACTGACGGAATTAAAAACGGATTTACGAGGAGTTAGAACGGGTTACCTGAACAGGGCTCCGTGGATTGAATTTCCCGTGTCCGGGAAGAGATGCGACACGACGCTGGTCGTGTCCGGGCTGTGTCCGGGCTCTGAAATGCTGTTGTGTCCGGTTCTGCTCGAGTCGGGGTCATCGCGAGGTTCGTCATGGCGCTCAGGCGGAGCTCGGTGGTCAGTGGGGCGTCCGGGCAGGGCACGGTGCTGCTGAGAGTCGTCGAGGCTGAGTTGGAGAAGGAGGAGCAGTTTCGGCCATGGGGGTTCACGCTGAGGAGGAGGAGGGGCTGTGGTCTCGGCCAGGGGGTTCACAGTGAGGAGGAGGAGGAGGTGGTCGAGGGGGTCTTGCTCGGTGCTGCCGGCGAGGTCGGGGTCGACTCCGGTCGTCGAGGAAAAAATGGAGGAGAGGAGATGCTGGTCGGGGTTGAGGCCGGTCGGCGGAGTCGTGGGGGAGGAAGGGCGGAGCTCAGAGGGTCGGGGGGGCCAGTTGCTGCGGGGTGGGGGGGGTCGCCCAGTCGGCCGGTCGGGGGAAGGTGGCTTGGGGGGGGGTTTGTTGAGGAGAGGAGGAGGAGCTGATGATGAAGGTGGTGGTGGTGGTGACCGATGATGGTGGTGGCGGTGGAGGGAAGAGGGCGGCTGGGGAGAGAGGACTCGGGGGAGAGGGTGGAGCTCGTCGGGAAGGGCGAGCGGTGGAGCAGGGAGAGTCGGGGAGGGAGATGGTGGCGGTGGTGGTGGTGGCGACAGATGATGGTGGTGGGCGAGGCCGTGCGTCCCAGGCGAAGGGGAGAGGGAGGTGGAGGAGGAGGAGCTGGGGAGTCGGGGCGGACGCGTCGGGTGGCGGAGGGCGGTCGCCGCGGGGGAGGGGAGTGGCTGGCCGCCGCGGGGGGGGGGGAAACGCTCGGGGGAAGGAGGAGCTAGGGAGAGAGAGAGCGGGGAGTTCGGGGGAGCGGCGGGGGAGCTCCGGCCAGGGGCGGAGGGTCGGCTCCGCCGCGCGGAGGGGAGCTCCGGCGGGCGGGCTCAACGCCGGGGGGGGGTCTGCGGGCTGAAGGGGGGGGGTAGTTTTAGGATTTTTTTCTTTTATTTTTATTTTTCTTTTATTTTCTTTTTATAAAGAAATTTATTATTAAAATAAGGAAAATATCTAGAGATATTTTCTGGATATTTTTGGGATATTTTTGGGATATTTCCGGAATATTTTCGGGGTCTTTTCGGGTGGGTCCCGCCTCCAAATGTACGGTGCAGGTTCACCGGTCAATGAGGGGATGATACCTCGCACTGAAATTTGCAGAAAAGTCCCTGTAATTTCATAAATTGCGTAAAGTCCTAGTTTTGGGAAATTGTGCAATTACGAAATTGTCTGGAAAAACACCCGATTCCGAAAAATACTAAAATTCACAGAATTGAGGAAAATTGCTGTGCGAGGGTCCCGAGGGGGTGGGGGTGAGTCTGGACAGGTACTGGGCCTGGTTTTGGGGTGATACGGGCCATCGTATTTATTTAATTAATAAATACTGCGCACGGTGTTCTCTAATTATTTAGAGGCAGTTAGGGTCATAATTTCTCTACGGTGTCAATACACTAAATGTAGTATACTCAGTGTAAAAAATTAACGTATTTTTGTCTAGACAAAACGGGTGCATGTTGGGCCTCAAATTGCTATTGGAACAGGGATGGGTACAGGTCTGGGATTTAAAATAGGAATTAAATACGGGCGTTTGCAACGAGATTTGTGCGTCTCATACGAGGCTCAAAACTAAGTATTTGGGAGTTGCACAAAGTGCAGGATAGTAGGCTGGCATGTCTAGGAGAGGTATGTGAACTTCGTTCGGGGATAATAGTCAAGGTAAAGCTCCAAATAATTAGGTGATGGACAGGTGCACAAGTCAATAGGATATGTAAGCAAAATAAATTAAAATATTGCAACAAATCCTAAATTATGAAAATATTCCTAAAATACTGGAATCTGGTCGAGGGGGTTTACAATCTACCCAACTTATAAAAATTTTGTCCTCGAAATTAAAACTAAGCCATGGTAGAAGGGAAAGACGGCATAAGATATAATTTAACCAAGTAATTTATATCTTGGGTTAAGAATAGGTTCGAAGACGTTTACGCATGTCGTACTCGCGCTTCCGAGTTGATTCTCCTGGCGCGTCATGCTTCCATGCTACGCAGATCAAGGGAAAAGACTGGTTCTTCAATACTTTTCTTGATGTTCAAGGATTCCCACGTGTTGCTCTTGATACGACAGGACTTGGCCTAATGGTGATATCCTCAAAAAAACATGATCGTCCTCTTTGAATTCCAAGGGACGATGATGACGATCTGTCCACTGCTTCTGTCTGTCTTGCACTGCTCGCAAGTGTCCTTGTATTTACTTAACTGTCTCTTCGGTGTTGACCACCAACTCTGGTCATGCAAATTCTTGTCTGGTACAATGCTGACTAGTATGTCGTGCAATCTTAGGATTTCTCATATATAGGTTAGGTAAAGCTTCTGCAGGTTGGCCAACTCTAAAGATAGGAATTTGTGCTGACTTGGTGAGTCGGTCCATAGGAGTTCTTAATCCTTACAAGTCAACCTAGTCATAGGTGTTGCTGTCCTTTCAGGAGTCAGTCAATTATTCATCCGGTAAAATCCATTTAGACTCCTGATAGCAAAATGATATTTTCTTTATCGTAATACTTGAGTTCTGAACTTGACCCAAGTTACGAGGCAAAAATAAAAATTTTGCTGCCTTAGTGATGCAGGTATCAGGAATGTAATAAAACGTAGGTAGGTAGGGAAGGGTCATCCTAAAGGTAGCACAACTGCAATCATATCTAATAATAGGGTTTGGTAATTATCCAAGAAACAAACAGAAATGGTACAGAAATAATACACTTATCGTATTTATACTAAGCATGAGATTTCGTCTTTCCGAAATAAGGGAAGACGGAAAACAGTATTCAAGAGTTCAAGGGGAAGGTAATAGATTAGAAGTGTGGGGATCAAGGCGTTTAAAGAATTCAACGGGAATTTGTCAAAGCAGTTGTGGATTAAAATCCTATTCTGGTAATCCCTATTCACATATTCGTATCAGCACAGTTACGTTAACTGATATGATATGCTCAGACATATCTAGAGGGCAAGTACATCTGTCTACTAATTACTATATATCTCAATCCACGTAAAGTAGTTATGCGAAGGGCGAACCAAGTGCACTATGGTTGATCAGACCGTAATATACCGATTCTGAAATGTATTAGTGTAGTACTCCAATAATACATCTCTCAAGAACAAGCTTGATAAGGAATAAGCTTGCAAAACTAGGCTATAATAGCGGCATAAGTCAAGGTAGTATGGTAAATATAAGTACGCTAGATTATGATGTGAGAAATTTCAAACAATTCAAATTCACAAAAAGACAAGACTCTACAAAATCTACAGTTATTATTCTAATTCCTGGTCTAAGTCGCTAGTTGACCCAAAAGAGGCGTGGCTTTCTAAGTTCTACAATCTTAATATACACTATAGGTTGTCTGCCTAAAACAGAGATTTCAAGAAAGTTCGCGTAAAGTAGGGGTTCGAGGTTGTCTGCGTAATGCAGTGATACAATAAATTGGCGTAAGGTAGAAATTCGAAACTGTCTGCGTAAAACAAAATTTCAAATTGTCTAGCGCAAGGTAGGGATCCAAAGTAGTTTGGCGTAAGTCAGGGATTCAAACTATCGGCGTAAAATAGGCTTCAGAGTTATCCGCGTAAAACAAAGAAGCGTAAGGTAGAGCTTCAGAGCTGTTCGCGTAAAAAGTCTGTGCGTAGGAATCTGCGCGTAAAAGTCTGGGTGAAAGTCTGAGCGTAAAAGTCTGCGGTAAAGTATTGCCTAAAGGTTGCGTAAAAATCTGCTAGCGTAAAAAGTCTAGCATACGCTGCAGCGAAAAGTTGTACGAGAAACTCATGAGTTTGTCAGTCAAGTTAATGAATCCTGACATCTGACAAAGTACTTGCACAACGATCGAGGGGATGGTTATAATGATGGTTTACACGGAGATCCAGATTGTCGTTAGTGACTTATTGGATACCAATCATCTACGCTTGAGATGAGACAAAAACAGATGTCCTGTCAAAAGCTGTTTCTTTTTGCACAGGGCTCGAGGCGTATCTCCGCACTTAATGAACGATATTTGGTCAACTGGGGAAAGCTAAGGCTGTAACAAAAATGCTAACATCCTATCATTCTATTTAACGCCTAATCAGGTCACTCTAAGCTGGTTATCTATGAATCATCAGGTTTACGCAGGGCAGTTACCTACGTGGCTGGCATGATGCGTCATACACAGGATAAGGAAGACTAAGGGCGGCGTAAAGGGGACAAGCTTCTACATAATTTGGCTTTTACGCCAACTAGGCAGTGGTTTGGCTTTACGTCAACAATGGTCAAATGGGTTTTACGCCAACAAGGATAAAAGGGTCTCTGGCGTAAAACTCTAGTTATCCTACATAGGATGAGGTTTCTGTCCTAGTATTCAATCTTAGATTTCTATGGGTTCCTCAAGGCTAGGGTCAATACTATGGTCAATCTCTAATAATCCTATCTCTAACTAATCCTAGTAGTGTTCATACTATACTCAAGTCATATATAAATACGCCAAGGGATAATGGAAAGTAAATCTATAGGTAAGCGACGCTAGGGTTTATTAGGTAATAAGGAAGGCTAGGGTTTATTTAGGAAGTCAGGAAGGCTAGGGTTCACTAAGTAATCCGAACTTAAGGATATGTCAAAGCCCTAGTGGTATTCTTATTAGGAATGCTACCTTAATTATCATCCTATTAACCGGAGTTCCTATATTCTAGCAGGGATTATACTAAAAGAATTATCAGGGAAGCACATGAATCAAGCAGGATGCAATTATATAAGTAGGACGAACTGGAAAGAAGATAAGTCATAGTCAATTTTTGGATGAGATCCTATGCTCTAATCCTATGTGCAGGCTTGTTCGGTACAGTAACGTAACCGAGACAATATGCTCAGAGACGCAGGCTTGCTCGGTACAGTAACGTAACCGAGACAATATGCTCTGAGACGCAGGCTTGCTCGGTACAGTAACGTAACCGAGACAATATGCTCTCGACCTGCATGGGCCACCACTAAAAACATGTCACGCCCCAGTCCCAAAATACGTAGGACTAGGTCACGTAACCATGCCAGCTGGCCCGTATATATGGCAACTCCAATATATGGAAACCATATATACGTGCGTACGCTGTATAATGAACAATAATTCATAAGTGGTAAAATTAATTACAAGTCACAGGGTAATATCTAAATCTCATCCACAGAGTCAAATAATCATGAATAATCAATAACCATGTAACTAGATAACAATATAAAGTAACTAGAGAAAGACAGTCGGATGGAAACAAAACTACTGCCGAAATAGAATATAAAAAGGAACCAGATACACACCATATAAGAACAACATCTGAAAATCACGAGGCTCGAAGATCTCCTCGAAATATACGTAACATGTCCGGATCTGTGCTCCTGCGAATACTCAAGAACATATACACCTGGCAGAGGACCAGGTCCTCAGAGGGACATAGCAAGATACAGAAAAACAACATGCCATGTATGTAAATACTGAATAAATAAATGGGGGTGTGCTAACCATCTAAGTGAATACAATTTAAAGACCTTGTAGTACGCATGGGAATGTGTAGGCTTGACATATGCTGACGTAATTCACCAATCGTCATGACTGGCTAGTATATGTGTCATATGCCCCCGGACACACGGGTAGCTCTGCAATCGACCATCTCCGAGGAGCATGGTACGAAGGATAAAAGACTCAAGAAGGGGGTGTCCCATACGTCTACTAGATATCTTCCCCACCCAAGGATATACAAGTCGTGAAAACGACATGGACATCTCGTATAATGATGCAAGTCTCCATAGAAATAAACTAAGCTAAATACCGTTACACATGTTGCTCACACCGATGGCCAGTCGAATATGAGGCACGCATCCCTACATGAACTCACTCTGTGACGTGTAATGATACGTGTCAAGGCCTAGAAGTCATATCAATAACTTCACAACTTTAGGTGGGTCTACTAGACACTAGGTCAGATACAATCATAACGTCAACGCCTTCGTTGACTGCACCCGAGTGTTCTCGGACGCGCACATTTATATAATAAATATGTAACTAACAATAACTGAATTTAAACAGTACAACAAGGCAAGGTATACTTGCCTGGCGGGAGAGCTGCAAATATAATGTCCAGATGTCAAATGCCAAAAGTCAGAACTATGGCCTCAGAATAAATGTCTCCGAATACTGAAATAAACATCACTAACAGTCTCAGAAAATATCAAATAGCTAGAAACGCCTGTCCTTAAGTCCAATTTGGACACAGGGGAAAAATGACAGTTTCCGGTCAAAGCGGGGTCCACATGTGGGCCCACTTTGCACCGAAAAACGTGTCAGGGTCAAAGGTCTCCAAATTCGCCAAACTTAGTGTCAACAAGTCAGGAACGATGATATGAACCCAACAGAACTTCCAAAATTGGATTCCGATGAGCCGGTCACAAAATCGCCCGTCAAGTGGAGCCTGTGGGGCCCACGATACGGGATTTTGTCAACGTTCTCAGAATCGAACCAAACTTGGCTCACAGGACCAGCGTATCGCTACGAGTCCGATGGCACAAGTTTTGTCTCGATCCGACGTGTGTACACAAAGTTGCAGCGTGTTCCAGAACTGACGGATACGGGGCGGTGTCGGCGGATACGCGTTGATTCCGGTGTGCACGCACATCCAAATCAACTTCTCCGAACTCCTACACATCCGTATCAACGTCGCGCACGTTTCGGTAAAGATCGCGTGCGACCAAGTCGTCCCGTTTGGCGGAGCGTACCCAGTTCCGGGGTGAATCGGGTCGTTATTTTTCTTGTTTTTGGATCGCGTGTCGCGATCGCCACAGGACGCGATGCACCGAGCGGGTTGCACGGGCACCGAGATGGTTACATAGCCTACGTGTCATAACTGACGGAATTAAAAACGGATTTACGAGGAGTTAGAACGGGTTACCTGAACAGGGCTCCGTGGATTGAATTTCCCGTGTCCGGGAAGAGATGCGACACGACGCTGGTCGTGTCCGGGCTGTGTCCGGGCTCTGAAATGCTGTTGTGTCCGGTTCTGCTCGAGTCGGGGTCATCGCGGGGTTCGTCATGGCGCTCAGGCGGAGCTCGGTGGTCAGTGGGGCGTCCGGGCAGGGCACGGTGCTGCTGAGAGTCGTCGAGGCTGAGTTGGAGAAGGAGGAGCAGTTTCGGCCATGGGGGTTCATGCTGAGGAGGAGGAGGGGCTGTGGTCTCGGCCAGGGGGTTCACAGTGAGGAGGAGGAGGAGGTGGTCGAGGGGGTCTTGCTCGGTGCTGCCGGCGAGGTCGGGGTCGACTCCGGTCGTCGAGGAAAAAATGGAGGAGAGGAGATGCTGGTCGGGGTTGAGGCCGGTCGGCGGAGTCGTGGGGGAGGAAGGGCGGAGCTCAGAGGGTCGGGGGGGGCCAGTTGCTGCGGGGTGGGGGGGTCGCCCAGTCGGCCGGTCGGGGGAAGGTGGCTTGGGGGGGGGGGTTTGTTGAGGAGAGGAGGAGGAGCTGATGATGAAGGTGGTGGTGGTGGTGGTGACCGATGATGGTGGTGGCGGTGGAGGGAAGAGGGCGGCTGGGGAGAGAGGACTCAGGGGAGAGGGTGGAGCTCGTCGGGAAGGGCGGGCGGTGGAGCAGGGAGAGTCGGGGAGGGAGATGGTGGCGGTGGTGGTGGTGGCGACAGATGATGGTGGTGGGCGAGGCCGTGCGTCCCAGGCGAAGGGGAGAGGGAGGTGGAGGAGGAGCAGCTGGGGAGTCGGGGCGGACGCGTCGGGTGGCGGAGGGCGGTCGCCGCGGGGGAGGGGAGTGGCTGGCCGCCGCGGGGGGGGGAAACGCTCGGGGGAAGGAGGAGCTAGGGAGAGAGAGAGAGCGGGGAGTTCGGGGGAGCGGCGAGGGAGCTCCGGCCAGGGGCGGAGGGTCGGCTCCGCCGCGCGGAGGGGAGCTCCGGCGGGCGGGCTCAGCGCCGGGGGGGGTCTGCGGGCTGAAGGGGGGGTAGTTTTAGGATTTTTTTTCTTTTATTTTTATTTTTATTTTATTTTCTTTTTATAAAGAAATTTATTATTAAAATAAGGAAAATATCTAGAGATATTTTCAGGATATTTCTGGGATATTTTCGGGATATTTCTGGGATATTTTCGGGGTCTTTTCGGGTGGGTCCCGCCTCCAAATGTACGGTGCAGGTTCACCGGTCAATGAGTGGATGATACCTCGCACTGAAATTTGCAGGAAAGTCCCTGTAATTTCATAAATTGCGTAAAGTCCTAGTTTTGGGAAATTACGCAATTACGAAATTGTTTGGAAAAACACCTGATTCCGAAAAATACTAAAATTCACAGAATTGAGGAAAATTGCTGTGCGAGGGTCCCGAGGGGGTGGGGGTGAGTCTGGAAAGGTACTGGGCCTGGTTTTGGGGTGATACGGGCCATCGTATTTATTTAATTAATAAATACTGCGCACGGTGTTCTCTAATTATTTAGAGGCAGTTAGGGTCATAATTTCTCTACGGTGTCAATACACTAAATGTAGTATACTCAGTGTAGAAAATTAACGTATTTTTGTCTGGACAAAACGGGTGCATGTTGGGCCTCAAATTGCTATTGGAACAGGGATGGGTACAGGTCTGGGATTTAAAATAGGAATTAAATACGGGCGTTTGCAACGAGATTTGTGCGTCTCATACGAGGCTCAAAACTAAGTATCTGGGAGTTGCACAAAGTGCAGGATAGTAGGCTGGCATGTCTAGGAGAGGTATGTGAACTTCGTTCGGGGATAATAGTCAAGGTAAAGCTCCAAATAATTAGGTGATGGACAGGTGCACAAGTCAATAGGATATGTAAGCAAAATAAATTAAAATATTGCAACAAATCCTAAATTGTGAAAATATTCCTAAAATACTGGAATCTGGTCGAGGGGGTTTACATATATATATATATTTATTATAGTTGAAGGGTTAGTTGTTAACCATTAGTTAGACTAATTGTTAGTGAACCTAAGCGAACCCAAATAGACTTGTTATGACCCATTAGGGTGACCAATTAGCTTAGTCATGGTTGACTAATTAAATTAGAGAGAATGACTAGTAATACCCTTATTAATATTAGAACCCTCCCTCTAATTAAACCCCTTTTATTACTAAGCCTTCATGACAAATTAAGAGGGGTATTTGGATATTTTACCTTGCATTAGGGTTGAGGAATAGGTTATCGGCCCTAGCATGGGTATTTAAGCTCTCATTGACTCATTAATAGCCTACTTTATTTCCTAATTAGTTCATTCCCAAATTTGAGAAGAAACCCAATTTCTTTCATTCCCAAATCAATTCCCATCTCTCTCAATACCTATACCAAAGGAGGCTTGAAGCTTGGATTGCAAGGGGCATTGAAGAGGAGAAGTATTGGCTTGAGAATTGTGTCCAACTTTCTATTGGTGTCCATTGAGCATTAGGAATCCATCTCCCAATAGGTATAATTCTAAAATTTTCCTCTAATTAGACACTATTTTTTGCATTTGACCATTAGGAACCCTATCCATGGCTAATGGCTACCCATAGGAAGAAGAATTAAGTTCATAGGAGGCCTATGGTGGAAGATACATTGGTTTTGGTATCCAATTTGGGAGAAATTCGAGATTGGAGCACAAATTATTTGTTATTAGGTCAAATAGGTTTAATTAGGCTTGTATTGGTTGTGTGAGTCTAGTTAAGTGTCCATAATTGGATACGAGTAGGCCGTATCACGGTACTTTATGATACGGGATAATTTTGGAGATTTTTTCTTCGACACTTGTGATACACGTGTCATATTTTGCCACAAGCACTATAAGTAGCTATCTATTAATCTTATTAGAGTCTAATTATTATTTATGAGTTGTTCTTATTGTTTAGATGGTGTATTTTGGTGTTTGGTGCGAATATCATAGAGTGATATTCCTAGTGCACATCAAATGTTTGATTTGGGTCTTGTGCTATTATGTGTGTGTTGTTTTGGGTGTGTTACTTAGTGTGTATGAGAGTTGGTATGTTAGAATGGGATAATGTAGGTGTGTTTATGAGTTATGGAGAGTATACTTGTGGTTGTGTGTGTGTTGTTGATACACATGTGAGATTCTGTTGTGTAGTGGAGCTTCACATGCCTGAGCATATGAGTGTGAGGGGAAGGCCTGTAGTCGGATACCAACATAAAGCAATGAGGGAAATTGGTAGAAGCATATGGGAAATTGCAGTAACAGTTGGGAAGTTATGGTAGATATCCATGGGTGAATGACTGTGTTCACAATGGTGGTGATAGGGGCAACAACTATAGCTGCTGATGTAGTAATGCAGGAGTAATATAACGTGCATGTTTTGTTGATGCAGCAGATAAGGGAGCTCCCTAAAGGTCTGTACACATGTGGTGGTGTGCATGAGTGTGAGGGGTATGTGTGTTGCAGAGGTGGCCAGTGTCCAAGAATGATTGTGAATGATTATTAGAGAGAATATTAGTACCTTACATAACATGAAGTGAATTGTGTAAGTGAGTGTTTATGGTGTTCTAAGTTAAGGGTGTTGGAAGCTTGGTTTCAGTTTTAGAGAACTGTGTAAGGGTGTCAGCTGTAACAGGTTAGCATGGAGATGTAAGAATTTAGTGTGAAAGCATATAGGTTCATGGGTGTGTGTGTGTTAGCATTGGTGTGTTAGCTAGGGTATTATGATAATGGTTATATGGTTCGGTATCAGAGTTGGTATCAGTAGGTGTTTGTGTGTGTGAGTTGAGTATTGATGTGTGGGTTAGTTGTCTATTAAGGTGTTAATTGGGTATGAGTTTGTGTGAGTGTGTTTGTAGATGCTTAGAAGTGCAACTATGCTGGTGTGTGTGGGTGCATGTGTATCATTGTGTACTCTATTTAACTTGAGAGTGTATTGTTAGGGTGTGTGTGTAAACCCCCTGAATTTTCAAAATTTAAAAAACTGGATTTTTCACAATTTTCTGGAATTTTTTGGAATTTTTTTGTAATTTAAAAACAGGATTTTAATTATTAAATAATAATAAACAATATTAAAATATTATGGAAATAATATTCTTGGGTGTAAAATAAAAAACTGGACTTAGGGCAATTTTTTGGAATTTATTGGGCCCCGGACATATTTTTAAATTACCAAAAAGTATTTATTTAATTAATTATTTATTATTAATTATTTACTGGTTATTATAATTATTAATATTATTATTTTTCTTTTATTTTTTCCTAAACCCAGCCCGGCCCAATTGGGCCCAGCCCAATACGCAACCGAGCCCGGCCCATCCCCTAGCCTAGCGGGTCGGGCGGGTCGGCCAGACCCGCAACCCGACCCGACCCAGACCCGCGTGACCCGGTCGCCTTCCCCCGCCTGTACCCGCGTTCTCCGGCGCCGCCCGGGTCTTCCGCCGCGCCTCAGGCCACGCGGCGCCTCCGCCGGCCACCTCGCCCGCACCCCGCGGCCACGACGCCCGCTCCGCCCGCCTCCCTCGGCCTCCCCGACCCTTTTTAAACCCCCCCCGATCTCTCCCCTCCGGCCAAAACTCCCTACCCCGACCGCCTCCCTCCACCGGCTCCGACCCCCGCGTCCGTCACCGCACACCCGCCGTGCTCCACCTCCCAGCTCCGCCGCACAGGCCGCAGCCCTCCTCCTTCCTCCTTCCCCCAGCAGCGGCCCACACCCCCACAGCAGCCGCCGCCGGCCGCCTGCGCTGCCCAGCACGCCGCCTCAAGCCGCCCGAGGGCCGCCCGCCGTGCCGCCCCTCGCCGAGCTGCCCCCGGCCCTCCGCCGCGTGCCCGCCGGCAGCAAGCCCTAACCCTAACCCTAGAATCCTGTATCCGACACGTGTCGGACACGTGTCGGACACGATTTTACCCTAGTTTTCGGGTCCCCTTCAGGTGCGTGTATCTTTTTGCTCGTAACTCCGTTTTCGATTCCGCAAGCGTTGCGAAGCCTGTATGACCCTCTCGGTGCCCGGACAAACCGTTCGGGGCATCGCGTCCTGTGGTGATCGCACACCGCGATCTAAAAACAGGAAAAAACCAGACCCTGTTTCACCCCGGAACTGAGTACGCCCCGCTAAACGGGAAGACTTGGTCGTGCGCGGTCTTCACAGATACGTGCGCCTCGTCAATACGGACGTGTGGGATTTCACGGAAGCTGATTCGGGTGTGCGTGCACACCGAAATCAACGCGTATCCGCGAACATCGCCCCGTATCTGCCTCTTCTGTAATTCGACCGAACTTTGTGTACACACGTCGGATCGAGACAAAACTTGTGCCATCGGACTCGTAGCGATACGCTGGTCCTGTGGGTCAAGTTTGGTTCGATTCTGAGAACGTTGACGAAATCGCGTGTCGTGGGCCCCACAGGCCCCGCTCGACGGGCGATTTTGTGATCGGCTCATCGGAAACCAATTCTGGAAGTTCCGTTGGGTTCGTATCATCGTTCCTGACCTGTTGACACTAAGTTTGGTGAATTTGGAGACCGTTGACCCTGACGCATTTTTCGGTGCAAAGCGGGCCCACTTGTGGACCCCGTTTTGGCCCGAAACTGCCGTTTTTGCCATTGTCTCCAAATTGGACCCAAGGACAGCCGTTTTTAGCTGATTGATATTTTCTGGATCTGATGGTGATATTTGTTTCAGCAACCGGAGTACAGCCTGCAATTCCCGTCGAAGTCAGAACTGCAAACCGAACCGGAACCACTGGCAAGTGTACCTTGCCAAAACTTGCAGCTCTGCTACCTATTTCCTGGACTTGGTTATACATCAGTGGGCAAGTAAAGCTTGCCAATTCTCAGATATTTTTGGTTATAGTATTTACTTGATTTCTTGTAGATGCCTAAGTAAACTTGTTTAACTGCTTAACCCAGGACACCTGACACTATTCATGTGACGAAATTGCCGAAGAAATACCTGGTGATTCCGTATAGGTTATATTTTTATGTCATTACAGTTTACATGCTTAGATTCTATCCTGACTCATTGCATTAATTCAATCTTGCGTGACTTGTACCTGATATTTCTGGAACTGTGACGTGAGATTACATGGGGTGGGAAGAGTATTACCATATCAAGGCTAATTATAATGTAAATAATGTTATCTGGAGGTGTCTTAGTCTCTGATACAGAGCTTTGGCACAAGTTCTGGCTTTTCGAGAAAATACTGCTATGGTTTCTTCGACACTGATCCTGTGGTAGTCTCAGCCTGAGTATGAATAAGACTCTCACTTGCATATCACTAGCTGGTTTACATATTTACTCTGCTGTTTATCTTATTGCTGTACTGCATATATTTTGGCTTGTATTTTCTGTACCTTGTTATGTCCCCTGAGGACCTGGAATGGACTATGTCCCCAGGTATAGCCGCAGAGAACTACCCCGAGGTGTACGGTACAGGAGCACTCCTTGGAGCAGAACCCGGAACCGTGGACGAGATAGTTGCAGAAGACTTCTCCTGAGCACCGGCTTCATATTCACAGTATTTCCATTTCAGTATTTTATTTCCTGTCTTTTCCTTAGAATGTAACAGAATAATTCTCGGATTTGTTTCCCGAGGCACTTATTTGATATTGCTTATTTATTTCCATTGCATTATTTCTGGCAATTAATCTGTGTTTATTCTGTGGATGAGATTAGAAATACCTGAGACTTGTAACATATTATTGCTAGACTACAGCTTAAGCATGCCCTGATGGATCCATTAAATTGGGTTGTCCATCGGTGTGTGCTGCTGGCCATGGCTCACGTGCTCAGTCCCTTGTTATTTTGGGACTGGGGCGTGACAGTGTGTAGAGATGGAAGTGTTGGTGTGTGTTGAGAGTTGGGTGATCTTTTTTTAGGGTGTGTCAGGTTCTGTGCACCTCTGCAGGATTTTGGAGGAGTGTTTGCTTGTGAATTCATATGTGTCTATGAGTGAGTGGTGTGTTTCCAAGGGTGAGCACTGCAGGATACTAGTGTAGAAACCTGTGTAGGTAATACTAATGTGTGATTCCTTTGGGACAGTTACCAGGGAGTGTATGTATCCTACTTGCTATGCATACCCATGTTCCAACAAAATTCGTATAAATGTTAGGTGTTGAATTCAGTGCACAGACTTAGGGTATTAGCAACACTTTTCGGCAGAGCATATGGAGAATGGACTGAATAGGTATAGCAGTAGAGAGTATTATGAGTGTGTGATGGGTGTAAGAGTAAGGAGTTGTGCATCATATGGGTTGTGTTAGACTAGGGTGTGTGCTAGTATCATGTGTGTGTAATTGTGTCCAATAGATCAGTATGAACCTTAGTGTCTATATATTAGGGTGTGTATCAGAGATTGTTAGTATAGGATGGGGGTTACCTGGGTGTTAGTATATAAGGATGTGTATGTGTAGATTAGGGTGTGCGAATACATGTGGGGTGCACTAGTGCACTTTGGGAGTATTAAGGTGAGAATAGAACTGTATAAAGGTAAATTGGGGGCTCGGGTATAACATAGCGGTGAGGGATTGGTAGCAGCAGTGTTAAGGAGGGAAAATAGGTATCAGATACGTATAGATGCACATTGGTGTCAGGTTGAAGGATTAGAGGGTTATAGTCAACATGAGAATGCGTGTGAGTTAGAATTAGTATGAATAATGTGTGTATGTCTAGGTGTAGGTATTCATGATACCAAGAGTATAAAGAGTGTACCCATAGGTATCCTAAGTTGTCAAGTCTAGTATTAAGTACCTTGATGCTTGGGTAAGTGTAAAGGTATAAGTATTAAGCTATTTAGTATAGTTATACTAGCTTTAAGGTATTAGTTGGATTGAGTATAAGACTAAGATATGGATAAATATGATAGAGTAATATTGATGTTGATATATACATATAAGTATTATATAGAGTTAGTACCTAGTATTCACATATTATAATTTAGTGACCTAGAAACCTAGTATCAACTAGTATTAGTAGTATTAGATAATATGAATTGGTTTAGCAAGATACTGACCTAGTACGACCTAGTGTGACCTAGAAATGACTCAGAGATCTAGTTGCAAGCTAGTATAGCATATTTATGTTTTCAAACACTATTTTGATTTGATGATTCATATTTAGGTATTTGAGACATCGAGACGGACACTGATTTGGTATTCATTGCTCTGGACCACAGACGAGTATATTCTCTGACAGTTTTCTTACTTGATAGTTATTATAATGCATGTATTTAGTGATATCTTACTTGATTCCTGACACTATGGTTACACGAATTGGTATATAGTGGATCCTCGTCATGAGATATTACTCTATCGTGATTATCTTGTATATCTCATTAATTATATAGACCGTGATCATCGTGCTCGTATTATAGATCTTGCATCATAATTATTGTGTCGTGACTTGGATCCATTGTACTAGTCGGGATGGGAGAGTGCTAAGTAGATATGTGATCAACCATTTTAGACATTGTAGACATTATTTTATAGCTAATCACGTATGTGATTGAGCCGTACTATAGTAGACATTGCTTGATAGCTAATCACGTATGTGATTGAGTCGTACCACCGTAGACATTGTTTAATAGCTTATCATACTTTACCGGTATGGTTGAGTCGTACTATTGTAGACATCGTATAGTATCATGGATAATTGATCACATATCGAAAGCAACACTTCAAAACACACAGTCAGTTTAGTTCAGTCTTTCCTGTATTTGTTCCACATTATTGTCTATTGCCACGTTGTATTTGTCTACTTATTTTTCTCATTTTTACTCATTGCCATATGGTATCTGTTTATTTATTTTCCACCACTTATTCTGTTCGGATGCTATATTTGTTTATCTCATCATATAGTTATTGTTATTTACCGTATTATAGTTTCTACCATATTGTGGAACTGCTGTTAGGGTTGTACTCGCTCTATCCTGACTGGATATATTTTTCAGACGAATATTTGGAGGACTTGTGTCCAACTCACTACGGACCGCAGGAGGTAGCAGTGGCAGCCATGGACCCTATAGTTCAGGATTGATTACCGGGAGGTCTAGTCGGTGACACTAGCTATCTTAGTATCTCTACCTAGTATTTTGGAACCGGATTTGTTTCCGGCTTTACTTAGACTTTGGGATGTATTATTGATAGTATACTTGTCGATGTTGTTGTTTAGACTCTTGATGGTGTTGATAGCCTCTTAGACTTGGTTTATGGTTGTAGTATTTGTAGTTGTAACTTTGTGTTCTCTATTTCTTATTTGTTATCGTGCTATTATCCTCCTCTAGTTTCTTGTGATTGAGTATTACATCATTATCATCTTGTCCTCCTTTTGGAGTTGACATGTTTATATATATTATTGTGTGAGATGATTAGATAGTGTTGTTGACCTAGACAACGTTCTACCGTCGATGCTGCGGCGTAGGCTGGACGTACCCACATACTCGTGCCCTCACACCTTGTGCGGGCCATGACACAAAACCAGGAGCATTTATATATTTTAGAAATAAATGAGAAATATTAATGATATCTGTTAAAACTAAAGGAGAGTTGGATAATAAACTCCGGATCAAATACATGCAATTTTTAAACAATTCTAGAAATTCAAAAGTTGAAGTAGCAACTGACCAAACATTCTTAGTTATTGGTAATCACGACTCAGATTTACATTAATATAGTATGGCATAACATCTTTATATTTAATACATAATTTTAACATCAAATAGATAGAATTTCATCTATGTGGTACATCCTTAATAATTCTCTTAAATCTTAAACATATAACATAACATTTTCCTACTTGGTGAAGTGTTCGAACAAATTATACATATTCTAATATTTTCTAAATTCGCTTGAAAAATTGAAGATATTCTTGTACAATTAAACTAACAATATCACAAGCACATCTTACATTAAAAAGTCGTCCTTTTAATATAGGTAGAAATTGAGATCTCAAATAATGATACAAGTATTATTTCTAGCATTGTGAAAATAAATTAAAATTTTTTATTATAAATATTATATTCTTGTAAAAGTTGTAACATGGCTCCGTCGATTATAGATCCACTATGTAGACATTATAATGTTCTTAGACAAATAATTAATTTTTGTAAAATATGGTTCGCATCTAAATAATTTGTCATGATCTAAACAAAAAAATAATTTTGTTTACTAGTTAATATATCTGACGTTTAAAAAAATTACTAATAATTTTAAAACTTTTTCAAATATGTTTTTTTTTCAAATATTTTAATAACTTCTGCTCTTGGAGTATATCTAGAAACTTTAAAATTTTATTGTACTACTTGCACAATCATAATATAATTCACTCTTACCAAATGTGAAATGTTGTTTATCACAAATAATATATTTTGTTTAGTTGGTTTTGTTATGAGCAGCAAAAAAGTAAATGTTTCTATTGAAGATTTTTGATGGCACGTGCTTAACTGTGTTTGTCTAGTATTTAAATAATTGCTTAAATCGTATTTGATTTTGGACCAAAATCCAAAATTAAAACCGAATAAATTATTTTTGTATTTTCAAAACCGAAATCGAACCGATTTATTTTTAAACCGAATCAAATATCTTATTTTATTCAGTTCAATTTTCGGTCCAAAACTGAATAATACTCACCTCTACGTATAACAAAAAGAAAAACATTTCGGTGTCAAAAAGTTTTCGAAATCAAATGACCATAAATATCCTTAAAAGGACCAAAATGACACTTTTTAACGTAACCTAAGAACTGTTTGAATGCCGATAGTGGTAATCTATCAGCACCTCGGGGTAAATTATTGATCGTAAGCTAAGAACTGTCTTGACTCTGCTCGTTCTTTCCAACGCACCAAGAACCACTATAAGCCTATTACTCAGTAATGGACTTGTCTCTCTTGTGTGCAGTTTCTTCGTGAGGGAACCTCTCGGGCTTACTCGCATCATTACTTTGTCACCAACTGTCATATACATGCAATATCCAGGGACGAATTTAGAAACTGAAATTAATAGAGTACCATGAATCAGGATGGACTAATCGCTATAAAAAAATCAAAAAATATATATATATATAAAAATAAAAAAAATTGGTGGGCTGGAACCCACCCCACCGATAGGCCAATCCGGCCCTGGCAATATCCATTGATTATAAGCTGTATAGATCTATAATTATCATCGTATATAGTCAATCCCCAATGGATCTCATCATGCAAGTATGCTGTGAAAATGCCTATATATATGCTGACTTCTTCCTAGTGACAATGAAAGTGTTGACCGTGTGTGTATATGTGTTCACACAAATGTGAGCAAAAATTTAACTTTTTTTGTTTGTTTTAGTTCTACATCGATTGGACCACTCCACCTTTATATGTATATAATACTTCTTACTATTTGCTTCCTTGTGGTCTTGTGTAGGGAGCTCTATGGACCACGCGCGTGCCGCCGCCGCCGCCGTCCGGCCTGGTTCAGTTCGACGGACGTAGCGGATGCGGATACGTACCCACACCTGCAGACGTCGAATGTCTCTTCGGATTCGGATTGAGACCCTAAATATCCTTTTGAGAATGAAAGCACTTTATATATCAATCAATAGAAGACATTAGTGCCATATCTTTGTGGATATGACTCCAGATACATGGAGAGAGCTCTTGAAAGAGCCACAATTTGAAACAGATCATAGAAGATGAAATAGCTTCTGCAGCCAGAGTGTGCGCTACAATATTTGTTTGCCTTGGTGTATATGCAAACGAGATTCCATCAGAGCTATTGATGAGTGAACGACTATGTTCTATAACATGACGTAGTCTCCAATAGATATCCATTTCTCTGCGTTGGATGGAATCTATCAAAGCCTTACAATCTCCTTCAATGATCACGTTTGTCGGGTTGTGCATCCTGCAGAATTCCAGCGAACACGTAATCACCACGTACCTCACGAAAGGAAAAGTTGACCACACGTAGAACATCGACAGTTCTACTGCAAGGGATAAAATCTAATAACGTATATAAACCATGGTGGTTATCGTGACAACTCTCCTACTCAATGCATCGACATGTAACAAACGTGTGTACTCGCTCATCGGCTAAACTTCCCAGAAGAAGGGTGGACATCTTTTTCATTATATGTTCCTTGTGAGTTCGTGGAAGCTACTTTCTTTCTCATGCATGCAACAATGCCATTTCGTCCCCAGCTCCGACGAACTAAGCTAGAATAGATATAGACTAACTCATGAAAAAAAAAAAAATATATATATATATATATACAAAGAAAAATAAAGAAAAAAAATTGGAATGGATCGGAGCCCATCCTACCGCCTGTTTGGTAACGCCTATGTCCCCAAACGCTCGTGATCTAAACATGACCGATGTCCAATAAATCCTAGCTGATTTTTTCTGTTTCATCCTAGCAAAACGAATCCTACACACTAGTCGAAAACAGTTATTCGTCCTGCAAAGTTGGTCACTAAAAACTTGAGGCTCATGTCTGCCGCCAAAGGAGGGTGCCTCCGTCTTCTTCAGAGTGCAGATCTGCTGTCCTGCAAATTCTGTTCTATATTTATGTTTCTATCATATTACATGTAGGTTCCAACTGGTATTAAAAAAAAAGAGGATCCACATGTAATAGGGTACGGACAGAATTACAGGACAACAGATTGCTCTCCTCTGTCTTAACTTTTCCAGTGATATCTTTAGTCCAAGGTCTTCGCTCGTACCCTCGAAACGATTGCTCCTCGTTACCATCTAGACGCTCGGTAGTTGTGCACTATATCTCAAGTTCTCTCTCCCAGGAGCGGATCTAGAAACTGTAGCTGGAATAGGCTACCATAAATTTAGATGGACTAGAAGTAGACTAATATATATAAAAAATTTAATATATATATGTATGGAAAAAATAAAGTAAATATTTTTTTTTAGATGAGCTCCAGTCCACCTCAACCAATGCTTGGATCCGCCCCTCCTAGGTGGAGTAGGAATGGTAGGCATAGGCATCTCTAATAGATATGTCTTTGAGTAACGTGGCCTAGCGAAGATGCCATTGGTCGTCGAGGTCGATATAAAAGGATGACTGGTAATTTTTTTAAATAACTTACGCGAGATTTAAATGTACTATTCGTATGAATAATTTCACCAGCACATTTATTAATACATATTTTACTTAATATATACATTGATAAATGTAAAATGTACATTGATAAATGTGCAGTGTAAGTACTAAAATAAAGTGTACATTTATCACATACCAGATCTGATGTTCCACATATTCTGTATTCTATTTTATTCTCACCCTATTATATGTGGGCCCTAGAGTATGTGGGACAACATATCTGCTCTTCATTTATTAATGTATTAATATGTGACCTAATGTATTAGTATGTGTTCTTAGGACACGTGTTAATAAAACCCCTAATTCATTAACCCTTTTTCATCTGGTTAAATTTAAACCTAGCATTCACAGCTTCAAACCTTAAGAGTCCGTGCCATTTTATATGACAGCAGCCAGTCTTGAATTCACCGATCTTGGCAATTAAGTTTTGATTATCCATATCAATTTCTAAGATCTATACTTCAACGACAATTCAATACAACGCTTAAAACCAAGGCTGTGATACCATTTACGAGGCATTGGTCATATTTATCTGGGTATCAAAAAAAATTTATGCTATTATTGAATAATTTTATTTTATTAAAATAATTTAAATATGATTTGAATATATTTAATATATTTAATTTAATTAGAATTTGTTATAAATATATTTTTAGAATTTTGGATATGTGTTTAGTTAGATAATATCATGTACTTAGTTCAAATATAATTTAATATATTTTAGAATTTGTGATATGTTCACTAGTAAATGCACATGTAAAATAATTTTTTCTGATATTATTGTAAAATAGTTTAAATATATTAGAAATAAAATTTATTATGTATATATTTATATTTTAATTATGATTTATTATAGATTTAATTATATTTTAAGTATAATTTGTTATAGATATATCTCTACTATTTATAAAAATTATGTATCTCTAGTAAATTTAAAAAAAAAATTAAATTAGTTGATTATTTACGTACAGTTTTAGATTTTTTTTTCAATCTTTCGTAAGATTTTGTTACGGTTTTGACGGATAAGAGTAAAGTTAGTTTCAGTTTTTATTTATCTCCGTAAGTTTTAAAGCTAAATAAATAAATTGGTTGAGTATTTACTTACGGCTTGGATCGCTCAATTTTGAGCCGATTCCAAAATGCATTATAAGATTGGAGATATTTTAAATATATAAATATATTTGAATTAAACATTATTATTATTATTATTATTATTATTATTATTATTATTATTATTATTATATATATATATTAATTATGATTTATTATATATTTAATTATATTTTAATTATAATTTGGTATGGATATATCTCTACTATTTATAAAAAATTATGTACCTCCCATAAGTTTAAAAAAAAAAAATTTAATTGGTCGAGTATTTATTTACGGTTTTAGATTTTTTTTTAATCTCACGTAAGTTTTTTTGAAAAAAATTAAATTCGTTGAGTATTTTGTTACGGCTTGGACATATAAGAGGAAAGTTTGTTTCATTGGTTGAGTATTTACTTACGACTTGGACTAATTTTTTTTTAAATTTTGTTTATATTAATAATGGAGGATAAACATACGACTTAGACGGCTTATTTTTGAGTCGTTTCTAAGTCTCATTATAATAATAGTAAGCCGCATTATAATAATGTAACGTGCACGTGCATAAAAAATTTAAATATTAAATTATTATAAATATTGTCGTTCACTCAAGCAACCAAGAAAAATATCTCTCACATTAACCACTTAAGTTACAATTGTTTAATTGTAATAATATTATGTAGTTAAATAATTAGCTATTAAAAAAAAAAGTTGGTGGAGTATTTACATACAGCTTAGACGGCTCAATTTTGAACCATTTCCAAGACTCATTATAGGAGTAGAGACAATCCTCATTATCTCTATTCTTATAATGATGTTTCAAAACGGCTCAAAAATGAGCCATCTAAGCCGTTTGTAAATCCTCAACCATTAATTTAAAATATATTACACAAAATAATTTGTTGAAAAAAAATAAATTTGTTATAAATAACATCATGGAAAATCGAACTTAACCAACCAAGCAAAATGTCTCTATCCCGTTAAGCGAAATTTCTCTCATTCAACCACCTCTTCTAGCTCATATTGGTCCACATGTGCATGGCTCATGTAGGAATATTAGCACTATGGCTCATATCCTGTTAACCATATGGGATAACGGGATATGAGTCATAGTGCTCATATTCCTTATGAGCCATGCACATGTGGACCAATAGGAATATAGTGTACTAGTGCATACGTTCCACGTACACTAGTACACTATATTTCTATTGGTCCACATGTGCATGGCTCATATAGGAATATGAGCACTTTGGATATATATATATATATATATATATATATATATATATATATATATATATATATATATATATATATATTGACTGAATTCCAAGAAAACAATATAGAGGATACACGCTCAACCAGCCCCAAACCAAAAGTAAAGAGCTGCTGGAAGTAAAAAGACCTAAACCGACTAAATGATCACCCTATAGCAAATTTGGAGATGGCTTTGGCATGAATAGAGGATGAGGACCGTATGTCACACCCCAAAACAAGAATACTGGAGAGCGGGGGCGGACAAAGTCAGCTACGTATAACAGAGTACTCTATACCCCAAGATACGGTCACGGCTGTCACGCCCCAGTCCCAAAATATCGAGGGACTGGATGCGCGGCAATGGCCAGCAGCACGCACCGATGGACAATCCAATTTAATGGATCCATCAGGACATGCTTAAGCTGTAGTCTAACAGTAAATAGATCCAACAGTACAAGTCACAGTCTATACTAATCTCATCCACAACAGATAATCACAGATTAAATGCCAGAAATAATGCAATAGAATAAATAAGCAATCTCAAATAAGTGTCTCGGGAACAATCCGAGAATATGTCTGGTACATCGAATGCAAATAGACAGGAATTAAATCAACTGGAAATAGAAATACTGAGTATATGGAGCCGGTACTCAGGAGAAGTCTTCTGCCACGATCTCGTCCTCAGGTTCCTGTTCTGTTCCGAGAAGTGCTCATGTTTCGTACACCTCGGGGTAGATCTCTTCGGCTATACCTGGGGACATAGTCCATTCCAGGTCCTCAGGTGACATAACAAGGTACAGAAAATATAAGCCAAAATAAATGCAGTGCAGCAATAAATGAAACCATAGGGTAAACTATATAACCAGCTAAGTGATATGCAAGTTGAGAGTTTTAGTCATACTCAGGCTGAGGCTACTACAGGATCAGTGTCGGAGAAACCCATAGCAGTATTTTCTCGAAGGGCCAGAACTGGTGCCATAGCTCTGTGTCAGAGACTAAGACACATCCAGATGTCAATATATATAATATAATCAGCCTTTGTTATGGTAATACTCTTCCCACCCAATGAAATCTCACGTCTCATGTCCATGACACGCAGGATCAAAGCTAATGCAACAAGTCAGGATATAAACTAAGCATGTAAACTGTATATGTCAGGCATATGTATCCTCACAGAATCACCATGAATATCTCAGGAAGATTCTGTCTCATGAATAGTGTCCAGTGTCCTGGGTCATATTGTACTTGATAAGACAAGTACGAGAAGTACAGGGTCTCGGTATCCATGTCTATGTGACGATACACAACGCCGCGTACGGTGTTGGTACCCAACTATTAATCGGACGCTTAGTAAAGTCACTCGGTCCTGGGTTGAACAGTTTATATCAAGAATACATATAAAGTCTACAAGAACTCAAGTAAAGTACTATAACTGGAATCACTGCGAGTTGGCAAGGTTTAATTGCCTACTGATGTATAAGTAAGCCAAGGAAATAGTAGCAAGCTGCAGGGTTTGGCAAGGTACACTTGCCTGTGGTTTCGGCTCCAATTGTGGCTCTGACTTCAGCGGGAGTTGCAGGTCGTACTCCAGTTGCTGAAACAAACATCACCATCAGATCCAGAAAATATCAATCAGCTAAAAACGCCTGTCCTTGAGTCTAATTTGGACACAGGGGCAAAAATGACCATTTCGGATCAAAACGGGGTCCGCATGTGGGCCCGCTTTGCACCGAAAAACGTGTCAGGGTCAAAGGTCTCCAAAGTCGCCAAACTTAGTGTCATTAGGTCATGAACGATGATACGAACCCAACGGAACTTCCAGAATTAGATTCCGATGAGCCGATCACAAAATCGCCCGTCGAGTGGGGCCTGTGGGGCCCACGACACGCGATTTCGTCAACGTTCTCAGAATCGAACCAAACTTGGGTCACAGGACCAACGTATTGCTACGAGTCCGATGGCGCAAGTTTCGTTTCGATCCGACGTGTGTGCACAAAGTTATGACGCGTTCCAGAAAGGGCGGATACGGGACGGTGTCCGCGGATACGCGTTGATTCCGGTGTGCACGCACACCCGAATCAACTTCTGTAAAATCTTGCACGTCCGTATCGACGGTGCGCACGTATCTGTGAAGACCGCACGCGACCAAGTCGTCCCGTTTGGCGGGGCGTACTCAGTTCCGGGGTGAAATAGGGCGTTATTTTTCCTGTTTTTGGATCGCGGTTCGCGATCGCCACAGGACGCGATGCACTGAGCGGTTTGCCCGGGCACCGAGGGGGTCATGCAGGCTACGTGTTGCAATTTACGGAATTGAAAACAAGGTTACGAGCAGAAAGTTACGAGTACCTGAACAGGGCTCAAAAACCCCGATTTACGCGTGTCCGAGTGTCCTTCGTGTCCTGTGTCGACGAGTCCCGTGTCCGCTGTGTCCGCGGTGCGTCCAGCTAGGTTAGGTTTAGGGTTTCCGTCCCAACGCTCTGGGGCTCGCCGGAGGGAGATGCTGCCGGAGGAGGCTGGACTCTCGGACGACCGGGGCTTGGGTGCTCAGGCAGAGGTGATGGTGGTGCTGGGCTCAGACGGGGAGGCGCGACGAGTGCCTGGAGGCGGTGGCGGAGTCGTTTGGGGACGGCAGCTGGGAGGGCCTGCGATGGAGGAGAGGAGAGAGGGAGGCGAGTGGCGGCTAGGGCAGAGGGGTCTGGGCTCCGGGCAGAGGTCACCGGCGGAGGGAAGAAGTCGACCGGAGATAGGGTTTAGGGGAGGGGATTCTGGAGGAGGAGGTGAAGGGAAAGAGGGGTTTTATAGGGGGAGGCGCGGGGGTGGCTAGCCGGACATGGCGGGGAGAGGGGAGACGTGGGCGAGTCCGACGCGGGCGGCCAGACGACGTGGCCGGAGCTCCGCCGAAAATCGCGGAGAGGACGCGGGTGGGGGAGGAAAGGGTCGTGCGGGTCGGGTCTCGGGCGGTTCGGGTCTGGCCGACCCGACCCGACCCGCTAGCAATTGCGGGCTGGGCTTGGGCCCAAATGGGCTGGGCCGAAAAAATGGGTTTGAAAATACAAAAATAAATATATAAATAATAATAACTAATTAAATAGTTTTTAGGTATTTTAAATTAGGTCCGAGGCCCAATAAATTCCAGAAAAATTACCCTAAGTCCAATTTTTTATTTTACACCCAAAAATATTATTTTTATAATATTTTAATATAATTTATTATCATTTAAAAATCATTTAATAATTAGGACCCTGATTTTAATTACGGAAAAATCCGAGAAAATTCCAGAAAATTATGAAAAATCCAAATTTAAAAATTCTTAAAAAAACAGGGGGTTTACAACGGCTGTCTAGACATGCGAATGTTTACTCTACAATCCATTAGGCAATCCTGGGTCAAGAATCGTAGGTGTCTCAATCTCAAGCAAGCAATAAGTTTATAAGATTTATGATCACCAACATATAATAGTAAGGCGTCCCAAACTATATATACCCAGATGATCATGAAACTAGTTACCAAAATGAAGAACTAGCAAAGTACAATGTTACATGATCAGCTCTAGCTATAGTCTAGAATATGCTTTACATGTAGGCCCGCATGCTAGAATGTCAAGTCCCAGAATACGAGCTAAATACGTGCTCGGTGGCTAAATGCCTCAAAAGAATAATGTACAAGATCAAGTGGGTGATGAAAGAAGAACCCACTCATGACCCCGGGTGCTCCTGGTGTTCACCATCTTGAGGCAAAAAGTACGAAAGATCCTGCTGTTCTGCTAAAAAATTTGGCCATACAAAACTAGTGGGGTCAGACCCTAAAACAACAAGTACCACAAGTGAGCCAAACTTATGAACTAAAACCATCATGCAGACAAAATCATTAAGAATAGCAGGTAAAGAGACAGTTTAAACAATTCTGGAGTATTTAAACAAGGATATCTGGAATCAGTAATCAGGTTACGATTTTCAGATCAGTTGTTAAATAAATCAGGATGCGACTAGACTAGACTAAAAATAAAATGATCACGGCCAATCATGCCCTACGGCTTGCTATCATTAGCTAACTAACAGTCCTAGTTACTAACACATGCAGTTTCAGATTTCTTACAGCCACATGTCCTGTAGACTATCTGGGTTATCCAGACAGACGAGTACATAGTACAGGTTTATCAGGTATAATCATTTTCTTGTCTTTTTTTGGTAGTACAACACCCGTCGGTGTGCTGGAAGTGTGCCCCTCACGACAGAGAGCTCCAAATCCATCAGGTGTTGTTGGGATACCGGGATTGCATGTAGCCAAAAAATCTATCTATATGTATGAGACTCATCTCATTGTTCTAGTATTCATACCCGGTATACGTGTATTATACATGTATAGCACATTTATTGTTTAATTGCTTACATCTTGCTTTATGCCATTCATGCATTGTTTAGGTTATTTTTGTAAGTTTTCCTTAGTTGCATGCTTTGGACCGTTGGTCTCTTGGTTTTCTTGGTGAGTGGCTGTGATGAACCCTGGTGAGAGGCATGGATTATGATCCAATGACCTACAATCAATCCCTTAGCTATATAAGAAATCCCATTCTCTTTCCTCCACTTTTCTTTCCCTTTCATTTATCTTTCCTTCTTTATTTCTTCTCCAGCAGGGAGCAGCAGCCGAGCTTGGCCTTGGTCGTGGGTGACCTTGGTAGTATTGATATTAGACTAGAACTTGACCATAGGCAAGTATAATTTACCAACCGAAGGAACAACCTTGGATCTTGCTTTGATTCTTAGTATAGCTTGTTTTATCATTTGATCGGTTTCATTTTTTGGTAACACTTAGAACTTGTCTCATTAATAATTTTGTTTTTCTTGGATTGGATTGCTCATGGAGTCCGAGAACAAGTCGGAGAATACAAAGTTGGCCTGAGAATGCATACAAAAAGTATGCAGGGAACCCTTGTCGTCGCATAAGCGAAGTTTCAGTGAGCGCACTTGTGTGTGTGTTTCACAAATTCTTTAGAAAGTGCGCAAAGATATGTTAAGTACTCTGGGCACACTTCTGTCATGCCCCGATCTCCCGCAGTCCCGATCGTCCCCGCTGGACGTAAAATCACCACGCCAGCGCTCTCGCGGGACGATCGTTCCCATCGGAACGTGATACCGTGCGAGCCTGGAGTTGCGCTCGCACATGGCAACAATGTTAGTCGTCTTGGTTATCATTGAACTGATCGATTTTGGAGTGGACGAGAAGTGTTACGAACAATAATAAATCTGAGTATACGAGACAAAGCTCAAGGCACGAGGTTCTCTGAATATAATGACATCGTTCCATACATTATGTCCCTCTATACAAAAGTATATCAAAAGATCTCGATACGACTTAAGGCGTCGACTCTAGATCTCCGGCTCCTGAGGATGAAGCTCAACTATCGCTTCTTCGGATGATCCAGTACCTGCGAATAGAACTGGTGGGGGTCAATACTTTGGGGAAAGCACTCGTGAATATAAAAACAACGAACAGAAGCAACCATTACTAAAACCAACACTAAGTAAGCATGTGATAAAATATTACATTACTAGTGATCTTTCTAGTTTTACCTAGATTCATTTAATGCTATACATGATAAGAGTCTGATTATACTTCTTTGTAAAACGTCTTTGAAAGCCACTTTTTTCATGAGAAAGAGATGTCCTATCTATATGATGGTCCCTGAGTTCCTCAGGATTAGTAGCGGTGTTATCACGGCCCAGACTTGTAAGCCCCTGATTTTTCAAAAATATTAAAATTGAGATTTTTTTACAATTTTCTGGAATTTTCTGAAAATTTTCTGAAATTAAAATCAGGGTTTTGAATTATTACATGATTTTTAATTTATGATAAACAACATTAAAATATTTTAAAAATAATATTTTTGGGTGTAAAATGGAAAACTGGACTTAGGGTGATTTTTCTGGATTTTTTTGAAACCCCGTACCTATTTTAATTACCTAAAAACAATTATTATTACTATTATTATTATTTTTTTCTTATTATTTTCTGTCAGCCCGTTTCCTTGGCCCGGCCCACGGCCCACTACCCCAGCCCAGCCCGCAACCGCTCGCGGGTCGGGTCGGGTCGGGTCGGTCAAACCCGAACCGTCGCCCGACCCGTGAACCCGCCTCCCCTCATCCCTGTCACCCGCGTCCCTCGCTCGGCCCGATTCCCCCGCCGGCCGCTTCGCCGGAGCACCCGCCACGCGTCCCCGCACCCGCCGGCCGACCTCCACGCTGCTCGTCACGACCTCCCGTTCCCCGCGTCACCCGTCGCCTCGTCCGGCTCCCTCTCTCCTCTCCTCCGCCCTATAAATCCCCTCTCCGGCAGCTGCCCCGACCCCCGACCACGCTCCGCCACCGCCCGTGCCACCTCGCCGCCACCTCGCCGCCACCCGCCGCTTCCCGCCAGCTCCACCGCCGTGCCACCTCGCCGCCCGCTGCAGCCCCGCCGCAGATCCTCCTCCTTCCTCTTTCCCCCAGCGGCCCGCAGCCACAGCAGCTCCGGCCACCCATCTGCCGAGCCCTGCGCCGCCGCCCCCGCGAGCCGCCGCACTGCCCTCGACCGCCTCCGCTCCCTCCGGCCAGCCCCGAGCCGCCGCCTCCGGCCGACAGCCCCCAAACCCTAACCCTAATTTCCCAAATTCCGTGTCGGACATGACACGGACACGGTGAAGACCCGATTTTCGGATCCCCTTCAGGTGCGTGTATCTTTTTGCTCGTAGCTCTGTTTTTGATTCTGCAAATTGCGTTACGAAGCCTGTATGACCCTCTCGGTGCCTGGATAAACCGCTCGGGGCATCGCGTCCTGTGGTGATCGCACACCGCGATCCAAAAACAGGAAAAAACCAGACCCTGTTTCACCCCGGAACTGAGTACGCCCCGCCAAACGGGACAACTTGGTCGCGTGCGGTCTTCACAGATACGTGTGCGTCGTCAATACGGACCTGTGAGATTTCGCGGAAGCTGATTCGAGTGTGCGTGCACACCGAAATCAACGCGTATCCGCGGACATCGCCCCGTATCCGACTTTTCGGTATTTCGCCCTAACTTCTTGTACACTCGTCAGATCGAGACGAAACTTGCGCCATCGGACTCATAGCGATACGCTGGTCCTGTGGGTCAAGTTTGGTTCGATTCTGAGAACGTTGACGAAATCACGTGTCGTAGGCCCCACAGGCCCCGCTCGACGGGCGATTTTGTGTTCGGCTCATCGGAATCCAAATCTGGAAGTTCCGTTGGGTTCGTATCAGCGTTCATGACCTGTTGACATTAAATTTGGTGAATTTGGAGACCATTGACCCGGACACGTTTTTCGGTGCAAAGCGGGCCCACCGGCGGACCCCGTTTTGACCCGAAACTGCCGTTTTGCCCTTGTCTCCAAATTGGACCCAAGGACAGGCATTTCTAGCTACTTGACATCTTCTGAGCGTGATGGTAATGTCTATTTCAGCTTTTGGACTCATCTCTGAAAATTTCCCCGAGAACTATTAATCGGATCCAAACAACAAGCAAGTACCTGCACTTCAAGTTAATCTTTATATTGTGATAATTAATTCCCTGCTTTACTAGTACCATTGATGATTACACGTAGTGCTAGAACACTGGATTTCATGTCTTGAATATTGGAGTTCATGTCTTGTTTTTCATGTCGGGTGGGAGAATACTAGAAGGCATGTAGTTTACCCATTCCCCTGTCGTGTTTAATAGCTGTTGGTACGCGACTGTACCCTCAGCCGGATCTCAATTATTCCTATTTAATAGCCGTTTATGACGGCCGGATTAGCCTTATAAACCCCTACATGCCAACTATGTATTCTAAAACAAACACAAGTTCACACAGATAGTTCCTAGATCTTGTTATATTTTTTGCAGACTGTTGTAGTTTCATTTCCTGTCTCATTTATTTCGGTTTTCTCGTATTCCTGTTTATAAGCATTAACTCTGAGATATTGATGTTCTTTATGCAACTTTCTCAATATGATGCTCAATTTAATTGTCATAAATATTTAGTTTAATCTTGTTGTGCATTGTGTACTTTGCTCCTTTCCTGACTGGATCCGTTGTTTTAGGCGATGATGAGAACCTTGCCCCCACCTATTATGGCCCCTATGAGGCAGCAGGTGATACAGTTGCAGAGCCAGTTCCCGCACAGGAAGCTACTCCTGCGGAGTAGTTAGCAGTAGTTATCTTAGTTATTTGCTCTTTATCTTAGTAATCGGGTTTGTCCCCGATTTCATTCTGAACTTCTGTACTAAACATTTAAATCTGTTGTCGCATATATTTCATTTGAAATCTTAAGTTTCTGTTTCCCATTATTATCTTGCCTATGTTATTGGTGAATGAGCTAGATTAGTTAACTGTGGATTTGACCTAGACAGCGTACTACCGCCGACTCTGCGGCGTAGGCTGGACGTACCCACGCACTCGTGCCCGAATTTCCAGGTGCGGGTCGTGACAAGACTACACTAATATTCGCTCATACTAGCTGCTTTGACACGTGAACCAGCTAACTAATGACAGGATACCCGCCTAATAACGAGGACTTCTTTGTCTCAGGGTGTCCTAACTCTATCTGGCTAATAGCAGCTGTGACTCGTGGTTGCTCTGCAATAAAATTCGCTCAAATTAGCAGCCGGGACTCACGGTTCAGCTCTTCACTAATAGTCATTATCAGACCGATGTAATGCATGTTACTCTATTAGATAAATTCTATGATGCATATGATATAAACAAGCAGAACATCTATTTTTTGTCTTCTATTCTCTGTGCAAGCAGACCACCATCTCTTATTTCAGTATAAGCATCTCAAACAGTTCTATATTTTAAAGCGATACAGAAAATATGCAAGCAATCTTTATTAAAATAGACATGGTACAATTCTTCTATCTTTTTAAATAAGCATGCAGTTCTACTCTATCTTTAGCATACGATGGAAACATACAAATATTTTTTTACTCTTGTTTATAAGCATGCATTTCTACTCTTGTTTATTAGCCAATGCACATGTTGGCCAATAATAATGGAGTGTACTAATGCACATGGGTGCACATGGGATGTAGGAATCTTTCTATTGGTCCACATGTGCATGGCTCATATAGGAATATGAACCTATAGCTCATATCTCGTTTACCATATATATATATATATATATATATATATATATATATATATATATATACTTAATTAAATTGTGATACCTATTAGTTTTTTCGGATATTATATTTTGGATGATAACAGATGTGAAAGATGAAACACAATTATCATCCAAATTATCCATAATACATTTTACATCTTTCTTTAGAAAATTATATTTTGGATAATAACAAATGTGGTATTATCTATTTGTTGTTATTTCAAAAAATATTTGATACCATAATAATATTTGTCAAATTTAAATTAATATAAATTTTCTATAAATAACAATTTCAGTCTCTTATCAATTTTTTTATATATAGAATTATTCATTAAATTTCTAAAGAAACCCAAAAAAAAAAAAAACCAAAGTAAAGTAAAACAAACTAACTAAACTCAAAAAATCAAACCAGAAAAACAAAAACAGAAAAAATCATAATTTTCAAAGCTTTTTATTTTTTACGCTATCTCGTTAAAAACATTCTGTAAAATTAGCTTCAACTAAGCTGTCTATAGGAACAAAATTGCAAAAAAAAAGGAAAAAAAAAAACTAAAATTTTCTACATATAAACAAAAACAAGTCTGATTAAAAAATGGCACTAAACAATATGATAAAGGAAATATAGTCTATTTCAGGCAGCCAGCGAAGCAGTACCAGTAGCAACTCAGGCACCAGTTCAGCATCCGTTGTCGACCCAAAGCCAGCAGTTCAGACAGCAGACAGTTGAGCGGTTTGATTTGGCCCAGCGTTAGCAGCACAGAGAGACACAGAAAAAGGCACCAGTGCCTAAAGTGATTGATTTATCAGAATTTTTTTTTTTTAAATTAAGAATTTTTCAACTTAAGCAGCGATAATTTTTTATTTTTTTTTAGATGTCTGACAATACACACGTAACTTTGTAAACGTTGCATGGCATGTCATTTGGATTCATTGTCCCACATATCTTTTCTGCGATTTGATTCTGAGACCGTCCGTCTAGCCATGAAAGTTATACTTCTTATCACTGACCACAAAAGTCAGCTGAATTTGGTACGGCATTCTTCAAATCATGCTCCTCAACATGTTGGGTGTCATTTGTTTCACTCTTCAGCAGCTTACCTGTCTTTGAGCTGCAACTCAGAAATAAAAACATCAGAATGATCGGTGCTCCATTAATCTCACTAAAAAGTTTGACTGAAGCTTAATTATTTATAAAGTAACAAAAATAATGTGATCAGTGTAGTAAAAGTTTTAACTCGGTATAAAAAGTTTGACTGAAGCTTATAACAAAAAAAATCTTTTTACGCATACAGAAAGAATTAGAATTAGTCTGTTGGACTTTTGTTCAGAAGTGGCTTACATACATTAAATAGTATAAAAAAATTATTGTCCTCTAAAATTTTGGGACCTGATGCAGCCATCTCATGGTCTCATATCAAGTCCGGACATGAACATTATGTTTATTCAGTTTCAAACAAAATAAAATAGTCAAAACCGAATAAACCAAAATTTTAAAAAAATTAAAAACCAAACCAAAATTAGCCATAACCGAAATCAGATAACTGAACCGATAATCAATTTGATTTGTTCAGTTATTTATTTTTATTATTTAATGGGCTTGACCCAAAGTTGAAATTATGGTTGAATTATATCAAAATGTAATTTTTATACATTCGATTGTTATATTTCAAACTTGGACCCAAAGTTGGACTAGTTATTAAATAACCAAATTTGAACTTTAAAACACAAATATAAAATTATTATTTTAAAAATATAAACATTTTTAATCATAAAATATGCATAAATTTGAAGATAATTATTTAATGGAATTTTAATATTCGATTTTCGATCTGATTGTGTCACATAAACTTGGACCCAAAGTGTTATTCGATTTTCGATTTTCGATCAAAACGAAGTAATGAAATTTTAATATTTTCAAAACGAAACCCAACCAAATCTCTTATTCGTTCCGATTGTGTCACATCGGTTCGATTTGGTCCAAAATTGAATAATGCTCATCTCTAGGAAGAGGTTTAGGACATGTTTGCTTATGATTTATAACTCAGTTTTCTGAGTTATAAATCAACCCGTCCCTTAAATAACGTTTGGAGAACACAACTCCAAAAATCACATTCATAAATTGGTTTCAAAACTTTACTTTTAAATGCAGGTTTCACGAAACAGAAAATAATCTATTTTCTAAGAGGTATTATAAGAAAAATGCGTGGCCCACCGCCACCAAGCCCCCACCCCCCAAAGTCCCAACCCTATCTCTTTCTCCTCATTTTCTTTTCTCTCCTTCAGAGAAAAATGGAGACCATCTCGAGGAGCGACGACGGGACGGGCGAGGTTCTCCTCGAGCTTGATCCACGACGGCGGATCCGAGTCCAAGCTCGTCGATGGTGGACTTGGCGGCCTCGAGCTCGGTCCATGACGGCGGATCCGAGTCATCGCTCCCCTCGCACGACGGCGAACGACGACCAGCGGGCTGGAGTCGACTCTCCCCTCGCACGCCAGCCTAGGGTTAGGGTTCAACGTTAGGGTTAGAGTTTAGCTTCAGCAACGTCCGACACGATGATCTCGTCATGAACTAGAGCCCTAGACGGCGAACTCGACGCGACGACCTCGACATGAACTCGAGTCCTAGACGACGAACTCGACACGACTCGACCGGAGGAAACTTGAGCCCTAGACGCCGGAGGGAACTAGGGCATATTTGGATACGAACAGTTTTGGGAGGGGACATAGTTGGACACGAACAGTGTGGACATAGTTCCACTTTCTAAAAATAGTTTACCAAACAGAATATTCAATTTTTGTTTCTTAAAATCACTTTCGAGATGAAAGTAAAGAAACGCAAAGCCATAAATTTTATATTCAGAAAACAACTTTATAATTTATTTTCAGAAAATTATTTTCAGAACAAAATTTCAGAAAACTATCCAAACGGACTTTATAGTCTTCCACATTTTTTGACAATAGAGTGCAAAAAAAATGTATGTGATGGAAATATGTAGGGATCATTATGCAAATAATCCAAAGTTAACTAAACAAATATACGTTAGCAACTAAAATGAAAGGGTATGAAATGGAGTATTTTTCTTTTCTATATCTCAAGATTTCTGCAAAAAAAATTCCAAAACGTATATACGGAGATTTTATCATAAGATATTTTGATTGCGCACATATCCAAAAGAAGCAATAAATAAACGAGTATGCATATATTTAAGAATGTGACTGCACTAAAATTGTTTATTGAGAAATTTTGACTTATCCTCCTGCTTTATTTACCATATTTTACGGTACACACAACTGTTTTTCCATAATGTATAAGTTCTCCCACTTTTGATGGAATTCGTCCATTATTGATGGTCAAAAAATTTGGACGAAAATACCCCTTCCTCTTTACTCTTCCCTCTTTCCTCTCCCCCTTCCTTCCCCCCTCTCCCCCCACCGGGGACAGTCTCGTCGTCGCTCGCCCCCGCTCCCCCCTCCCTACCATCGTCCCCACTCCCCGCCACCGCTCCCCCCCCCCCACGAAGCAACAACAGCAGTAGCAACCGCCCCCGCTCGCCGCTGTATCGCAGATGCTGCTCGCTCGTCGCCGTCGCAGCTTCTGCTGTTGCTGCAAGGAGGGGGAAGTGGGGGCAGGGAGGGGGGAGTGGGTAGGGGGGCGGTGGCGGGAGGGGGGAGGAGTGAGGGGAGCGGGGGCAAGGGGCAAGGGACGACTGCAGCGGTGGGGCTGCCCTCGGTGGGGGGGTGTGGGGGAGGGGGGGGGGGGAGGGGAGAGAGGGAAGAGGAAGAAGACCAGTGAAAGTTATTTTCGTCCAAAAATTTGAGTCAACCTATTTGACCGTCAATCATTGACGTATTCTATCAAAAGTTTAAATTTTTTTACATTTTTGTAAAACAGTGGAATGCATCATTAGATATGACCAATCAAGTGGAGGCAAGTCAAAAATTCTCTTATTTATTCTATTTTGCTCAATCAAACATAAATTGTCCATTCATTTTGTATGTCATCAAATTTTGGAATGGCATTGAAGAATGTTGTTCTAATTACAGAAGTGGAATATATGCAATAATTATTAAATTCCTACATAATTTTGCCAACTAAAACTCTTCCAAAAGATTCTTTTGCTTGTGTTTTCTAATTAACATTTCAACTTTCAAACCGCTCAGTAAATGAATTCATATTTAAAATAAATAAAAAATTAGAAAAAGGAAAGTAAAGTTATCCTAACCCTAATTACCTGCAATGGCGAGCAGAAGTGGATGCCAAGTTCTCCTTGGACCTGTTGTCACTCTGAAACGTAACTAACTTGATATCGTCGTCTTCGATCTCCTCCTGAAAGCTCAACACATTATTACTAACATGGTCATCAACATTAACACCAAAACTATTCAACTTGTAATGTTCATCCTGCTGCGGTGGCCCAAAACTATTCAAGTCGTTGCTATAGTATTGCTGCTCGTCATCAACCTGAGGTAACACGAAGCTATTATTCTGAACAGATCCTGCTGCCGCCACCTGGGCACGAAAGATGTCGAGATGTTGGTTGACCAGGAGGAGGGTGGCACTGGTAATCTGGATCTGGCGCTGGAGATCGCGGATCTGGGGCAGGCATCCGCCGACTGGATCGGCGGCACGGGCGTCGGACTGGTAGATGATGGACTTAATGGTCTCCCCGTGAAGGCGCGGGTCGATGCCGCGCAGGAACTTTTGCATGTTGCTGACGCCAAAGAGGCGGTGGGCGTTGAGGAACTGGCGGTGCTTGAATGCGGGGAAGTAGGGCGCGAGGAGGCAGTCCGGGTTGCACTTGCGGCGCTGGTACTTGCAGGCTGCGCAGGCGGAGGAGGACGAAGAAGGACGGTAAGGGTTAGGATTAGGATTAGGATTAGGGTTTGGATTTGGATTTGGGAGCAGTGACGAAGAGGTGTTGGTGTTGGGGGGTTTCATTGGTTGATGGGGAGAGGAAGGCGGGGAGGTGGGGCCCGCGGATGCGGCGGGAGGGGATATAGAGTTGATCATGCCGGGAATGCTAGAAAAAATAAAGGAATGGAACGCGGAGGGATGAGAATAGGGTTGTTGGGAGAGGAGGGATTATCGGAAGCAGGAACTTTTTCAAATTTGGAAATGGGAATGTATTCTTTGATCAGCCTAATACCATTAGTATTAAAAGTTTTGGTAAAATTGTTCTTCTTCTTTTTTTTCCTTTTAATGCAAAAGATGGTTAATTTATTTAGGAAGTTGCAAAATTCTTGGTTACATACTATTTAAGAGAAAATTAGGCCAAATGATTATGATTTTAATTTTAATTTCTTACCTTCTTTGTCATTGTTATTGGTTAAATTTAAATTAGGGAAGTCATCAAATATTCGTCTATACTCCGGGTGAGAGTTCGAACCGATATAGTCAAAACCTAATAAATCAAAATTCTAAAATCGAACCAAAATTAGCCATGAACGAAACCGAACCGAACCGATAAACAATTCGGTTTATTAGGTTATGCTATTGTTATTATTTAATGCGTCGGGTCCAAAGTTGTGATTGTGGTTAAATTATATTATAAATTTATAAATTTATAGATATGTTTGTTGTATTTTAAATTTGGGTCCAAAGTTGGTATAGTTGTTAAATTCTTAAAGTTTGACTTTAAAAGACATAAATGGAATTGTTATTTTCAAATTATACATAAAATTTTGCATATAACTAAGGGTATTTAATAATTGTATAAGTCATATCCGGTTTTCGATTTTTGACCGGAATTGAAACCCAAAACAAAAGTCAAAACCAAATAATTTTTTTAGTATTTTCAAAACCAAAACCGAACTGAACCTCTTTTTCGGTTAGGATCTCAGTCCAAAACCTAATAATGCTCAACCCCTACTATACTCAACATACACGTTGAAATAACACGGGAAATTAGTGACATCTTCATGTTATAGTTAGTTTGTAAATAACTAGTTGATTGTGACAACTATAACTAAATTGAAATTTCTTATCTCTTAAATATCTTAACCGATCTTCTTGTGAGAACCTAAAGGTTCGTTAATATATTGTAAAGAGAAAATCATTTAGATGGTTACGTACGTAATAGAATCAAAGATTTCTCTCTTTCTCTTACTTCTTTTCTTCTATCATAGTTCCTGGAGAACCCATTAGTATTTTAGACTATAACACACTATCAACATGTAGCTCTACCACCATAAGGCTCACGATCGTGTGATCATTCTCGAACAATACAAGTATGATCCAAAAACTTATGATCTAATATTTTTTCTTTTTACTTTTCTTGACAGATGAAGAGAGTTTTTTTTTCTTCTAAAGAAATAAATCTTTCTGGATCAATGAGCCAGCAATGACTATCAATAGATCCTTCTTGGTCAATCAGCCACCAATGGCCAAGTCATCCATTTCGCGAAATTGAACAACTCCACCAAATAATGGAGTAGTCTCGTGCTCGGGGGGATCTCTACAGATCAACAACCACGTAGAACATTGTAATGTCTGAAAGGCTTAGAAGTTTGCAAGAAGCACATGTCGTGGAAGGATTAGAAATTTCCAACCACAGGAAGGCTTAAAAGTTTGCCAGAAGGCTTAGAAATTTGTCAGTAGTAAATGCTACGAAATGAGCAACCCCATAGAATGAAGCAGCTTTTGTGAAATAAAGCAGCTCCTTGGAATGAAACATCTTCATCTAAATGAAGTGGTCCCCATGGCTCTTAGCTTCGGAGAATAAATCAGCTCCATAGAACGAAGTTGCCCCATGGAACTTAGCACCATAGAACGGAGCTGCATCATGGAACTTAGTAGTTCTGAGCTGCGTATAATAGATCTTCCCATGGAACTCAGCATCTCCGGAGAATGGAGCAGTCCCGGAGAAATTGACAGCTTTTGCATAGTCTAATATTAGACCCTACCCCGATATAGGATATTTATATGTATACGCTCTTGTATGTACGATATTCCTCCCCCAAATACTCACGTACGTCTACGTAGATACCTACATCGCGGTGCGTCGTTTAACCTCCAATAACATATATCATCATCCAATATCAATTATTAATAACACTAAACTAGCTATATCACAAGAATATAACTATAAATAATAATAAAAATAACAGATTACATATCTAAAAGCTTCTATAATAAATAAAAGTAATCTCCAAAGAATTATCCTGGACAATACATAATAAAAGATTCAAGGCTCGAGAACAAATATTATATAATAATAATAATAATAATAATAATTTAATTAATGAACTATTAGTAAACTAAAAATCTCATGTAGTGCCATCGTCTTCCAAATTAGCTCATGCATGACCTCAATATCCCTAATATTATCCTTATACTCACCCTAATGAGTAGGACTATCCTCCTCGTCTAAAGCTGTTACTACACTAAAACGAATAATTTGTGACATTAGAGTTGTCCAACAATGACTTATCGTTGCATTTTTGACAGATTAAGTTTAACATCAAAATCTATTTCACCAAAACAGTAAATTTGGATTTGACGGAGTAATTAAAATAGTTGTTTAACATCAAAATTTTATCCAAAATTTAGACTCCCTAATGAATTGAAATTTTTTCTTCCATGAATTTTACCAAAACCTGCGATCAGTCGCTCTAGCCCATTTCTCAAACCTTTTCTCAAAAAAAAATAAAAAATAAAAAAAACTTATTTTCTTCTCAACTTTTCTTCTTCTAAAACATATTCCCAATTTCAGCCTTGGACCCTTTTCTCAATCCTCAAATCAATTCTCAGCCACTGGACACGTAATCCTCTTACAACTTCATCTCTTTTCACGTCAACTTCATATCTTTAATCCCTAAAGGATTGTTGTCATTATCATGAACTACTCTTCGTAGATATAGCAATGCACGCCTGCAACCGGAATATGACCTGTCATCTACCACTCACTACTGTGTCCTTGGCTTTGATTCCCACAAAATATATGATCATTTCGGCCTCGGTGTCGTGTCGTGTCATGTCGTGTCGTGTCGTGTCGTGTCGACCATCTTCCATGCGAAGCATAATATCTTAAGCGAGAGGGGACCACGTTCTACTGGCATTCTCTTACTCATGGTCAGATGATAGTCGTCAATGGATCTTAAAAGCATAGTGTCAGCCTCGCCGATACGGATAAAATCGATGGTGGTTCTACTGCATTTAAGCTCTTTACAGGTGGCTCCTCTAATTTTAATTAAGAACAGAGCATTAGATTGTTAATTGCAGAAACTGTCCTGCTAGTAAATTGACAACAAAGATATCAATTTACAATTTAGTCTTTCTTCACTTCAATCTCCAAAACCAACATTCTAGTTTAAGTTTACAAGTTTCTAGTGCTTATATTCGTCATGGATCAATTCCTCTTTTGTTAACACATTATTAGCGTCAGATTATTTGGTGGGAAACAATTGTTCTTGCAGCAGTATCCTTTCACCGTCCAAAGTTTTGGAAACCAAATAAACTCTCACAAGTAATTTTGCAATCTCTCGGTAAATCTTTTATATAGCTTAAAACCAAACATTTGTGAAAAATTAAATACTGGAACACAAATGCTTATATGCTAGAATAAACGTAGAAGAAGGAAGAATAACATAGGAGAAAAGATCTCTTATTAGTGTAATCATATAGTGGGAGGCAAAGACCTTATTTATACAACCCATTGAAGATATAATACTAATCTCTAACCAATGTGGGACTAAAATACAAAGTAAAAAATCCAACCCTTTAGTAACCCACGTTATAACACTCCCCCTTTGGATAACCACCATCTATAAGCCTATTGCCTCGTTAAAACTCTGCCAAGAAAATCCATTAGGACAAAACCTGTGCAAAAGAAAAAAGTACAATCTTTAGGATGACTTAGATATGTGTTGGACACGCTTAATGTTGCCTCAGTAAACCTTGTCAGAAAAAATCCAATGAAAAAAAATTCATGACTAAGAAAAAAGAGTACAACGCGTTATAGTCCATACAAAATGTATCTTCCCCTGAAAGCAATCACTCCCCCTGATGATGTTGATCATGAACAGTCAGCTGATGAAGACGTTGCATTCCAATTCCCAGAACTAGTTTCTGAAAAAGTTGACTTTGGTAACGATTTGGTGAACAAGTCTGCAAGATTATCACTTGAGCGAACTTGTTGGACGTCAATATCAAAGTTCTTCTGAAGCTCATGAGAATAGAAAAACTTCGGTGATATATGCTTGGTCTTGTCTCCTTTAATTAATCCACCTTGAATTTGTGCAATATATGCTGCATTATCCTCATGAATAACAATTGGAGTATCTGTGGCAGGAAAAAGGTGACAGGAGCTACGAATGTGTTGAATCAATGATCTCAGCCAAATACATTCTCTACTTGCGTTATGGAGAGCCAATATTTCTGAGTGATTTGAGGAGGTAGCAACCATTATCTTTTTTGTTGAACGCCAAGAAATAGCTGCATTGCTATTAAGAAACACATATCCAGTTTGTAAACGACCTTTATGGGGATCAGATAAATAACCTGAATCTGCAAAGCCAACTAGATTCGCGATGTCAGATAAACCGCAAGTATAAAACAATCTCATGTCAGTAGTACCACGAAGATATATCATCACATGTTTAATGTCATTCCAATGTCTACGAGTTGGTGCCGAGCTATATCTAGCCAACAAATTGACAGAGAATGATATGTCTGGCCTTGTACATTGTGATAGATACATTAATGCCCCAATGACACTAAGGTACGGTACTTCGGGTCCTAGCATCATTTCATTGTTGTCCTTAGGATGATATGGATCTTTATTGATATCTAAAGATTGAACTGTTTGATAATAAACGAAAGAAATAAAACAAGGTTTATACGAAACCCTCTCTTTGGTTTACAAACAAGAAGTACAATTAATCCTATACGAGGATGTCAAGTACAAATTTTTATCTGGATAAATATTGCTATAGGAGTCTGATCTACAGTCCATCACTTTGTCCCTTGGACCACACGATGATGAAGAAGTGCTGTAGAAGACGGAGAAGCTTCAAAGATTGCAAAGGGGAGTGGATGCTCGATGCCAAAATCGTCGATCACTACTCTCTGTATGTGCTCTGGATTCTTCTCTCTCCAAAATCAATTTTCGACCTTTCTCTTCGATTTTTCGACTCTTCGACCTTGGACCTCCGTGGACGGAGGTCTCTATTTATAGAGTTTAGTGACAGTAACCGTCCAGTCGGCGTAGAAGCCGAACAGTGGAGAGTGTGGCACTTTTTACGCGGCGGTTATAATAACTGCCACCCACGTATAAATGATCTTCTGATTCCGCGTGTGACGCGTGTCCCATTATGAGGTAACGCGTATAACTGCTGCGAAGATCACGGCATGCAAGCCACGTAGGTAACTGCCCCTCGCGTAGAAAAGGTTGGCATAGAAGCCAATAACTGTCACCATGGCGTAGAAGCCAAATAGTTGTCAAACTGGCGTAGAAGCCAGGTAGGCGTAGAAGCCCAGTAGTTGTCAAACTGGCGTAGAAGCCTGATGCTGCATGGATAGGTGGCTAGCGTAAAAGATAGCTGATCCTCCTTTCTTGACTGAGGTCTTGAGCGTATTCTGGACCAAATAGCCTTATCACGCACAAATGCAAATATAGCCTGAGTTGGCGTATTTCGAGGAGATAGTATACGGCGTACTCCTATAGCTGAAAATAGCCAGGTCGACGTATTTCAAGGAGATAGCGTACAGCGTGCTCCTATAGCTGAAAATAGCCTGATGGCGTAATATGCAGAGGTGATGATGTGGACGTTTTAGTCATAATTATGGCCTACCCAGTCTTTGAAAATAGAACCAAATCCCGTGCATTAAATGCAGAGATCTGCCCCCATCACGTGCATTAACTGCAGAGACGTGCCTCGAGCTCTGTACGAAGAGCAGCTTTTGACGTGACGGTTTATTTTGTCTTCTGCGGAGTGTAAAAGCTCACATCTGCCTGTATAAAACTAGGCAGCGTATTCCCTTGAATGCGTAAAAGCAACTTATATCAAGGAAACGTCACTAAACGACAGTCTGGGTCTCTGTGCCGAATCATCATTACAGCCGTCGTCTGGATAGTTGTGCAGTACTCTTTGTCAAGAGTCAGGTTCATTGCATGATCTGACAGGTTCATTCGAGAAAAACGAAGAGTTCCCCGTACAACTTTCCACCGCATTAAAAGCGAGTAGTTTTTACGCCAAAGTGGCGATGTAACAACCTTTTTACGCTGAAGTAGCCTGGGAATACTGTATTACGCGGGTTGTTCTGGAGCTTATATTTTATGCTGTATTTAATGATGAAGCTCTGTTGTACGCCGATGGCTCTGAAGTCATGTCTTACGCCACACATCACTGAAATACTGCATATAACTCTACAACGTATTTTTTATGCTTCTACACGAACAACCATTGGAGTGTTAAGGGGATGAGCTTTATCCATATTGAACTGTTTCAATATATTTTCTGTGTGTTTGGATTGATGCACCATTAGTGTAATGCTCAATTTTTAATCTGAGACAATATTTCGTGTCTCTGGGATCTTTCATCCCGAACTCCTTTTTTAGATAGTTTACAGTCTCATTTATTTTATGTCTTGTTCCAATCAAGTTTATGTCATCGACATATACTGCAACTATAGCGAACCCTCCTTAGATTTCTTAATGAAGACACATGGACATATATGATTATTCTCATATCCCTCCATTTTCATATATTCACTAAGACGGTTGTACCACATCCTTCTGGATTATTTTAAACCGTACAATGAACGTCTTAGCTTTATGGAATGCATGTTCTTAGCTTTTGAGCTGGGTAGGTTAAATCCATTCGGGATTTTTGTATAGATATCGCTATCTAAATCACCAAATAGATAGGTTATTACAACGTCCATAAGTCTCATGTCCAACTTTTTCTCAACTGTCAGACTTATCAAATTAATAAAGGAAACGTTGTTGCATCCATTACGGGAGAATGCGTCTCTTCGTAATCAATTCCGGGACTCTGAGAAAACCCTTGTTCCACTAATCGTGCCTTAAATCGAGCAATTTTATTCATTTAATTTCTCTTAGTTACAAACACCCACTTGTAACCTATCGGACTGACGTCTTTTGGTGTTTGTACTATAGGTCTGAATACTCCACATTTATTAAGGGAATATAATTCTGCTTGAATAGCATTCTTCTATTTTGGCCAATCTTTTCTTTGTCGACATTCATCGATGCTACGTGGTTCAGTGTCATCAATGCCTTTAGATATTTCAGTAGTTACTGAGAATGAAAATATCTCATATATTGTTATATCTTTGCGGTCCCATACCTCTCTTGTATATATATAAAACATAGAGATATCTTTGCTTTCAGGTACCTGAGCCTTCTCTTGGGCTTGTGTCTTTTCTAAGATAATAACCTCTTCTGGGTTTTCAGAGAGTATGGATCTGTCATTCATAATATCTTCTTGAGTGTTATGTGTAACCTCCTTAAGAGCGTTACTTGGGCATTTTCTCTTTCTAGGGACTAAGTCCTTCGAACATATAGGTCTACCACGCTTCTGGCGTGCAGTAGATTCATTAGCCACTCTGTTTTTTTTTTCTACGGGGATATCAATTTGAGCTGGCGCATTTGCAGCGGGCACGTGTAATTTAATCACTTTAGCTGCATCAGTAAATGCATCTGGCATTTGATTTGCAATCTCTTATAGATGCAATATCCTTCGTACCTCAGTTTTATATTGATTAGTACGAGGATCTAAATGAGACAGAGTGGGATTATCCTACGATAATTCATGACATTTATTTATGACGAATGGTTCTGTAGGAACATTCTTTTCTTTCTTATCTTCCCATAACGGCGGGAATTTAGTCTCATCAAAATGGCATTCTACGAATCTAGCAGTAAAAACATCCCCAGTTAAAGGTTCCAAATATCTAATGATTGAGGCTGAATCAAAATCAATATAAATTCCTAAACGGCGCTGAGGTCCCATTTTAGAGCGCTGAGGAGGGAGAATAGGAACATAAACAACACAACCAATTTTACGCAAATGAGAGATGTTAGGTTAATGGCCTGTCACAAGTTGTGATGGTAAAAATTCATGATACGCAGTTGTCCTAACAATGATCAATTTAGCAGCATGTAATATGGCATGTCCCCAAGCTAAAACAGGTAAGTTTGATTGCATAAGTAAAGGCCTTGCTATGTGTTGAAAATGCTTAATTAAGGACTCTGCTAAACCATTTTGGGTAGAACATAAGGGACAAAATGTTCAACTTTTATTCCTACGAAAGCACAATAATCATCAAAAGTACGGAAAGTGAACTCAGCTGCATTATCAAGTCGAATCATTCTAACATGTTGGTCAGAAAAATGAGTCTTAAGCTTAATCAACTGAGAAAATAGCTTGGAGAAGGCAAAATGTCTAGATGAGAGTAAAAAAATATTTGACCATCGACTAAAAGCATCTATTAGAGCCATAAAATACCTGAAAGATTCGCTAGCAGGATCAATTGGTCCACAAATATCACCTTGTATTCTCTGAAGTAATGGTGGTGATTCAGAAGCTATTTTGAGAAGTTAAGATCTTGTAATGAGTTTACCCTGTGAATAAGCTATACACAAATGTTCAGTAGGAAAGAAAAGACTTTGGTATGATAAATTATGCCCATTGGTATTGTTGATGACCTTTCTCATCATAGTTGATCCTGGATGACCCAATCTGTCATGCCAAAGGATTAGATTCCTTGGATCCTTTAACCTTTTGCTAGTGATGAGGTAAGATTATACTACCTTCAAAGTAGTTTGATATAGCCCTGAGGAGATTAACTTTCACTTTTCTAATGTGAGCTTATTGCTTCCAACATTAGAGGTGATACAAATATACTCTTTGATATCATCGTTCATGGTTTCAACATAAAATCCGTTCATTCGAATATATCTAAAGCTAAGTAGATTTCTATTAGATCTACTAGAGAATAATGCATTTCGAATGACTAAGTATGTTCCATTTGGCAACACAACATCGGCCTTACCATAATCTTCTATAATCTGCACGGGTCCAGCAATGGTGGTCACCTTGGCAGTGTTTGAGGCATATGTTGTGCAAAACTTCATAGTTTTCAATATAGTGTGAGTTTTTGCACTATCTATCAAGCATATGCCATCATCATTGTACGTACCTTTCAAAAATAAAAATTAATAATATATTAATATGCTACTAAATGGTTAAACTTGGCATATTACCAATTATTACAACTTGATCTAAATCTAAATAAAACTGCTTCAAAGAAAGTAAACTAACTAGACTATTGATCATATAATGACCAATTTATTCAAAGTGGAAAGTAAATAAACTTAGATAAGCATACAATAACTATTCATTGACTTCGCCTATCATGGCGTTGAACTAATCTTTCGAAATTGTGTTTCCATCCTAATCTTGGAATAAATTATTAAAATCCATATGTGTTGTACACTCCATGAGATTAGTATCCACACCCTTTGAGGCTTTATACTCGTCCACTTTATTTTATGAGGTACGACAATTTCGCATCCAATGACCAGCTCTTCCACAATATTTGCAAATATCAGTTTGAGCAGCTGTATTAGAAAGTTGGATATTGTTTCTTCGATGATTAAATACCTTATTTTTGAACTGTGTATCTTTTCTTGGACCTGGATTGTAGCTATTTCTTTGGCTTCCATGGCATCCATGTCCTCTACCTCTGTGATTTTCTCGACCCCTAGTATTGGTCATATTTTTCTGAGCACTAGTCACATTCACTTCAACTGGAATTGGTGCAGACCTAATCGGTCTACTAGTGTGGTTTTTGATTAATAACTCATTATTTTTCTCGGCCACGAGTAAGACAACAATGAGTTCAGAATACTTCTTAAAATTTCTTTCCCTATACATCTATTATAGAGTCATATTAATCGCATGAAACGTGGTGAATATTTTCTCTAGCATGGAATGCTCTGTCACTTCTTTACCACATAACTTCAATTGTGAAGTAATGAACATTGAGTTATATGCTGCAACTGTCTTCTAATCTTGGAAACATAGATTGCGCCATTCATGGAGTGCACCTGGTAGTATGACAATTTTTTGGTGATCATATCTCTTAACTAGAAAATTCCATAGCACCAAGGGGTCCTTGACTGTTAAGTACTCATCCTTGAGATCATCATGAATATGATGTCTTAGGAAAATGAAAGCCTTCGCTTTATCTTATGCAGATGTTGGCTTATCAGCCAGAATTGCGTCACTTAAGCTTTTGGCTTGAAGATGCAATTCAGCATCCAATCTCCAGTTGAGAAAGTTCTGGTCTTCTAAGTTTAGAGGATTAAAATCATGCTTTGTGAGGCTCGACATATTGCTGTATAAGATCAATAATAACAAGTTAACATAAGAACTTGATAAATTATCAAACAATTCATGTTCATAGTGTATGCTTCAAACAATGATGTTTCAGAAATCTATGTAGAAAATTCTATAGCACCAACTGCGCGAAGATCTCTACAGTTGTAACGGAAAGATCTTGTAGGCTGGAGGCCGCATAATGGCGAGGCCGCATGGGTCTTTTAGCCGCATACGTGCTCTTATTTGGGCCTTGGTCAAATGGATACTCTGGCCGCATGTTGGCGAGGCCGCATGGATCTTGTAGCCGTATATATGCTCTTATTTGGTCTTGGTCGGATGGACACTCTGGTCGCATATTGGCGAGGCTGCATATGTGCTCTCATCCGGCCTTAGTCTGATGGACACTTTGGCTTCATTAGGATGAGGACGCATAGAGTCGATGCCGCATGTGTGCTCTCTTCCGGCCTTAGTCTGATGGACACTTTGGCTTCATGAGGACGAGGACGCATAGAGTCGAGGTCGCATGTGTACTCTCGTCCGCCTTTGGTCTGATGGACACTTTGGCTTCATGAGGACGAGGACGCATAGAGTTAAGGCCGCATGTGTTCTCTCGTTCACCTTTGGTCTGATGGACACTTTGGCTTCATGAGGACGATGACGCATAGAGTCAAGACCGCATATGTGCTCTCGTCCGCCCTTGGTCTGATGGACACTTTGGCTTCATGAGGACGAGGACGCATAGAGTCGAGGTCGCATGTGTGCTCTCGTCCGCCCTTGGTCTGATGGACACTTTGGCTTCATGAGGACGAGGACGCATAGAGTTGAGGCCGCATTTGTGCTCTCGTTTGTCCTTGGTCGGATGGACACTTTGGCTTCATGAGGACGAGGACAAATAGAGTCGAGGCCACATGTGTGCTCTCGTCCGCCCTTGGTCTGATGGATACTTTGGCTTCATGAGGACGAGGATGCATAAAGTCGAGGCCACATGTGTACTCTCGTCCGTGGTCTCTCAAAAGAGGGGGGCCCTGGGAACGCCCAAGTTTCTCCTATTTATAGCCATCGTACTAATGGTTGCAACTGTGGACGCATATCACGGGTGGGCTGCAATGTAGCCTCGGTTGGGATATGAGGTTGATAAAATCTCGGGGTTGTTCTCAACCCGTTGTGTGCGTAACTTGGTCAACTGGACACGTAGTCAGCACTGATTATGTGAAGATCTTTTCGGTTATAACGACACGATCTTGTAAATTGACTGTCGCATAGGGCCGTTGTCGCATGCGTGCTCTTATCTGGCCTTGGTCGGATGGACACTTTGGCTTCATAAGAACGAGGACGCATAATATCTTGGCCGCATATGTGCTCTCGTCCGTCCTTGGTCTGATGGACACTTTGGCTTCATGAGGACGAGGACGCATAGAGTCTTGGCCGCCTATGACGCATGAAATCTGGGACGCATGGGGCGCATGGAGTCTAGTCCTTGTGGAGTGCTTGACGCATAGATCTTGTATGTATGCGGCTTGTAGTCTGGCCGCATGGATGCACTTGTAGACTTTCTTTGGGGATCTAGACGAGTCCCTTGGCCGCATAGCTTCTCTGCAGCATGACTAGAGGCAGGCTTTGAGATCATATCTTCTGGTGCATGACTTAGATTTTTCATGCTTCTACACCTATGTATTATTATATTATTCCTTGGATTTTTATTTCTCCATTGCGTACTTCCTTTGTGGTACTTGTTATTTGGGGTCTAACCCCACTAGTTTTGTATGACCAGGTTTAGAGCCAGCACCCGTGGATCCAGCTTACCTTCCTCTAACTCATGGTGCGTACTAGGAACATGATCGTAGAGGAAAACGAGTGGGTTTTCTTCTTCCATGTTCATCATTGTACATTTACTTCTTTTGGATGTTTAGCCACCGGCACCTGTTAGCCGGCACGTTTGGACATTAGTTTTCTTATATGATTGTATGATTGTATTAAATCAGACTGCAGCTGATCACTGTCATGTACTTTTGATACTCTGCCAGCTTCTTATTTTACACAGCTGGTCTCAGAACATTCGAGAAAGTGTTTGGGACGCCTTATTGCTCTATCATATATGCTCTATGTTTATTGTTTCTTGTTTGAATAATTGAGACATAGAAGTCCTCGAGCCTAGGAGACCTGATTGTAGCATGCACCCCTTTGTCTTATTACAGCCGTAATCGCCGTACGACGTATAGTATCTTGTACGGGGTAGCTGGCCATGTCCGTCTCCGTATTTCGGTATTGAGGCGTGACAAAAACTAACAAAAATTTTGTGTTCACTTTACCCTTTGGTTTTAGATGGGTATAATCATTATTTCATATCTAATTTAACGTCCGTTAATGACAAAAACCAAATTGGACGTAAACTGCACCAAATGTAAAATTTGAAAAATAAATAAATTAGGAGTCTTTTTTTTACAAAAGTGACTCATCTAAGGAGAATTTTTTCGCACTTTACCCGGCATAAATGCTTGGTTTGGCTAATAAGCCTTCGAGATATTGAGGATGCTCTCCAACTGGTCGGGGACGCTAGAAACCGACGTTCCTGTCTTTGCTTAGTGCTTGACGGTAATTTCTTTTTTTTTTGAGGGGGAGGGGGTGTTGTTGCTTGAGTCTGATCTAATCTGAAGAAGCCCAATGGGCTAATAATGTCACCTTCTGATCCCGGAGGATCGAAAAGTCGTTATTGGATGTGATGTAATATAAGCCTAAGCTTCATTTTTACAAGGCACGACTTGCACATGAACAAAATAGAATGAATTAAGACTGAAATAAAGGAACTTTAAAGCAGAAAACCAAATATAACAATGACATGAGAACAAAAAAAAATTGATACTTGCAACGAAATTATAAAAAGGCTCTTACTGGCCAACTGAAAATGTCAAACTTACCTTACATCTTTTGAATACTGAAATAAGATGCAATGTTTCATACATCATATCACTTTATTAAAGAAAGATAAAATACTTTGAAATAAAATTACTTATAAAACTTGAATTAAAAAGCTTCGAGACATCGAACAAGTTTTCACTGAGTTTATCGAGCTTCTAATGCCTTTGAATATCCTCCTTCGAGTACATGTTGGGACGTGGGTCAGCACATTGGAGAATGCACTGGTGAACGATATCAATCTAATTTATTTAAATCTATACAATACTCTTGTGAAAGCATGCAATATTATTAAGTGGTCTTTCTACTTATTTTAGGTCCTTTTTAACAATTCATAATAGAAATATAAACAATAGAAACATCACGTATACAATGATTCTTACCAACGACCGACTATCCTTTCCTATTAACAATGATTATATATAATAATATTCATATATAACTTCTATTATTCATTGTCTATCTCTGCATCAAACTGTTAGGCCTGTAAGATGATTATCATTAGCATGCGACCTAACTATATGGTGGTCATTGGGTGACTTTCCATAATTAGAAGTTGGGACATACAAGCCCATCTCTCTAATTGATATGACATTCCTATAAATCGATAGATAAGCCTGCAAACAGATTGACATTAGCATGCAGCCTAATTATATGGCAACCACTAACACCACAAGCCATCTTGGACTATTTTGGGTTAGACAACTCCCTTTCAGCGGTGGGTAGCGAGCCCTCTTGAAAGTTCTCAAACCACCCCGTGTTGCGTTGCAACCTTCCAGTCTGGGTAGTTAGTCCTGCTAAAAGTCTTGTAATATCCCGTGCTAGTACGTCAGCACGATTTCTATAATTTTTTTCTAGGTCGAATCGACCCCGGTGCCCGACAACCGTTCAAAAAAATCCCAACATTTTGCAAAGTTCTCTATGACCATGCAAATGCGTGAACAATTTAAGTATAAAATACATGTATGGTATATAAAAATAAATAATATAATATAAATCTCAACTCGCACAATAGTTCATTCTCACGATAACCAAGTTCCATTCTATTTTTTGATTTGTGACCGATTAGTCCGAAATATTCCGTGGTACTACACCACATCCAGACTGTTTCTAGTCCAGAAATTTCTACCTTGGTGACCCAACGATCCCAAACGATTATTCATAAATTCTATTCCGGAAACAAAAGTTCAATATTCTAGCAGGTAACATAATAACAGTCCTATATTACACCACTATATAACAATTTCATTATATTCCATATTTCTATAACAACGACTTAATATTCCATGTTCCATAACAACAAGTTAACACCAATGGTATTACTCTATTTTGTTTTAGTTCTTTTCTTATTAAAAGTCATATGGAACATGAAAACACAAACTAACAAAATATCTTTTATTAAGTATGAAAGTAAAGGAGAGAGTGATCAAAACCATCCAACATATGACGAATCGACTTCGTCCTAATCATGAAGACTCTGAATGATTCCTCTGCATAAATCCAAGTCTAACCAAGTTCTTCGAGCCAACAAACCAGCCTAATTCACAATGCAGAGCGGGACATTACAGTCTGGGTCCAGGTAGTGTCGGTCTGAGCCGAACCGGGCTGAGTCCTGATGGACTGGCTATTATTTAGAGAAAAAATATAGAGATGAAATATATTTAAAAAAAATTAATAAAAGTTTTAATTTAGCGAATTAGGCTTCGAACTATATTAAGGGCATTTTTTATCCAATAACTTTGACCTGATTACATAATTATTTTTATTACTTAGACATTATAATTATATATAACATATAATGAATAAATATAAATACACAAAATTATTACTCGATAAAAGTATTATTTAAAATATACCTTACAGTCTTAAATACAGTCACTGTGAGAACACATTTTAAGATACAAACATAAAACATAAACTGATACATGATAATTATGACTATCTAAGTTCCTAATACTAATAGCTAAATAATTTAAAATAAGCTTTTCATCAAGATACAAATTTCTTAGAGTGCTCCATCCTCCGTGTACTCGTTATCCTTGCTTTACTCAGATGGGTAGATACTATATACAACAATTTAGATACATATATAGTATTCTCATGTCATTGTTAGGTACCCATTTTATTCGTTTCCAATATTTTATGCATTCAACATACGTTACACCTTGACTACTGTAATATTATTCTCATGGCAAAACCTTTTAAAGTATTCGTAGACACGGAACATATTGTGACAGTGAGTCCCTCATTCTCCTCTCTGGCCTTGTACCTCCTAAGATTATGCCAGTTGAGGTTGCAGACCATACTATTGTTGTTGTTGTTATTTATCCATGACCTTTAGACTGAATAGTGAATACTAGAAGTCTAAAACTTGAAGCCCTATAGATTAAGTGAACAAGAAAGTATAAAAAAAATTAATTATGATTTTTTGATAGAAATAGATAAAATAAATCATATTTATATATTTTTGTAGGATGAAATTATCAACATAACTTGATAATATAGTCATTTATGGTTGCTTGATAGTTTGGTTATTTTAAATGAAATGACCAAAATATCCATGAACAATGTCTATACATTACTAAATTATGGGTAAAATGGTAAACCCCGCAACTGTTTACTGGTTCAGGTTCACATGGTTAGGGAGGTGGTGGGGCCCTTGGGAAAGGGGTGGGGGCAGGACCGGCCCGGAGCATTTTAATGCCCAAGGCGAAATCCAAACTGATGTCCAAGAAATATTGAAAACAACGTTTTTTTTATTTTTTTGAAGATTCAGTATTTCATTATCATGAACGCATTCTACATTTATGGTTTCGTTAAAACTTCATTTCTTTCGAGAAAATAGTACCCTAGCAATTTAATTACAGACTTCTTGATCACGTTTAAACACAATATCTTAAAAATATTTTACAAAATTAATAAAAACTCCTCTAAACATGAATTCTTGTACCATTTTTCACATAATTGAATAATCAAACACCGGAACTCATTCTAATTCAAGTTCGACTAAGCGACATAAACAAACTAAATCAATATAAATACCCAACTAGCTTCAACATAATGGTTAATAAGAACAATAAAAAGGACATCTTTGTAGTGAATATTTCATTCTCATACATGATCCAAATCCAACAATCCCAAAATCAATCAAAATACCAAATTCAACAATCCATAAATCATCTTATCATTAATATTTGTTAAAATCTACTATGTAATACAACATTACATAGTATGTTGTACAAAAATTCCAAATAAATTTACTTAAAATTAAATAATTTATCATTGCAACTCAATATCATTAAAATTATTGTCACTATTAGCATCACGAGCACTCAGTTTCATCATTAAAATTTGAATTTTAGACCAAATACTCGAGTTTATTACCTACAGGTCGTTCAACGGAAGTTGCATCGTCGTTTCAGTGAGTATTTGTTGTCTGCAACTTACACCAATTCAACAATTGTAAAATTTCAATTTCCAACTTCAAATCACTAAGTAGATTTCAAATTTATGAGCACAAGAATGACGTGAAGGAGAAAAATAATATTTTTAGGAGTCTTGGATACAATTATAAGCAGAAGAAAGAAGGAAGAGAGATTAATTAAAATCAACAATTTTCAAGAACACTTATCTTTGTCCATTAATTTTCTCTGGAATTTGAAAGTTCTTTTCTGGAATCGTAAGGGACAAGTTTTCACGACCGGAAAAGTAATTGTTGATTTTTTTTTCTTTTACCAAATCTTTTATTATATGTTAATATATATTATAAAATCTTAAAAAAATTCTCCGTTTGTCCCTCCTCCGGGTCCCCCCCCTGGTGGGGGTGGTGTGTGTGTGCGTGTGGTGGTGTGGTGTGGTGATGGGGGGAGGGTTTACTGGATGATGGAGGTATGTGTGGGGAAGAGGTCAGGCCTTCAGTCTTAGGGAGTAAAATCATGTCTGACCAGTTAAGGACCCGGATTGGACTGTGGGAATGAAAACTCGGCCGACCTGAATAGTTGATGTGGTTGGGTCCGATCTTGGGCCAACCTAGCTCGGGTTTAACCTAGACGAACCCGGGCCAGTTTTTGGTACGCCTGGACCCCGAACACCTTGAACTCCACCTGCTGATGGTGCTAATTTTGGATCCAGACTCATTGGTCATAAGTGTTCAAATTTTGGGATGGGCTCCACCCATAAATGATTTGGGTTGAATTCATGTCCTTGATTTCTCTCTAAAAGACATCCTGCTCTCCTCATCCACTACAAAATTCAATGCATATTTGGACAGATCCGGAAATTTTACTGTAATCTGTATAAAATATCTAAAATATTGTTTGCATTGGGACCAGAACAACATAGGTTATTCAGAAAGTAGTTCTCCACGTTATTGGCCTTTATGTTCCATGTTAAGAGCGTAATGCTTGAAAATTCCCAAGTTTGGTAGGCACTCCATTAATATTATCAAAGTACGGAAATGCAACACGAGTTTGACCATGACATTATAGCAAAATATTAGCAAAAGTTTAGCCAATTCCAGTAAGGTTCGGCAGACGTCCAGTTCTCCGTAGTATGACTGCGACTTTCATTTATATTGGTCACACACCAAATAGAAGGTGAAAACTACAGAAAAGAGAGGGCTGGATAAGAGAGAGAGAGAGATATCAAAGAAAGTGTTGTTGTTTTCTTATCTTTTATGTTTGCTCTTTTTATTTTTATTTTTTCTGTCCAGATTGGCTGCTTTGGCAACTTAGAATCCACTAGATCACTAGTGGAGCCACGCCATAGGACCCACTTAGCCAAGGCACAAACTTTAATTCTTCGTTACAAAATGTTTTATTAACAAATAAAACAATTAAAATTCGGAGAAAGAATTTTCTATTCCACTAGTAAAGATGTGTTTGATAAGAAAATAAAAAAATAAAATTGTAGGAGGATAAAAAAATAGAGAGAATGATCCACTTTTTCTTCTTTGATAGCAAATGAATAGTGGAAGGAAGGATAACTGAAGGGATTAATTTTTGAAATTTTTTGAGTTATATTACACTTTATTTGTCATATTTCAAGATGTGTACAATACTGCTTTTGTATAATGTAAGCCACTTTCTACATTTCACGAATTAGGTCCAACATTGACGGTCAACTAGGTTGATCCAATTTTTTGGATCAAATTATCCCGTCTTCCAAGTCTGCACGCCCTCGCCGGCAGCCCTCCGCCTACCTCACCGTGCTCAGTCCTCCTCCTCCGCCGCGCTCAGCCCTCTGCCATCACCTTCACCATCATAACCACCGCCACCACCACCTTCACCGCCACCACCAACCCCACCCTCAGCACCCCCCCTCCTCCTCCACTGCGCTCAGGCCCCAACAACGTCTCTCGTGCCCCCTTCTCCCCGTCATGCTCAGCCCCCTCTTTCCCACCGTGCTCGCCCCCCCCCCCTCCACCATCACCACCTTCACCATCACCACCACCACCAACCCCACCCTCAGCCTCCCCTCCCCCCTCTCCTCCACTATGCTCTCCGTAGCTCCTCCGCGTGCGCTCCCATGCAGCCGTCCCTCCGCGTGCTCCCACATTCCCCCGCGGCCGCCCCTGCATGCGTGCAGCTCCCCCGCGGCCACCCCCGCTTGCAGCTCTCCTGCACGCAGCTCTTCCGTCCTCTCCCGCACGCAGCTCCCCCGTGTCGACACCTCACGCAGCTCCCCCGTGCCCGCCCCAACGTCGCCCCCCCTGTCACGCCCCGAGGCGTCCCCCGAGTCGTGACCGCCGTGCGGGCCTGGAGTTGCGCCCGCACAAGGCTTTAATGATTTGCATAGCAAGCACATACTCAGAGTACGCAGATAAATTGAAACACAGATTTGAAACATAGAAAAGTTCTCTTTATTGATAATGAACATCTATTACAAACTCTTGAACGAGTCAGCTAATATGCCGAACGGCTTACAAAAGGGTTGACTCAAAATGAGATAGCAGTCCTGTACATTACATCCTTTTATAAACTCAAAACGATACAGACCTCCAGGCTGGAGGATCGCTTTGCCACGGAGCTGCATTTGTGTATGAAGAGTGGCAGCTTCTGGCTTCAAAAGACTTCGAGGCGCGGTGAAGATGCGCTAACAGCTGGACTGGATCGGGAAGACGACTTCGGCTCCTCGCTCGGTTCGCCTTAGTGCGGAGAACCTGTTTCAACGAGGGTCAGCATATCGAAACATGCTGGTGAAGGCGAGCTAGCCTGACTATACCAATCAACACGTTGTTTAGTGAAGCATGCATATTTTGTGGGTTTCTATCTTGCCTTAGTTCATTTACAGTTAAGCAGCATATTGAATTTACTGAAATGAACGTGCCACCGTTCGGTGGATTTTACCTGACCGTCTGAATTACCTGCACGATACTTACCATGCCTTCCCTGAAACGAAGACACAAGTTAGTATGCAACAGGTTTAAATATACATAGGATCACTGGCTTGATGCCACGAAGGGACGGGTTATAGTCTCAAGACACAAATGATATACACCGCAGGTGGCGAGCCCCGCTGCATAACACTTTGCCCCATAACATACGACTATACATACGTTCCGTCCGGATCGGATCGGTCCCGGCACCCCGGTGACCGTTCGCGGAACTCATAACATACCTTGTGCACAAGTCGTCCGTGATCGAGAATACTCATAGAATTTGTTCCATAGCATACAGTTTTACATAGTCATCCTGACAGTTTATTTCATAAAAAGCATATATTTCCATACTTAGCACGATTCATAGAACAGTTATAGACGAACTAGCATACAGGATGATAACCGTTCATAACTTTGTTGACAAGCATAATAAACCAAGTCTATTCTCTTTTATCTTGGTTTCTTTTATTATTACTTGGTATCGTTTGATCGGGGCAAGGGAGTGAAGCTGGAAGCAGAGCTAGCTAATCGGTTTGGTAGCCACTCACTTAGATTTTGGAAAGAAGAAGGAAAGAGGCGCTTCACGACTCCGCTCGCAAGCCGCCTACTGCTCGTTCACCTGCACACGAACAGCTCGATTAATACTTCTTCCTCTCTTTCCATCTCGGAATAGAAGTGCAAGTCAATGAACGAAAACAATAAAAACCATCGAAACCGTTCAAGGAAAACAAGCAAATCCCAAAACCAACTCAAAGCACGAAAGCAACAAGCGACATCGAAAACCGAGGCAATAAAAGATAGCAGCGGAGAGGTCCCTCCTGACTCTGCCGCTAAGCCGATCCTTGGGGCGCAGTCCACTGAATATGGGAATCGATTCCGAAGAAACAAATCCATAACGAGGACGAGTTCTTAATTCAATCTATCCCGATCGAACGATACCGTCTTGTGTTTCTTAGCCACGCTCTCCGCACCGGGAGAACGGGGTGCTACATCCTACCCAACCAATTGGAAGTTTTGTCCCGAAACTTAAGAATAGAACCAACCGTTAGGGGTTATTGGGTTGAGGCAGGAGCTTAGAGGGGAGTGGACAATCCCGAGCTACGTGGCCAGGCCCGCCACAGTTGAAGCATAGACCTTTTCTGCTGTAACATCTCTCCGTGGAGTGTCCTTGCCTTTTACAGAAATCACAGAACGGTCTCAGGTTTCCTTTGTGGCGACCACCGTCTTTATGTCCTTTTGCAGCATTGTTTCCTCCATCGTCGCTTTGGCGTTTGTGATTGTATGTATGCACAGCGCCGACAGAAACGTGAGAATATTGTGGTTCGAGAGATAGGGCGTGATTCATGACTTCACGCATTGTCCCGTACTGATTATTGACCACGTGCGAATGGATGGCAGGACGGAGACCACCTTCAAACCTTCTAGCTCGACTCGCTGCATCAGGTAAATAGGCCCTAGCGAACTTCGAGAGTCGGTTGAACTCGACGGAGTATTGCTTAACTGTCATACTGCCCTGCCTCAGCTGCACGAAGTCATTTTCCATTTTACGTTGTACTGGAGGCGGTATAAACTCCTCTTCGAACGCAGCACGAAAGGTCGTCCACGAGATCGCCTCCTCTCCGTGATCAAATTGGAGAGATCGTCGATGCACGTCCCACCAATCGTGTGCGTCGAGGCGGAGCTGTAGTTGGGCGCAGGCGACGCGCTTATCCTCGGGGACCTCTAGCAGAGTGAAGTGGTCTTCAATCTCGGCTAGCCAATCTAGAGCTACCACTGGGTCCTCAGTCCCGTTGAACGGGGTGTTGCAAACTTTCTTGAAATGGCCCAAGTTGAAGGCAGTCACGTCCCTCGGCCTTGGGATTTGAGGCGTCTCCACTTCAAGCACGGGCTGTTCCACCGGAGTCGCTGCTGTTGCGGCGGAATGATTGGCAGCCAAAGTCTGAACAATTTGTTGCAGGGCATCGACCTACTTCTGTTGGACTGAGAAACGGGTCTCTAGATTACTCTCGAGCTTGGCTTGGCGAGCATCGTCTCGTTGTCGTTGCGATTCTAACATTTGCATTACCCGCTCAAGCGGGTCGACTTGAGACATGCCTCGCTGGCTCCGAGAGCTTCCCGAATTGCCCGAACTGCTCTCTTGTGTTTCGATCGGTGGTTGCGCTGCAGATTGCGCTGGATCCATTCCTTCAAAAGAAGGTAAATTACATTAGGATCATAATGTATTATGGACTCATTGCATGAACGTATCTCATTTTGGCCTAGCGAGTTCAAGAGTTCGCACAGGAATTTGATCGTTAAAGGAACTTTTCCAGCACGAAGTCTAAGGAACTTTGAATCTGTGCTCTGATACCACTATGTCACACCCTGAGGCGTCCCCCGAGTCGTGACCGCCGTGCGGGCCTGGAGTTGCGCCCGCACAAGGCTTTAATGATTTGCATAGCAAGCACATACTCAGAGTACGCAGATAAATTGAAACACAGATTTGAAACATAGAAAAGTTCTCTTTATTGATAATGAACATCTATTACAAACTCTTGAACGAGTCAGCTAATATGCCGAACGGCTTACAAAAGGGTTGACTCAAAATGAGATAGCAGTCCTGTACATTACATCCTTTTATAAACTCAAAACGATAAAGACCTCCAGGCTGGAGGATCGCTTTGCCACGGAGCTGCATTTGTGTATGAAGAGTGGCAGCTTCTGGCTTCAAAAGACTTCGAGGCGCGGTGAAGATGCGCTAACAGCTGGACTGGATCGGGAAGACGACTTCGGCTCCTCGCTCGGTTCGCCTTAGTGCGGAGAACCTGTTTCAACGAGGGTCAGCATATCGAAACATGCTGGTGAAGGCGAGCTAGCCTGACTATACCAATCAACACGTTGTTTAGTGAAGCATGCATATTTTGTGGGTTTCTATCTTGCCTTAGTTCATTTACAGTTAAGCAGCATATTGAATTTACTGAAATGAACGTGCCACCGTTCGGTGGATTTTACCTGACCGTCTGAATTACCTGCACGATACTTACCATGCCTTCCCTGAAACGAAGACACAAGTTAGTATGCAACAGGTTTAAATATACATAGGATCACTGGCTTGATGCCACGAAGGGACGGGTTATAGTCTCAAGACACAAATGATATACACCGCAGGTGGCGAGCCCCGCTGCATAACACTTTGCCCCATAACATACGACTATACATACGTTCCGTCCGGATCGGATCGGTCCCGGCGCCCCGGTGACCGTCCGCGGAACTCATAACATACCTTGTGCACAAGTCGTCCGTGATCGAGAATACTCATAGAATTTGTTCCATAGCATACAGTTTTACATAGTCATCCTGACAGTTTATTTCATAAAAAGCATATATTTCCATACTTAGCACGATTCATAGAACAGTTATAGACGAACTAGCATACAGGATGATAACCGTTCATAAGTTTGTTGACAAGCATAATAAACCAAGTCTATTCTCTTTTATCTTGGTTTCTTTTATTATTACTTGGTATCGTTTGATCGGGGCAAGGGAGTGAAGCTGGAAGCAGAGCTAGCTAATCGGTTTGGTAGCCACTCACTTAGATTTTGGAAAGAAGAAGGAAAGAGGCGCTTCACGACTCCGCTCGCAAGCCGCCTACTGCTCGTTCACCTGCACACGAACAGCTCGATTAATACTTCTTCCTCTCTTTCCATCTCGGAATAGAAGTGCAAGTCAATGAACGAAAACAATGAAAACCATCGAAACCGTTTAAGGAAAACAAGCAAATCCCAAAACCAACTCAAAGCACGAAAGCAACAAGCGACATCGAAAACCGAGGCAATAAAAGATAGCAGCGGAGAGGTCCCTCCTGACTCTGCCGCTAAGCCGATCCTTGGGGCGCAGTCCACTGAATATGGGAATCGATTCCGAAGAAACAAATCCATAACGAGGACGAGTTCTTAATTCAATCTATCCCGATCGAACGATACCGTCTTGTGTTTCTTAGCCACGCTCTCCGCACCGGGAGAACGGGGTGCTACACCCCCTTCCGTCGTTGCCGCTGGTTGACCGGAGAAAGAGGTGGGGGGGGGGGGGGGAGGACCTAGAGGAGAGAGAGGGGGGAGAAGAGGTCCAAGGATATTTTGGTCAGAAAAATTTAGTCAAACGCATTGACCGTCGGTCAATGACGATTTTCGTTAAAAGTGGGAGAATTCGTATATTATGACAAAGTATTGGGGTGCACCTTGAATATGGTTAAATAATGTGGAGTGCGACTCAAATTTTCTCTTAATTTTTTTTACTAACCTAAGAAATTCAATACTTCCAAACGTGGAAGAAAAAGTTGATGCTTATATCACTTAACAATTATACTCCCATGTATTTCATAGATAATCATTAGAAAGACTAAAAGACTACTACTATAATTATTCTAATATTTTATTAAGGACTACATAGAAAGTCTAAAAGACAAATCCTTAACTATTCTAAATTTATTATTATGTTATTATATATAGATATTATTTAATACCTAAGACAAATGACAACTTTTGTAATTAGCTAGTTGTCTCTATTAACTTTAATGAACACTTTTAGTTAGGCAATAAATGCAAGGGTATATTTGAAAAAAAAGTTTCACGGTGAAGCTAACTTTTGGCATTATATAGTAGTATATATATGAATTATATTATTTAAAATTTATTTATGAAGTCAAATGGTTAATAAATATTTTTAGTTAAGGACAGAATTGCTAAAACCTATATATATATATATATATATATATATATATATATATATATATATATATTTCTTTCTACTTTTTTTTTCATAAAAAAAAAAATTTGATTTCTTTTCTTTTTCCTTCTTCCTACTAAACACAAATGAAAAAAAATAATCTTTCTTTCCGAAGAAAAATACATCATACATATTTTTTCTTAGTTTTTACTTTTTCATCATTACTATCAAACGAACAAATTGTAAATATTTGTTCTATTTTGTTGGATAATTGCAGCAGTGTGAGCTTTATTAGAGTAGAAGGAAAAAAGAAACAGAGAAAAAAATATTAAAACAAATGTCCAGGGTGGAGAGAGAATATTCGGAAAATTTGGTTTGAAATAAATAATTTTATTGTCCATTTAATTTGACCCCACAAAGACAAAATATGTCGGCTGCAGAAAGAAAAAAGAAACAAGAAAAGAAAAAAAAAAGAATTTGGGGGCAATCCCACTAACAAAAGACCACTCTCTCCTCCTCAGCAGGCCCAGCGTCCAAATATTATTACTATACTCATATTTATTCCTTCCCAACATGGGTCTGCCTAATTTTGTCGCCTTTGTTATATTGACTGTCCAAAACTTGATGGCTGGCTCTGTTCCATCCCTTTCCTTCAGCATGGTGTGTTCTTGTTTGGGCAAGGATGGATCTGATGATGTTGAATAGAATTGTTCTAGCTTTTAGTGTGTTGTTCTCACTATTATTATGATGGGAAGGGATTTATTTTGGTGGGTGGTTATGTTCATCTTGTTTCTTCTGCCTGAGATTTATGCATCCAAAGGTATGGTTCCAGATGCCCATAAGATTTCCTAATTTGAGTAGCTGTATTCATTAATATCACTTGCATGTTGCTATACTACTTGTAGTATTTGGGGGTTTTGAGAAATCATCGGCTTTTGATGATTTTATCAGACCTTAGTTTGTAGTTTTAGACAAAGAAAAAGTTTGTTTAAGATTGTGGCATGCATCTTCTCAGCACAATGTGAAAACCATGGGTGCCATGGCTATCGACTGCACATACACACAAGATCATACCATCTGTATTCATATAAAGCCCCAATTGCCATGTCTTCGCTAGCTTCATGTGTTCCTAAGTTTTGAGATTGGAGTTCTATGGTAAGAGCATCCGCAATAGATGGAGCTGAACAATGCATCTTGAGGCCCAAATTTACGATAAGAAAATAAGGGTCTACTTGGTAACGGTGTTTTCACCGGTTTTGGGGTGTTTTTGAACCGACCGTTTATGAAAACCCCCTGTTTGGTAATTTTTATGAGACATTGGTTTTGGTCGGCTCAAAAATCTCCCAAAATCGGTGTAATGTAATTTTGGGTGGCTTTATAAACACCTCAAATCGGTTGGTTTTGAGCGGTTTTATTACTTTATTTCATTTATTCTTGTAAAAAATCTTTCAGAACCGCTTGTTACCAAGTATGAATTGGATTGGTTTAAAAGTCGCTACTTAAAACCACTCAAAACTGGACCTCTCATAATCGTTCATAACTGGTACTCTAAAAACATCTCATAACCGCTACTCCCAAAATTGCCAAACAGACAATCTAGAGTTGGTTGGGTATGCATGGGAATAGTAGAAAATGATCCAGCAACATAAAATGACCTTTGGTGGCAAAGGTCAAAAAATAATGTGAAATCCAGAATATAGAAATTAGGGCTCCAAATTGAACCTTACTATCCTACAAATGAGTTCCTATATATTCTGAATGCAGAAATTTTCAGGCCGCTATAGCTCGTGGCTGGGACTATCATGAGACTCCAATTGACTATTCTACAAAATGAGCTCATACATTCTAAATCTAGAATATAGAAATTGGGATGAGCTTTACTCTTAGATGCTCTAACCGATGTTGTATTAAGCACTAAATTTTGGATATACGGCTCATATCCAACTGGGATTTGGCATAGCGGACACCGGACATATGTGAAAATGTCCAACACCCATATCTAGCACTCTAAATATGCCACTGAAATCTAAATGTTTAAAAAAGTAATCTAAATGCCTTGTACTAATGGTCCCAATGTCAGCCTAGCTAATGAAACAATTATCGGGAATTAATTTTATATGAAGGTCTTATTATTATACAGAAGGAGGGAGAGAAAAAAACTAGAGTGAAGAAAAAACATAACTGCTATATTCACCGATAACGGAGTCTTCAATGGCTGAGACTGAGAGAGAGAGAGAGAGAGAGAGAGAGAGAGAGAGGGGTTTGATAGAGTTAGGCATGAAACTCCAAATAACAAAACCGTGGTGCATTTGGGAGTGTTTTGTAGGTAGACAACTTTATTTCTTACTCTAATCAACCATCAAAATAGAAAATAGAGTTAGCATAAGTCCAATATGACTAAATTTTTATGCAACTCCATTCTAAACTCCATTTGCTTCTATCCCCCCTTTTTTTTTTACAAAACTCCAATGCTAACACCAAAGTCCAGTATTAGAGGATGATTTCAATTAGGTTTTAGGATATTTATAATATCGGAATGACAATGTAGGAAGCTTTGTGTGCTTAATATTTGTAATATTGGGTTCACAGGTAGGATTTCTATCAGCCATTATCTTTTAAATTCATTGGTAAAATAAAAATCTTATTATATATCGACTAATTTGTCGAGTCTGGCCCTATATAACAACTGGTAAATTTTGCCAAAATGACCTAAATGAATATTTTTCTGCACATCAGTGTCTTGCAATGTCGTCCCTTTTCACCCTTTGACTTGATGTGTCATAGAGACGAATGCAATTACCTATAGCAAGTTGCATCATCTTACACCTCTTCGTCTAGACTCTAGACTTTCTATAGTCTAGGGGAACTTGGAGGCTACTCCTTGGTTGCACGAGCTTAAAATACGTATCTGAAAGGTAGGTCTACCTACATGCCAGCTACTCGCATAGGTTTTACGGTAATACCCTCTCCTGCACATAGTTACCTCTTCTAGGAATTTGACACCAACATAGAGGGTTGAATGTCATGTCGACAACCTGTCATAAACTTTTTCAAGTCTTATATGGAGCTTTTACTCCATAGACGATCTCATTCTGATAGGACAAGGCTGTTAGATGACAACCAAGCGATTTGAAATATGCTAATTATAGAAGATTTGACAATTATCAACTATATTGTAATTATCACCTTCATGATTGTAGAAAATCTGCCATTATATGAGATTTACAACTGTATTGCAATTATCACCTACATGATTATAGGAGCTCTGCCAACTATTGTATTTATACATATGAGATATACTCACAAATCAATCAAAGAAGAGATTCAAAATCTTACATGATATTAGAGCCTATGATCTGGTTCTTTGTTCCCATGACTTCTTCATCAAACCTTTAAGTTACATCTGTTTCTGTAAATTCATCTTCTTCATTGTTTGCCTTTAAATCTATCAAACAAGACATCTCTCTAAAATTTTCCTGTACCAACTATCTTCTCTGGCGAACACAAATCATTCATATTTTCAAGAGCTATGATCTTATGGGGCTCATTCTTGGCGACAATCCCAAACATGTTCTTGATGCTAATGGAACGAATTTTGTTGTCGTACGTCAATGGGATCGTCTTGATCAAATGATCATTGGTTGGCTTACCTCTTACTTCCCCGAACATGTGTTGTCTCTTATTGCTGGTAAAGAGTGCTGGTAAAGAGAGGGCTCACTCCGTGTGGGTATACCTGAAAGCTCTCTTTGGTGCACTAACTCGGGTTCGTGTTCAACATCTCAAAATCGAGTTATAAACCATCACCAAAGGATCTCGCTCCATGGAGGATTACATGCATCATGTCAAATCTTTGGCTCTTTCACTTGCTAGTGCTAACAAACCCGTCAATGATGATGATCTCTCTCTGGCTTCTCCGGGGCCTTGGATCCGAGTATAATACAATTGTGGTGGCAATCAATGCACATCGAATTTTTTTTTCTATTGACAAAATTATTGGTTTGTTTTTTGACTTTGAGTTACGATTATCCTCCTTTAATGGCAGTACTACTTCTCCTGTTGCATTTTATAGTCGCGGCCAACCACCCTCCATTCTCGATGCGCTATACTCATCTTTCACCTCTAAGCCCTTCCCCACCAACCTCTTACCATCCTACATGAGATCACTACCTTTCAAAACCTACCTATCAATAACCTACTTGCTAACCCGCAACTACTTTTTTTTCTCTCCTATGATTTTCTCATCATTACTCCTCTAAACCCCTTTTTCAATCTCACCACTTGTTGACCAACCAGATTCTTCTCCTTCTACCTCTCTTTCCAATTCTCAGTCATCATCTCGTATTCATCCTATGACTACCCGAGCAATGGATGGTACTTGACAATCTAAAGTCCTCTCCACTCAACATTCCATTCCATTTTTCTTGCTTTCTATACAAGAAACTAAACCTCGCACATACACAGAAGCTTCTAAACATCCACATTGGCGGAAAGCGATGACATAGTTTAATGCTTTGGTCAAAAACAAAACTTGGACTCTTATACCTCCATCACCTTCACAAAATGTACTTGGTCATAAATGGATTTATCGAATTAAAAGGCACTCTAATGGAACCATTGAGCATTACAAAGCACGCTTAGTCGCAAAAGGATTTCATCAACAAGCATGGATAGGTTATTTTGACACATTTAGTCCCGTTGTCAAGCATGGTACTATCCTTCTTGTTGTTTCCATGACAGTTTCTCTTTGTTGGCCTTTATTTCAATTAGATTTCACAATGCATTTCTTTATGGTGCTCTTGAGGAAGAATTATATATGACCCAACCCCTTGGATTTGTTGATCAAGCTTACCCAAACTATGTAAACTGCAAAAATTCTTATATGGTCTTAAGTAGGCACCTCGTGCTTGGTATCAAACTTTTAGCAATTGTTTCAAGCAAGTTGGTTTTATGGGTTGTCCCTACGATGCATCTTTATTCATCTACTCCGATGGTTCTGACTTGATCCTTCTTCTCATTTATGTTGATGATATTATTTTAACTGAAAATTGTTCTATGCAGATCCAACAACTAGTTATCCATCTTGATCGACAGTTTGAGTTGAAACCACTTGGTGATCTTCATTTCTTATTGGGTATTCAAGTACCACTGATAACGTCTAAACTCTCTCTATGCTAGACGCAGTATGCCCATGAGCTTCTATAATGCTTCGGCATAGAGGGTGCCATACATATTACTACTCATATTGCTTCATCTTGCCAGCTAAGTCTTATTGATGATTCTCCTCTAATTGATGCCAGTCAGCGCCCCCGGCCCGGCAGGGCCGGAACGTCCTCGCTTGGACATGATGTCGTGATCATAATTCGCCTAACCAACTCGTCCAAACTTTAATGTTATTCGATCATCCGTAGTCTACCTCTAGCATTCCTCAAACAACTAAGTTCAAATCCTCTAGCCAAAGTTTATTTACCTTCGTTACGTTCCATTTCATCGAGTTCGTCTGCATAATTACCGAACATGTTAGGCCCTGATCTCCCACGAGTTTGATTATCCCCGCTAGACGTGAAATCACCACGCCAACGCTCTGCGGAATAATCTTTCTCATATGGACCTGATGTCGAGTGCTATCTTTTGAAATAGATTTAAGATCGTTCGTCCAAATTCAAGACTAAGTCCGTTATCTCCTATCTCAATTATCAAACCACAAATTCTTTAACTTGTATCAATCCGTGCCATCTTTCAACTATCGATATCGTATCATTTCTTATTCAAATTCGAGATCCTAACATCGATACTAAATCCCCTGAGTCATTCTATATCCTTCAATCCGAATTTACCATGCGCACTATCTTTCGTTCGCGCTATTGTTCCAATTGCAGTAACTTCGATCGCACCCTCGAGTATTCTATCTCAAACTCAAGTTTCAATCCATTTGATTCAATTCGAAATCGCTCGTACGAATCACTAAGTTTCCTCGACCAAGTTATTAATTCCATTACTCCGAATCCTTATTCGATATAAGCCTTATCACTTGCTCAACACATTCTCAATCGTTCGACCCAAATCTCGTACGAGACCTTTGAATTCACTACTAGCTAAGGTTTTGCACAATCATATCGCTTGCTGACAGACTCGTTGCTAACCCGAAATCCTCAATTCGTTCGAACATTTCCAAGACGATCCATACACCACTCAGGGTTTGAGTTACTCGACAAATCCTCGAAACTCACTCTATCCTTAAATTGCTTATTCGTTCCTGAGCTATCGCATACACTACTCAGGAATCGAGTCATCCAATTAAATTCTCAATCGCGTTCGCATCGTTCACTCGCATATCCATCCAGTTCGTTCCTTAATCTCATACACGATCCCTATGCGTCGCCTCGATAAATCTTAGTCTCGTATATACCTTTATCGATAGTCATCCATGTATTCATAACTTATTGACTCAAGTATCCGTTCGAACCATTTCTATGAATCTAAGCACGATTCTCTATATTCGCCTTAGCGATAATCCGATAACGTGTCTATCGATAGCCATTCTAAGTCTGACTTTTCCTTATCCGAACGATATTCTAGTTTTGCACGTTAATCCGCTTAGCATTTTCTAAAGGCTTTCCTGGTTCACACGTAACTGTAAATTCTTGGCACGAGTCTATTCCTATAAAGTCCGTCACAGCTCGGCACAAAGGCCTTCGCATAACTATCTCGTTCAACCGACCATACCATTCGCATGCACTTTCAAAAATATTTAGACTCATTGTATGGTACATCCCAACGGGACAACGAGAGAGAGCGTTTGTAATATAACCCACGAACGAGCTTTCAAAACTGATATCTTCAAATAGTTGGTGCCTTGCTGTAACTTACTCTCACGCGCCAAGATATCTCCTTTGCGGTGAACAAGGTGTGTCAATTTATGCATGCTCCGCGGCTCACTCATCTTGTTGTCGCAAAACAAATTCTCCGTTATGTTAAGGGCACTCTTGAGTATGGTCTTCATTTTTCTTCCTCTGCTAATCTTTATTACAAGACTTTTGTGATGCAGATTGGGTGGATGATTTGGATGATCGTCGCTCTACCACTGTATAGTGCATATTTTATGGACCAAATTTTATTGCATGGGGTGCTAAAAAGCAAGCAAGTGTGTCTTATTCTAGCTCTGAAGTAGAATATCGAGTTATTTCCACTTTAGGGGTAGAGTTTCTGTGGCTTCATTTGTTCCGTTCTATTCATCTTCGTTTAGACCTCTACGTGCTCCTGTAATTCTTTGTGATAATGTGAGTGCTATGTATATGACATCTAACCCTTTATTCAATGATCGCACGAGGTACATCGAAATTGATGTGCACTTTATCAGAAAATAATTGGCTTCTGGCACCCTTACAATCATACATATTTCTGAAAATGAACAAGTTGTTGACCTCTTTAACAAAGGATTGCCTCACACGTGGTTTCGCTCTCTTCGTTCCAAGCTTTGTGTTCACTCTATTTCCACTTCAGCTTGTGGGCGGGTGTTAGATGACAACCAAGAGATCTGCAATCTGCCAACCATAGAAGATTTGCCAATTGCCAATTATATTATAATTATCACCTTCATGATTGCCATTATAGGAGATTTTCCAACTGTATTGTAATTATCATCTACATGATTATATGAGATCTTCTATTATAGGAGATCTGCCCAACTATTGTATTTATACACATGAGAAATACTCACAAATCAATCAAAGAAGAGATTCAAAATCTTACAAAGGCTTGATGATGATGATGATGATATCGCTTAATGGTGGTTGTTTAAGAGTTGAATATGATAAGTAGGCTGATAAGTCGGTGATGTTGGTTGCTATTTTGACCAATGAATGGTTTTGTTATGTGTTGCTAAGAGGCTACTTATGGAATAATCGGACTGCTCGGCCAATTAATCACATTATGCAGGTACCTAGATGGAATTCTGCTCAATCGCCCACCTGCTTATTTGGAATAAGCATCTGATTAGTTTACGATTAGCACCAAATAATCCATTTTTTGAGAACATTGCTGATAACTCTGTTGGATGATCTTTCAGTTTTCCATGAGAAAACAATGAAATTAGGGTGCTTATAGTCAATATTGTTGATGCAAACAAGTAACCCAACCCATATTCCCATCAGGATTGCACTTCAAAATCATTACCAAGCCAAGCAGAAGTAGACTTATACAGCACTCAGTTATAATTGGCCTAAAATTTTGGAGTTTGAATGCCCTGTCCATTTTTTAGTTGGAGGAGTAGTGATCCTATATAAATCCACAAAATGTATGCAAGCCTCGTTGATTTTTATTATTAACAGAGAACAATAAGGTAGTGATCATTTTTCTTGACCAGTATACATACTTTACAAAATGCGTGATTTCAGTTGTGAAATATATTGGTGTAACTGTAATCATATCCATAATAAAACATCCAACAAGCTATCAACCCATCCAACAGTACATATATAAGTCCATTATGGATTAGTCTCTGTCTATTGCCTTTACAACAATCTAAGTACACACAAATACTAATAAAAAACAATGTCCTATATAGCAGTAATTACTATCACTACTAATGATAGATTGATCATATCACTGTATATGAATCTGAGTAAGCTCTGCCCACGATCTCAACCATCATTGGTTTCACTATTTTTTATTATTTTTACTTATAAAGGATGAGTTCTCTCAGTCAGTAAATAAACCCCCTAAATAATTTCAGTTTGTTACCTTTAATAAAGAGTATAAATTTTATATTAACATATACTGTCTAATTTGGAAGATTTGGTTTGAATTACATGAAATTCAAGTTATTGAACGTAGTTACTGCTTAAAGCCACTTGAGATAGAAAATTGAGTATATAATCAACTATAGCAATTGCATATATGAATCTTAAATAAAGATTCTATAACCAGGACCAAGAACAGTTATGGCGAGCATCTTTGCATTCTCAATGCTTCAATATTCTCAACCTATCATTACCTTGGCATCTTTCCCCCATCTTATATGATTTCTTGTTTTGTTTTATCTATGATCTTCAGCTAACGGAAGGTCTTCATCATTGGGTGCTCCATCTATCAGCCAGGGAAAGAACGACGATATCCAAGCAGTTAATGCCCCTAAAATGGACATGGCAAGCCTTGCATCGCCTGGAAACCAAGTACCTTTTAAAGGTATTTAAGTTTATCTCCTTGTAGGAGACTGTAGTAGCAAAAAGTAAATATACTAATTCTATGGTCATTTTCTTATTCAGCATCCTTGCCGACGCCTGTGCTAAGCAAAGTGAAGGAGTATTCAAATTTATTTCATATTCCTCTGGCTTCAGATGTCCATCCTTCAGAATCTCTTGCAATTAGCCCTTCACAACAAGAAGTGAAGGAACCTTTCAGTATTACACATTCTCCTTTGGCTTCAGATCCTCCAGTTATAATCCCAGATGAACAAGGAGTAAAGAACCCCTCTGATATTACACCTGCTCCATTGTCGCTGCAACATTCTTCAGGGTCTGCTCCAGCAACACATCCTGTGCCACTTGAAGTAAAGCCACCATCCATTGTCCCCCATGGTCCTTCTGTCTCGCATTCCCAACCTCCAGGATCTTCTCTCATGGAGCCACGTGAAGAAACGGAGCCCCCAAACATTACACATTCTCCTTTACCTTCACCTCTTCGTCCTTCAGGATCCTCCTCTCCTGCAATAAGCCCAGGAGCACAAAAAGTAAAGGAGGCGTCAAACTTTATACATGCTCCTTCAGCTTTGAATCTCCATCCTTCGGGAGTTTCTCCTGCTATTAGCCCCGTGCAGAAAGAAGTGAAAGATCCTTCAAATAATATGCATGCTCCTCTAGCTTCACAATCCAATCCTTCAAGATCTTCTCCGGTGATGAGCCCTGCACCACATGAAGTGAAGGGGACCCCAGATGTTACAGAGGCTCCTTTGGGTTCACCTCCTGATTCGTTGAAAAGTTATCCAGTGACGAGCCCTGTGCCACATGAAGGGAGGAACTTTTCTAACAGTACAGTTGCTCCTTCGGCTTCACAAACCAATTCATCAGGAAGAATAATTCAGAGCCCTTCTTCGGTACCAATACTTCCAATTCCCCATTCTTCAGAATCGTCTCCAACGATGAGCCCTGCACCACATGAAGTCGAGATTCCAAATGTTACATATGCTCCCAAGGCTTCACATTCCCATCCTTCAGAATCTCCTCCAGTGATAAGCCCATCGCAGCATGAAGTAATCAATCACTCTAATAATGCACATGCGCCTTTGGTTTCACAACCCCCACCTTCTGGAAGAGCAATTCAGAGCCCTTCATCAGTACCACCAATCCCAATTCCACGTTCTTCAGAAACGGCTCCGGTGATGAGCCCTGCACCACATGAAGTCGAGATTCCAAATGTTACACATGCTCCCACGGCTTCATATCCCCATCCTTTGAAATCTCCTCCAGTGATGAGCCCCACGTCACATGAAGTGAACAAACCCTCTAACAAGGTACAAGCACCTGTGGCTTCATACCCCCCTCCTCCATTTGTTAAAAAAAATCAGACCCCTTCATCAGCACCAATAGTCTCAATTACGCAGCGTAGAAGGACAAGAACAGGAAAACATGCTGGAAGAGTAATTCAGAGCCCTTCATCAGTACCACCAATCCCAATTCCCCGTTCTTCAGAAGTGGCTCCGGTGATGAGCCCTGCACCACATGAAGTCGAGATTCCAAATGTTACACATGCTCCCACGGCTTCACATCCCCATTCTTTGAAATCTCCTCCAGTGATAAGCCCCACGTCACATGAAGTGAACAAACCCTCTAACAAGGTACAAGCACCTGTGGCTTCATACCCCCCTCCTCCATTTGTAAAAAACATTCAGACCCCTTCATCAGCACCTGTAGTCTCAATTACCCAGCATAGGAGGACAAGAACAGGAAAACATGCCCATGCAGCTTCACATCCCCATACTTCGGTATCTCCTCCAGTGATAAGCCCTTCACTACATGAAGGGAAAAATCCTTCTAATAATGCTCATGCACCTTTGGCTTTCCACTCCCCTCCATCTGGAAGAATTATTCAGAGCCCTTCATCAGCACCAATGGCTTCAAATTCCCAGCACGGCAAAAGGATAAATATAGGAGAACATGCTCCTACGGCTTCACGTCCCCATCCTTTAGAATCTTCTCCGGTGATAAGCCCCGCACTACATGGAGTGATCAATCCTAATAATGCACATGTACCTTTGGCTTCACACCTCCCTCCATCATCTGGAAGAAAAATTCAGAGCCCTTCATCAGCTCCAATAGTTTCAACCCCACAGCATATCGCAAGGATAAGAATAGGAAACCCTGCATCTGCTCCATTATCTTCCCTTCATCCAGCATCACATCATCCAGGTTTGAAACTAGAAGTAAAGATTGTGATCATTTAGGTAATGTTGTAGATTATAGGAGATAAACCACCTCTCATACTGGATTTTGCATGAAGGTCGTGTTATTTCTCCGGCTCCTCCTCCTCCTCCTCCTGCACCTGCAGTGTTCCCAAAGAACAAGACTATTCGTCCTGCTCCTTCACCCATTATTCAAGGTATTAACATACAGAGAAACAGTATTTCCTATGGTTATTGAACTTATAACCTTCTTACAGGTCCTCATTCTTCGGTTCATGCACCTGCACATCCTCCAGAACTATTTTCGAGGAATAACAGAAGGCATCACGCTCCATCCAATAATCAAGGTATTTACTCATTAAAGAGCTTGGAAGAAAACATGTTCAATGTTGCTATAACTTTAGCGTTGTTTCTAATTTGCGGCCACTTCTCTTTTTCCAATCCTACCTCCATTCCCTTCAACAGGCAGACAAGTAGCCCATCCTTTCCCACCATCATCTGTACTTCCTTCTCCGCTTTCTAATTGTAAAATTTAGTTTCTTCTTTTGCTTTTGCTTTTTATTGCACAATTTTGTCTTTGATTTGTACCATTTATAGTGACCATGCATGTGTCTGCAGGGCCCAGTCATTCTCCTACTCTTCCTCCATCTGAACCCTTCGCAAAGAAGCAAAGGGCACCATTTCCATCACCTCTATGGGTGTTACCACCTCCACCTCCTAATTTGGGTATGTGATATCGAGTCCCTGTCATTTGAACGTGATCATATTCTCGTATTGCTTACATCTATGGTAAATTTAAGCCTGTCTTCTGTTTGTAGGTTTTAAGATTCCAAACCCATTTTAATAAAGTTTGCTTGTTAATTGAAAGTTCAACTTTTTTTGCTTGCAGACTGTAAATCATTAACATGCTTGGATCCGCTAACATATCCCCCTCCTGGATCATTGTGTGTCTGCGTCTTACCAATTAAAGTCGGTCTCCGTTTAAGAATTGCATTATACACATTCTTCCCTTTGGTTTCTGAATTTGCTAAAGAAATTGTGGCTGGAGTTTTTATGAAACAAAGTCAGGTCCGTATCATGGGAGCTAACGCTGATAGTGAGGACCCCGAGAAGACTATCGTCATTATATACCTGGTGCCACTTGGTGGAACCTTTGACATTAATACAGCACTATTAGTTTATGAGAGGTTCTTTCTCAAGCAGGTTCTCATATCAGCCTCATATTTCGGGGACTACGATGTATTATATGTTACATATCCAGGTTAGAGCACTTGTTCATCAGTTCTATTTATGAATATGTTTCTATCTAATACTCTTCTATTAATATCTGGACGATGGTAAAGTACTGTTTATGAATGAGAAAAGTACTACTGGTGGATAAACACTAAATAATACAGATATTTTCGAATTTCTGATTTATGCAGGCCTTCCTCCATCTCCACCTGGGGCACCTGAAAATTATGATACTGCAGGTGGGGCATTTGTTAATGGCAACATGGGGAAGCGTCCCCTTGCTGTTGATCCAACAAAGAAGAAAGGAAAACTGAGTGGCAGCTTAATAGCTATTATAGTTCTGTCGTCTATAATAGCTTTAGTTTTAAGTATTGGAGCTGCGTGGCTTTTGTTGTTAAAATGTAGGGCTCGCTCTAGTCTGCCTGCATCAAGTTCACAAAGTTTGCCACCACCATTTGCAAAGTCATCAGGTAGATCCGTTTCTCCTGTGTTATTGATGCATTTGGTTATTTTTGTATCCTTTCAAATTGGTGCTTCCTATGATTGATAATATTATATAGGTAGTATGTCCTTTTTCTTGATACTAAGTGTAATAATGATAATTGGGATATCTCAATGATTGAAATTCCTCATTTATTTATAATACTATATTATTACAATTAACATTTGCATTAGTAGTAGTTATTTTTTTTTCATGTTATGATTCTTTAAGTTCTTTCTCATTGTAGTAAAACCAAGAGCATAGAATATATACCCATCACAGAACTAAACTGATGGTCTTAGACTTACCGAACTCGAGTGGCTCTTGTGGTTACCGAGGAGAGGTATAAGACCCTGGCTGGGTGGCAGAAGATCAGTGGATCGAGCCACGGGGGCGTATTATTCTTTCCATTTATAAATGGTGGGAGTTGGGGGACAGTGGGCCCAAAGGCATGCAATGCAGTGTACATAAAGTCCCGAGCGTTATGCCGGGCCCCGAGCGTTATGCCGGGAATTCAAAAAAAAAAAAAAAACTGATGGTCTTAGACTCTGAATAATAATGACACTATAAAACTATTTTTTATAATTCTTGCAGTAGTATCCTTAGCAGTATTAATGGTAACGGTAGTAGCACTGTGACAAACAATACTGAGCCTGATACTACTTCTACCATTATGCGTTAGCATTTGTGTTACTTTAATATTGGTACTGCTATTACATCTTAGGTTTTAACTGTTGTTGCTATATCAGAGGAATTTCACAAAATCGATAAAGTATTGATTTAATAAATTGCATATTGTATTCGAAACCTTGGAAAGTTTTGGCATCAAGTTGTATTGGTTGATATGTTCTTCCTGATTTTACTTTATTGCAAAAATGTTGCAGCTACTGGACCTGTGATAAGCAGGCCTAGTTCAACATCAGCTTCCTTCAGCTCTAGCATTGCAGCTTACACAGGATCAACAAAAACTTTCAGCCTAGCTGAGATAGAAAGAGCTACAGACAGATTTCACGATTCAAGAATTATTGGTGAAGGTGGTTTTGGGCGTGTCTACAAAGCTCTACTTGATGATAGAACCATGGTGGCTGTAAAGGTTCTCAAGAGAGAGGATCAACAGGGTGGGCGGGAGTTCTTAGCAGAGGTTGAGATGCTTAGTCGCTTGCATCATAGGAACTTGGTCAAGTTGGTTGGTATATGCACAGAGGAGAATGCTCGATGTCTTGTCTATGAACTTATTCCTAATGGCAGTGTGGAATCTCATCTTCATGGTAAGAAATGAAAAAGAAAGGTTTATTTTTGAAATGAAAAAGAAAGTTTAATTGTTGCCTATGTATACATTGTGACAAAAGATACTTGACAATATGTATACAATGTGACAAAATATACTAAACTTAGCTTCCAAAGACTAGTATCTGCTTTGTGGTAATTATTGTGACTGATCTGTTCAGGAGCGGACAAGGAAAATGCTCCACTTGATTGGAGTGCACGTATAAAGATTGCACTTGGTGCTGCACGTGGTTTAGCATATCTGCATGAAGACTCAAGCCCCCGTGTCATACATCGGGATTACAAGTCCAGCAACATCTTGCTTGAGCATGATTTCACACCGAAAGTGTCCGACTTTGGACTGGCCAGAACAGCTTTGGATGAGGGAAATCAACACATCTCTACGCGTGTTATGGGTACTTTCGGGTATGTGAACTCTAAAACATCATTCTTCTTCCTGTTAATATGCACGTGAGAAATGAGACATATTCTCTTATATGCATGTGAAAATGAGACATTGTGGCAAATATGTTGCATAGATATAGACCTAAAAACACTTTGTACAAGAAAAGGAATAGGACAATTTGTGAAACGAGACAGTAGGGATACAATAATATATTATACTTACTGCATTATCCTAAAAAAAATGGTGCCTAATATGATAGACAATCTAGTAGTTGCACAGACAGAGAAAATTGGTGCCTGACTCCATACCCAAATCCGTATCCGTATTTCCCTACATAGGTGACTACACTATGCCTATTTGTAAATGTCCATATCCCGTACCCGTATTGTATCTGTGTCCCTCTCCGTGCAACATAGATTCCCAAGATCATCATAATAAATTTAGAACTCCATGAACGAAAATCATAAAACATACATAGCATAATGAGTGGAATCAATCTGCCAAGTTCCCCTTTTGTCCCAAAAACAATCTTACACTTTAATAGGCAAGACTACGCCGGGCATCGGGAAAAAAAAAAACTTTAATAGGCAAGACAAGTGAGAGGTTAAGAAACTGACTACTTGCTGAAAACTAACTGAATGTCAGTTTCTTCAACAAAAATGAATGACAGTTCTTTTGTTCATACATGGCCAAAGGGGAACCCTGTCCATAGTTTAATTAATGATTCAGCCCACCTACCACTAGCCCAGTGACCATTAAAGCCTACACTAACATTTACCCACACTCATTTGGATTCAAACCCAGTTTATTGATCACTTGATTGGGTTAAAAGTCTTGCCTAACACATCATGTTTGCCCTATTTTTTTGCAAACCTCAATTAACCAATTAATGTTACTAAAATAAGGGCGTACGCAGGGGAGGGTCAAGGTGTACACAGCCTTACCCCCATATATATGAGAGGTGGTTCCGTACTCGACTCTTACCTGCATCCTCCAAGATGCAAACAACAAGCCTTCCTGATGTGCTAGGCGACACCCTCAAACCAATTAATGTTACTTGGGAAATTCAAAGTTTCTTCTACAGTCCCACTTGGATGACATTAATTGTCACTAGTTTCGAAATTAAATTTTGTAGGCCTAAGAAGACTTTCAGATCAAGACTATTTTGTTAAACTTTATGGGTGCCCAATAAAGCATATGATGTTGAGACTGCTCCAACTTGCCAATTTCGTTCACTAGAGTCCTTAAAACCGAATCATGGTCATATAACTGATATCATTGGGGACACATGCCTTCCATGGTATCGAGATTCAATTTAACTTGACGACAGAGACATAATGTGGTAGTGTAGCATGTAAAACAACATAAATTTTCTTTATCAACCATTATCAGTTCACCACTGTTCATTTTGTCAGGCTTTAGATTCAGAGGAAAAAATATTTCCAGTACATTTGGTTTTCTTCTTTTAGGTACTTGTTGCTGCAAGGTAGATTAACCTAGTAAATTCCCAATGTTGACAACTCATTAGAAATTTTGCATATAGAGGATTTCTCTGACCAAATCCTGTTTAGTGAAGCTAAATAACTGTGAGGTTTTAGGTCTTTTAGATGCTGCAACCAAGATTCATGCTGGTTGTTCTTGCTTGCCCTGAAAAGACTTGCCTTGCAAAGTTTACTAAGAGTAGCAAACTCTGTCCATGTATGTGAACAAATTGTCTATGCACTTTGTGCGAGTTCACGTGCACAATTTTGATGTTTGAATCATTTGAATTGACAAACTACCTTTTTTTCCTTAGTTATGTGGCGCCCGAGTACGCAATGACTGGGCATCTTCTTGTGAAGAGCGATGTCTACAGCTATGGAGTTGTCCTCCTTGAGCTCCTCACTGGGAGGAAGCCTGTGGATATGTCTCAACCTCCGGGACAGGAAAATTTAGTTTCTTGGGCCCTCCCTCTCCTAACAAGTATGGAAGGTCTAAAGGCAATTATCGATCCAACACTTGGCACTGATATACCATCTGACAGCATAGCAAAAGTAGCAGCCATCGCTTCAATGTGTGTTCAGCCTGAAGTATCTCACCGCCCATTTATGAGTGAAGTAGTTCAGGCTTTAAAGCTAGTGAGCAACGAGGGTGATGAGTATAAGTCAGAAAGTGGCACCGAAGCTGGGTCGTCTACTAAAGGATCAGACATCAGAGTTAATACAGGAGTGGGTCTAGAAGAAGAGAGAGTTCTATCAGAGTCGGATATATTTTGTACTTCAGCAAGGTTTACTACGGATGCATCTGGTTCATTTCGAAGGCATGCTAGTTCGGGTCCTCTGGAGACAGGTAGAAGTGGGAGGCTTGGGCCGAGAGTGATAAATTTCTCATCAGGAAGCACGAGGGAGGCTGGAGCTGCACGCAGATCAGGGACAGGATTCGAGGGTAGTGAGCAATGGCCATAGCGATTGCCTCAATTTTCTTCCTTGTCCTAGGACTCAGTTTTGAAATTCAGTTCACTTGTGGAAGGAGAAGACAATGGGGAGCCAACCATGTCGTGAAGCTGCACCCAGTTAGGGAATAGGAAGAAAAGAATGATCCGGAAAAAGGACAGCAAGAGTGCCTCACCATGGACAATTACTACCGGGTGCTGATTCTGCGCTGTCCCTTCCATCCCTCATCTCAAGAATCAAGTTCTTTGCTGGTTGTCGCTCGATACAAGTTGTTCGGGTGACTGCCAAGTTTTTGTTGATTGGCCGTCCACTTTTAGAATCAAGAAAATGGGCGGTATTTTTGTTGACCTAGAATTTTAAGTTCACAATTTATCGATTCCTTGTAAATTTACACGAATGGTAAATGATGTACAGTAATTATTGAAATATTTTTCAGATGGTTCTTCTCTTATCATTTTCTCATTAAAATTGAATGCAATGGACTTCACTGACTTCCTGATCTCTTGATTGTGTTTCTCATGCAATCGACTATTAGTGATAAGCTCCAAAGCGAATTACTAACAAATCCACTCTAATATGACATTTATGTGTAAAATCAGCGATGAATTGAAGTAGAACATGGAGATTTTGGGATGAACTAGGGTTTGTTTATTGAAGCTTTTGGAAAATAAAAGGCAGAAAATACAAATTCAAATTGACATAGCAAAAGTAAAAATGCATGAAAACAAATGTGGATACAATTCTCTAATCTTTTCTTTTCTCTTCTCCTCTCTTCTCTTATTTATAGATTTCTGGCTCACATCTGGCTCATATCTTCCTTGTAGAAGAAGCTTGCAGTTGGTGGCTGACTTCCTTGCAAGAGAAGCTTGGCAGTTGTGGTGCCCCGTTCCCCCTATTCGGGGAGCGCGGCTAAGAAATACAAGACGGTATCGTTCGATCGGGATAGATTGAATCAAGAACTCATCCTCGTTATGGATTTGTTTCTTCGGAATCGATTCTCATATTCAGTGGACTGTGCCCCCGGGATCGACTTAGCGGCAGAGTCAGGAGGGATCTCTCCGCTGCATCTTTTGTTGCTCAGTTTTAGCTGTCGCTTGTTGCTTTCGTGCCTTGAGTTGCTTTTCGGATTTGCTTGAGTTTTCTTGAACGTTTCGATGGATTTCATTGTTATCGTTCGTTGAACTGCACTTCAATTCCGATATGGAAAGAGTGGAAGAGATATTGATCAGCTGTTCGTGGCAATGCAGGTGAACAAGCAGTAGGCAACGCTCGAACGGACTCCTGAAGCACCTCTTTCCTTCTTCCTTCCAACAAACTAAGTGAGTGGCTTATATTCGATTCAGTTGGCCCTTCTTCCAGTCTTCACATAAAAAAAAATCGTGTATTCTTGCTTGCCCCGATCAGACGATACCAAGTAATAACTAAAAGACTTCAAGATAAAAAAAGGAATAGACTTGGAGCATCATGCTTGTCAATCAAACTCGTGAACGGTTTCTCATTTGCATGCTTGTTTGTATGAAATGTTCATCATATGCATAAATGCAAGTTAGAATGTATACTCTTTCTTTAAATTGTGCTATGTATAGAACTCATCCCTAAAATGCAATAAATTGTTCAGGAAGACTATGCAGAATGAATCGTGCAAATGCTACTTGTCTTGTACTCGTGTTGCCTAAACTGCATGAATGGTTAACTTAATATAGACTCCGTTGATCACGAACAACTTGTGCACAAGGTCTTAGTTCCTGCGGATAGTTTCTGGGGCACTGGCACCGATCCGATCCGGACGAAACTTCTAGTTTAGTCTCTTGTTCTTGACGTAATGGCTTGTAGCGCACCTTATTCTTTACGTTGCAAACCATCATCGTCATGACTATTGTCCATTATGGCAACATGCCAGTGATCCCCTCGTACATATAAACCTGTTGCAAGCTAACTTGTGTCTTCGTGGTAGAGAAGGACATGGTAAGTTTTGTGCAGGTAGTTCAGACGGGCAGGTAAATGTCACCGAACGGTGGCAGATTATTTCATTGATTTCTATATCTATTGCTTGCTGTAAAATAAACTAAGGCAAGATAGAAAGACCACAAATAATGTGCATGCTTCCTATAAACAACGTATTGATTGGTATAGTTGGGTTAGCTTGCCTTCACCAATACGTTTCGATGTACTGACCCTGTCACGCCCCAGTCCCAAAAATACGTAGGACTTATGACACGTAAGCATGCCAGCCGCATGGATATGGCAACTCCAATATATGGAAACCAAATCCATACGTACGCTGTAATATGAATATAAAATCGACAAGTGGTATAAAATATAATACAAGTCACAGGGTATAATCTAAATCTCATCCACCAAAATCATATAGAAATAAAATAACCAATGTCTATGAAACTAGATCTCAACAAGAAGTATCTAAAGATGATAGTTGGATGGAAACAAATCCACTACCAACTCGAATGGGAAAAGTAAATACAATATCAGTACAACTCACTCAAACAATAAGTACCAGCTACCAATCACGGCTCGAAGAGAAGACATCCACGGAGCATCTATATCCTTCCAAATCTGCGCTCCTGCAAATACTCAAGAACAGGTACACCTGGCAGCGGACCAGGTCCTCAGAGGGCCATAACAAGTATACTTAAACACATGCCAATAAAGTACTGAAAATAAACATCCATTGGGGTCGCCTAACCATCTATGTGAATGCAGTTAAGAACACCTTTCCCCACAAGTGAGCTATCTGGCTGAAAACTGGGATTTGGCATGGTTCTCTTTTGAAGAGCCAGGGGCCTAAAAGGCACGTCGTCTTTTGAACGCCGGTGGCCCGCCTGATAGTACATAATATATAGGGGTCATCATCACCCGTATCTCCAGTGGAGAATCCGGGCTTCACAGAAAAAGTGTAAAGGAGCTCAAATGCGGTACTTATTGTTCTCCCCACCCCATGCTCTAAGCATGTCACATCCATGACACGATTTGGTCCATAGCCTATTCTTAGTACCTTAGCCCAATCCTGCAACCAAATAAGGACAAGGATGGGACCACCGTACTACAATAAGCTATGTCCCTGGACCTCTAATAACTGCCAAGTCTACTAGCATGCAATATTTCTAACAGCAGTTATTCCTAACGCACGGCCCATACGTACAGGAGGCCAGACCTGTCACGCAGTCCGTGATCTATATGAGACTCACACTCGTGTAACCACTGTCACGGCCAATGAACCTAATGGTGCTACATGATAATGGGGTAGTCTCATGAACAAGGTCAATGCAAATACATAAATAAAAACATATTGCGACGTCAACGTCGCGCGCATTTTATATAACAGTTAAAATATATAAACTAAAGAAAGAAAATAAAGATGCATGCAACATATGGAATATAAATAACAGTACAATGGCAAGGTATACTTGCCTGACAAGGAAGCTGCAATGTATCAATAACCTGCTCCAGAAATCGCGCAGAACAATCCAATATCCTATGTACACATAAATATAATATAATAGAATTATTAGTCATTACACTAGCACATACTCAACCACATTTATACTGGAATCAGGGGGTATACTAGGGGTAACACTAGTCATCTAACACGGTCAATTACGCATTGAATTACGCGGGTGTCGCGTCTTCAAGTACTGTACGAAATCAGTCAGTCAACTGACAGGTGTCTATGCCAGTACGTTAGTGTACGCAAGGCAGACAAATTCACAATTTCTTAGGGTCAACATGGTCAAGGTAAGTATGGGATAGTCCACGATGTCCTAGGGTCATACAGTCTGAATATTTAGTCATAATTATCAATTAGCATTTACTTACAAATATATTCATATAACTATATAATAATATAACCATTAATTTATTTTAATTTATTTAATTCTGGAATAATTACTCTAAAATCCTATTTTAATCTTATTATTCTGATTTTTATGTTAATTCCTAAATTTTGTCCAAAGAAACTGAATTTTATCAACTCGAGACTCATGGCACGCAAATCGAGGCGATCTGTTGACCAAAAAGTCAACCGATACAAACTCGACTTTCATGCATGATTTCTTGTAGATTTCAGTATCAAAAACATACTGGAATTTACGGCTCATTTGAATTCAAATTCGTTTGGGAATTATGGCACATACAAATTTTGTATTATGCACCGATGGTTAAATTCTAACATAAAAGTTCTACAGAATTAACAGTATGTAAATATTTCGAAATAAATTCTGGGAAAAATATATGTCGATGATCTCGACATCAGCTTTCCGAAACTTTAAACGGTTCGTGATTCTGATTCCTGGTTCTCCCAAAATCGCGAAAATATCGAAACACGTCTATTTTCGGACATGCTGTGCTCTACGAATTTTCCAGAATTTAATACTAATAATTTAGAAAAAAAATTTATATTATCAGAAATCTAACCTCATTATCGTTCTAACAAAAAAAAACTGCAGCGTGTTTGGAGTCCGGAGCTAGGAGATATCGTCTTTTTAATTCGTCATAACTAGTAGAAAATGAGGCTGAATTTATGACGAATTTTGACTATTTTTTGGACGAAAAAGAGAGGAATTTGGGAAAGAAAAATATGAAGGATGAGGTATTTATAATGGTGGACACTACTTAATTAAATATGAATAGGATTGGTTAATTTGGATAGGATTATGATGAATTTAAATAAGGATAGGATATGCATGAAGTTGATTTCCTAGTAGGTTCAGGATTTGAATTAATTTAAAATAGAGTTTGAATTTATCTCAATAATTTATAATCTTAAATATAATTAAAGATAATACAAATAATTCATAAAATCTTATTAATATCTATTAACACTAAATTAGTATCTATCTAATATTAAGACTATATATATCCAAATAAATCTAAATAATTTTAAAATCTAAATAAATTTCTTAAAATTCTAAATAAATTACAAAAAAATATATTTAAATATTTTAAACTAAAATAAATATTTGGTAGGAACGACATGCAAGTATGGTCGTATAGTAAATCATAGAAGTCCTAAAAATTTATATTTTCTAAGTTTTAATTACCAAAAATTCTAGAAAAATCTCCAAAAATCTAAAATAACCTAAAATAATTCTAAATGAATATTTATATAAGTAAATATATCAAGAACTTTATTTTCTAAATAACTAAGAGCATATTCTAAATAAATTCAACATATATAATAAATATAATAATATAAAATATACACAAAATACCTATTTTGGGTGAGGGAGTTTACAATCTACCCAACTTAAAATAATTTCGTCCTCGAAATTAAAATAAGAAATAATTTGTTAAATCTTTCACATTCGTACATAAGGTATGTCAATCGCAATCTCTTCCAAAAATTTAAATAACAAAATTTAATTGAATCTATCGCGATCACTTCAAAATTAATATAACCACTGTTTAAATCAAAATTCAACCTGTCGTAATCTCTTCTCGATTTTTAAATAATCAACATCCAAATCTGACTCAAGTCTATATGACATCCCACATCAAAATTTATATCATAATTTTCAACTATCATAATATCCTCTAGACTTTGAACAATAAACAATTCTAATCAAATCTTATTCCTATTCTTAACTTAAGAATTTTGTACTATTCAAATATTTAAACTCAATTTACATCCTCAATATTTCAAATAGGTGACCCAACAATTAAAATTGAACTTTTAATTCAAATTATCAAATTGTAAAATTTAAATCTAATTAACCAATTGTTCAAGTCTAAAATTCTATATTTATCCTCAAAATTTAAATCGATGATTCATCCTTCAATATTCAAAATTTAAATCATGTGCTCAAAGTATAAATATTGGGTCCTCAATATCAAATTTTTAAAATTCATTAAATCCTCATTATCTTAATCCCTCTTTTAAAATTCTCCATATTTAAAAGGACTTAATCTCTCAATCTAATCCTACTTGATCACAATCTAAAAGAATTCTCCTCAAGTTTAATACTGTAATTTTTACCCAACTTAGAATTTACCCATCTATCACATAAGGCTCTTACACTTAAGAAAAATATTCCTCAATTTATTTTCTCATGTCATTCAATCCTCAAAACTTTAACACCAACTATATCATATGTGATATGCCCTTAATCAATTATGAAAGATAGTCACCAAATAATGTGATTGGCCTATGGGGTATATCTTGTACTATCCGTGTATCACTTATATCCAAGCACGAGATTTCGTCTTTCCGAAACAAGGGAAGACGGAAAGCAACGGAAAAGAGTTCAAGGAGGGGTAATAGAATGGAAGTATGGGAATCAAAGCGTTTAAAGAATTCAAATGGGAATTGTCAAGACAGTTGTGGATTGAAATCTTAATTTGATAATTTCCTATTCGCATGCTCACATCGGTGCAGTTATGTACTTGATATGATATGCTTTGTCGTATCTAGAGGGTAAGTATATTCGTCTACTAATCACTACATATCTCAATCCACGTAAAGTAGTTATGCGAAGGGCGAACCAAGCGCACTAAGGTTAGCTAGACCCTAATACACTGATTCTGAAATGCATTATTGTGGGCGCCCACTAATACATATGTAGTGAACAAGCTTGATAAAGAATAAGCTTGCAAAAACTAGGCTATAATAGCAGCATAAATCAAGGTAGTACAGCAAATATGAATACGCTAGATTATGATGAAAGAAGGTTCATAACAATTCAAGTTCACAAAAACAAAAGCAAAATAAGCAATAATAATGAAAGACTACACAATTTCTATAGTTGTCATATTAATTCCTTGTCTAAGTCGATAGTCGACAAAGTAGGGGTGTGAGCCTCTAAGTTCTATAGTCTGAATAAACACTATCATCTTATGTTAGCATACAATTAATGCCATTCAGTTACACTTCATCAATGGATCACAAGGGCTATATAATACTAGGTGGTGAGGTATACTACCCAACTTATAAAAATTAAACTAATACGGTGACAGTCTTAAGAGGGTCCTACACAACAATCTTGCACATGTAAATAAAACAGAAACTCTTTATTAGGGTATATGAGGAAAAATCTTGGTATTGATTAGGGTATCCTTTTTATGTAGGTAATGGTCATTCTAAGTCTTAATCATAGTGCTCATAGAACATGTGTCAATAGTAAGGATAGAAGAGTTACTGGCCGTTTAAGGGGAAAGGGAATATAACTCGTATTGAGGTGTGGTACAAGTTACGCAATTTAAAACTAAGGGATAAGCACCAGGTCTCAATCTACAAGAATAACTTAACTATCAAGTTCTAACTACCAAGCATAAAAAATTTCACATTCAAGGCTACAACTATAATCCTAGCAAACTATGAGCCCTTAACAAAGAATAAATTTACTTGGCCTACTATCCGAAGTGTCAGATGGCACGAGTTGAAAGATGAAGAGAAGAAACGTAATTAGCCGTCGCAAAATAGCGAGCGCTATGGTCGCAGGGAAACAATATATAAAATAAAGATAGAGGGCTCTAGATAGCATCATGGTTCTCTAAGGGGAGCGGGGTGTTAGTTGCTATGTTCGGGGTATGATCAAGGAAGAAGTGTTGATTACATTCCTCTAGGCTTCCTAGGGTGCTGTCTACTAATAACAAGATAATGATATAAGTTTATAGTTCCAATATCATCTAACTATGAAGGTTAGGTTCAGTCCAAACATTAAGTTTTTATTTTCTATGGGTTCCTCAATGCTAGGGGTAACCATTATGGTAAACTTCTAACTAACTCTAGTAATATCTATACTACTCTTAAGTCTTCATAATATATCATGGGTAATGGTAAACCAATTCTAAAGGTAAGGAATTCTAGGGTTTACTAGATATTCTAAACTTAGTGATGTGTCTATATTCTCGTTGTATTCTTAATAGGTGTGCTACTCTAATTATCATCTAACAACAGGAACTTCTATATTCTAGGAGAAGGCTATACTTAAAGATCTATTAGGGAAGCACAAGAATCAAACATGATGCATTTGTTCAAAATAGAACAGAGAGGAGGAAGATGAATCATAGTCAATTGTGGATGAGATCCTATTTTTTAGTCCTAGGTGCAGGCTTGTTCGGTACAATAACGTAACCGAGACAATATGCTCTTGACCTGCATGGGCCACCACAAAAACATGTCACGCCCCAGTCCCAAAAATACGTAGGACTTAGGACACGTAAGCATGCCAGCCGCATGGATATGGCAACTCCAATATATGGAAACCAAATCCATACGTACGCTGTAATATGAATATAAAATCGACAAGTGGTATAAAATATAATACAAGTCACAGGGTATAATCTAAATCTCATCCACCAAAATCATATAGAAATAAAATAACCAATGTCTATGAAACTAGATCTCAACAAGAAGTATCTAAAGATGATAGTTGGATGGAAACAAATCCACTACCAACTCGAATGGGAAAAGTAAATACAATATCAGTACAACTCACTCAAACAATAAGTACCAGCTACCAATCACGGCTCGAAGAGAAGACATCCACGGAGCATCTATATCCTTCCAAATCTGCGCTCCTGCAAATACTCAAGAACAGGTACACCTGGCAGCGGACCAGGTCCTCAGAGGGCCATAACAAGTATACTTAAACACATGCCAATAAAGTACTGAAAATAAACATCCATTGGGGTCGCCTAACCATCTATGTGAATGCAGTTAAGAACACCTTTCCCCACAAGTGAGCTATCTGGCTGAAAACTGGGATTTGGCATGGTTCTCTTTTGAAGAGCCAGGGGCCTAAAAGGCACGTCGTCTTTTGAACGCCGGTGGCCCGCCTGATAGTACATAATATATAGGGGTCATCATCACCCGTATCTCCAGTGGAGAATCCGGGCTTCACAGAAAAAGTGTAAAGGAGCTCAAATGCGGTACTTATTGTTCTCCCCACCCCATGCTCTAAGCATGTCACATCCATTACACGATTTGGTCCATAGCCTATTCTTAGTACCCTAGCCCAATCCTGCAACCAAATAAGGACAAGGATGGGACCACCGTACTACAATAAGCTATGTCCCTGGACCTCTAATAACTGCCAAGTCTACTAGCATGCAATATTTCTAACAGCAGTTATTCCTAACGCACGGCCCATACGTACAGGAGGCCAGACCTGTCACGCAGTCCGTGATCTATATGAGACTCACACTCGTGTAACCACTGTCACGGCCAATGAACCTAATGGTGCTACATGATAATGGGGTAGTCTCATGAACAAGGTCAATGCAAATACATAAATAAAAACATATTGCGACGTCAACGTCGCGCGCATTTTATATAACAGTTAAAATATATAAACTAAAGAAAGAAAATAAAGATGCATGCAACATATGGAATATAAATAACAGTACAATGGCAAGGTATACTTGCCTGACAAGGAAGCTGCAATGTACCAATAACCTGCTCCAGAAATCGCGCAGAACAATCCAATATCCTATGTACACATAAATATAATATAATAGAATTATTAGTCATTACACTAGCACATACTCAACCACATTTATACTGGAATCAGGGGGTATACTAGGGGTAACACTAGTCATCTAACACGGTCAATTACGCATTGAATTACGCGGGTGTCGCGTCTTCAAGTACTGTACGAAATCAGTCAGTCAACTGACAGGTGTCTATGCCAGTACGTTAGTGTACGCAAGGCAGACAAATTCACAATTTCTTAGGGTCAACATGGTCAAGGTAAGTATGGGATAGTCCACGATGTCCTAGGGTCATACAGTCTGAATATTTAGTCATAATTATCAATTAGCATTTACTTACAAATATATTCATATAACTATATAATAATATAACCATTAATTTATTTTAATTTATTTAATTCTGGAATAATTACTCTAAAATCCTATTTTAATCTTATTATTCTGATTTTTATGTTAATTCCTAAATTTTGTCCAAAGAAACTGAATTTTATCAACTCGAGACTCATGGCACGCAAATCGAGGCGATCTGTTGACCAAAAAGTCAACCGATACAAACTCGACTTTCATGCATGATTTCTTGTAGATTTCAGCATCAAAAATATACTGGAATTTATGGCTCATTTGAATTCAAATTCGTTTGGGAATTATGGCACATACAAATTTTGTATTATGCACCGATGGTTAAATTCTAACCTAAAAGTTCTACAGAATTAACAGTATGTAAATATTTCGAAATAAATTCTAGGAAAAATATATGTCGATGATCTCGACATCAGCTTTCCGAAACTTTAAACGGTTCGTGATTCTGATTCCTGGTTCTCCCGAAATCGCGAAAATATCGAAATACGTCTATTTTCGGACATGCTGTGCTCTACGAATTTTCCAGAATTTAATACTAATAATTTAGAAAAACAATTTATATTATCAGAAATCTAACCTCATTATCATTCTAACAAAAAAAAACTGCAGCGTGTTTGGAGTCCGGAGCTAGGAGATATCGTCTTTTTAATTCGTCATAACTAGTAGAAAATGAGGCTGAATTTATGACGAATTTTGACTATTTTTTGGACGAAAAAGAGAGGAATTTGGGAAAGAAAAATATGAAGGATGAGGTATTTATAATGGTGGACACTACTTAATTAAATATGAATAGGATTGGTTAATTTGGATAGGATTATGATGAATTTAAATAAGGATAGGATATGCATGAAGTTGATTTCCTAGTAGGTTCAGGATTTGAATTAATTTAAAATAGAGTTTGAATTTATCTCAATAATTTATAATCTTAAATATAATTAAAGATAATACAAATAATTCATAAAATCTTATTAATATCTATTAACACTAAATTAGTATCTATCTAATATTAAGACTATATATATCCAAATAAATCTAAATAATTTTAAAATCTAAATAAATTTCTTAAAATTCTAAATAAATTACAAAAAAATATATTTAAATATTTTAAACTAAAATAAATATTTGGTAGGAACGACATGCAAGTATGGTCGTATAGTAAATCATAGAAGTCCTAGAAAATTATATTTTCTAAGTTTTAATTACCAAAAATTCTAGAAAAATCTCCAAAAATCTAAAATAACCTAAAATAATTCTAAATAAATATTTATATAAGTAAATATATCAAGAACTTTATTTTCTAAATAACTAAGAGCATATTCTAAATAAATTCAATATATATAATAAATATAATAATATAAAATATACACAAAATACCTATTTTGGGTGAGGGAGTTTACAATCTACCCAACTTAAAATAATTTCGTCCTCGAAATTAAAATAAGAAATAATTTGTTAAATCTTTCACATTCGTACATAAGGTATGTCAATCGCAATCTCTTCCAAAAATTTAAATAACAAAATTTAATTGAATCTATCGCGATCACTTCAAAATTAATATAACCACTGTTTAAATCAAAATTCAACCTGTCGTAATCTCTTCTCGATTTTTAAATAATCAACATCCAAATCTGACTCAAGTCTATATGACATCCCACATCAAAATTTATATCATAATTTTCAACTATCATAATATCCTCTAGACTTTGAACAATAAACAATTCTAATCAAATCTTATTCCTATTCTTAACTTAAGAATTTTGTACTATTCAAATATTTAAACTCAATTTACATCCTCAATATTTCAAATAGGTGACCCAACAATTAAAATTGAACTTTTAATTCAAATTATCAAAGTGTAAAATTTAAATCTAATTAACCAATTGTTCAAGTCTAAAATTCTATATTTATCCTCAAAATTTAAATCGATGATTCATCCTTCAATATTCAAAATTTAAATCATGTGCTCAAAGTATAAATATTGGGTCCTCAATATCAAATTTTTAAAATTCATTAAATCCTCATTATCTTAATCCCTCTTTTAAAATTCTCCATATTTAAAAGGACTTAATCTCTCAATCTAATCCTACTTGATCACAATCTAAAAGAATTCTCCTCAAGTTTAATACTGTAATTTTTACCCAACTTAGAATTTACCCATCTATCACATAAGGCTCTTACACTTAAGAAAAATATTCCTCAATTTATTTTCTCATGTCATTCAATCCTCAAAACTTTAACACCAACTATATCATATGTGATATGCCCTTAATCAATTATGAAAGATAGTCACCAAATAATGTGATTGGCCTATGGGGTATATCTTGTACTATCCGTGTATCACTTATATCCAAGCACGAGATTTCGTCTTTCCGAAACAAGGGAAGACGGAAAGCAACGGAAAAGAGTTCAAGGAGGGGTAATAGAATGGAAGTATGGGAATCAAAGCGTTTAAAGAATTCAAATGGGAATTGTCAAGACAGTTGTGGATTGAAATCTTAATTTGATAATTTCCTATTCGCATGCTCACATCGGTGCAGTTATGTACTTGATATGATATGCTTTGTCGTATCTAGAGGGTAAGTATATTCGTCTACTAATCACTACATATCTCAATCCACGTAAAGTAGTTATGCGAAGGGCGAACCAAGCGCACTAAGGTTAGCTAGACCCTAATACACTGATTCTGAAATGCATTATTGTGGGCGCCCACTAATACATATGTAGTGAACAAGCTTGATAAAGAATAAGCTTGCAAAAACTAGGCTATAATAGCAGCATAAATCAAGGTAGTACAGCAAATATGAATACGCTAGATTATGATGAAAGAAGGTTCATAACAATTCAAGTTCACAAAAACAAAAGCAAAATAAGCAATAATAATGAAAGACTACACAATTTCTATAGTTGTCATATTAATTCCTTGTCTAAGTCGATAGTCGACAAAGTAGGGGTGTGAGCCTCTAATTTCTATAGTCTGAATAAACACTATCATCTTATGTTAGCATACAATTAATGCCATTCAGTTATACTTCATCAATGGATCACAAGGGCTATATAATACTAGGTGGTGAGGTATACTACCCAACTTATAAAAATTAAACTAATACGGTGACAGTCTTAAGAGGGTCCTACACAACAATCTTGCACATGTAAATAAAACAGAAACTCTTTATTAGGGTATATGAGGAAAAATCTTGGTATTGATTAGGGTATCCTTTTTATGTAGGTAATGGTCATTCTAAGTCTTAATCATAGTGCTCATAGAACATGTGTCAATAGTAAGGATAGAAGAGTTACTGGCCGTTTAAGGGGAAAGGGAATATAACTCGTATTGAGGTGTGGTACAAGTTACGCAATTTAAAACTAAGGGATAAGCACCAGGTCTCAATCTACAAGAATAACTTAACTATCAAGTTCTAACTACCAAGCATAAAAAATTTCACATTCAAGGCTACAACTATAATCCTAGCAAACTATGAGCCCTTAACAAAGAATAAATTTACTTGGCCTACTATCCGAAGTGTCAGATGGCACGAGTTGAAAGATGAAGAGAAGAAACGTAATTAGCCATCGCAAAATAGCGAGCGCTATGGTCGCAGGGAAACAATATATAAAATAAAGATAGAGGGCTCTAGATAGCATCATGGTTCTCTAAGGGGAGCGGGGTGTTAGTTGCTATGTTCGGGGTATGATCAAGGGAGAAGTGTTGATTACATTCCTCTAGGCTTCCTAGGGTGCTGTCTACTAATAACAAGATAATGATATAAGTTTATAGTTCCAATATCATCTAACTATGAAGGTTAGGTTCAGTCCAAACATTAAGTTTTTATTTTCTATGGGTTCCTCAATGCTAGGGGTAACCATTATGGTAAACTTCTAACTAACTCTAGTAATGTCTATACTACTCTTAAGTCTTCATAATATATCATGGGTAATGGTAAACCAATTCTAAAGGTAAGGAATTCTAGGGTTTACTAGATATTCTAAACTTAGTGGTGTGTCTATATTCTCGTTGTATTCTTAATAGGTGTGCTACTCTAATTATCATCTAACAACAGGAACTTCTATATTCTAGGAGAAGGCTATACTTAAAGATCTATTAGGGAAGCACAAGAATCAAACAGGATGCATTTGTTCAAAATAGAACAGAGAGGAGGAAGATGAATCATAGTCAATTGTGGATGAGATCCTATTTTCTAGTCCTAGGTGCAGGCTTGTTCGGTACAATAACGTAACCGAGACAATATGCTCTTGACCTGCATGGGCCACCACAAAAACATGTCACGCCCCAGTCCCAAAAATACGTAGGACTTAGGACACGTAAGCATGCCAGCCGCATGGATATGGCAACTCCAATATATGGAAACCAAATCCATACGTACGCTGTAATATGAATATAAAATCGACAAGTGGTATAAAATATAATACAAGTCACAGGGTATAATCTAAATCTCATCCACCAAAATCATATAGAAATAAAATAACCAATGTCTATGAAACTAGATCTCAACAAGAAGTATCTAAAGATGATAGTTGGATGGAAACAAATCCACTACCAACTCGAATGGGAAAAGTAAATACAATATCAGTACAACTCACTCAAACAATAAGTACCAGCTACCAATCACGGCTCGAAGAGAAGACATCCACGGAGCATCTATATCCTTCCAAATCTGCGCTCCTGCAAATACTCAAGAACAGGTACACCTGGCAGCGGACCAGGTCCTCAGAGGGCCATAACAAGTATACTTAAACACATGCCAATAAAGTACTGAAAATAAACATCCATTGGGGTCGCCTAACCATCTATGTGAATGCAGTTAAGAACACCTTTCCCCACAAGTGAGCTATCTGGCTGAAAACTGGGATTTGGCATGGTTCTCTTTTGAAGAGCCAGGGGCCTAAAAGGCACGTCGTCTTTTGAACGCCGGTGGCCCGCCTGATAGTACATAATATATAGGGGTCATCATCACCCGTATCTCCAGTGGAGAATCCGGGCTTCACAGAAAAAGTGTAAAGGAGCTCAAATGCGGTACTTATTGTTCTCCCCACCCCATGCTCTAAGCATGTCACATCCATTACACGATTTGGTCCATAGCCTATTCTTAGTACCCTAGCCCAATCCTGCAACCAAATAAGGACAAGGATGGGACCACCGTACTACAATAAGCTATGTCCCTGGATCTCTAATAACTGCCAAGTCTACTAGCATGCAATATTTCTAACAGCAGTTATTCCTAACGCACGGCCCATACGTACAGGAGGCCAGACCTGTCACGCAGTCCGTGATCTATATGAGACTCACACTCGTGTAACCACTGTCACGGCCAATGAACCTAATGGTGCTACATGATAATGGGGTAGTCTCATGAACAAGGTCAATGCAAATACATAAATAAAAACATATTGCGACGTCAACGTCGCGCGCATTTTATATAACAGTTAAAATATATAAACTAAAGAAAGAAAATAAAGATGCATGCAACATATGGAATATAAATAACAGTACAATGGCAAGGTATACTTGCCTGACAAGGAAGCTGCAATGTACCAATAACCTGCTCCAGAAATCGCGCAGAACAATCCAATATCCTATGTACACATAAATATAATATAATAGAATTATTAGTCATTACACTAGCACATACTCAACCACATTTATACTGGAATCAGGGGGTATACTAGGGGTAACACTAGTCATCTAACACGGTCAATTACGCATTGAATTACGCGGGTGTCGCGTCTTCAAGTACTGTACGAAATCAGTCAGTCAACTGACAGGTGTCTATGCCAGTACGTTAGTGTACGCAAGGCAGACAAATTCACAATTTCTTAGGGTCAACATGGTCAAGGTAAGTATGGGATAGTCCACGATGTCCTAGGGTCATACAGTCTGAATATTTAGTCATAATTATCAATTAGCATTTACTTACAAATATATTCATATAACTATATAATAATATAACCATTAATTTATTTTAATTTATTTAATTCTGGAATAATTACTCTAAAATCCTATTTTAATCTTATTATTCTGATTTTTATGTTAATTCCTAAATTTTGTCCAAAGAAACTGAATTTTATCAACTCGAGACTCATGGCACGCAAATCGAGGCGATCTGTTGACCAAAAAGTCAACCGATACAAACTCAACTTTCATGCATGATTTCTTGTAGATTTCAGCATAAAAAATATACTGGAATTTACGGCTCATTTGAATTCAAATTCGTTTGGGAATTATGGCACATACAAATTTTGTATTGTGCACCGATGGTTAAATTCTAACCTAAAAGTTCTACAGAATTAACAGTATGTAAATATTTCGAAATAAATTCTGGGAAAAATATATGTCGATGATCTCGACATCAGCTTTCCGAAACTTTAAACGGTTCGTGATTCTGATTCCTGGTTCTCCCGAAATCGCAAAAATATCGAAATACGTCTATTTTCGGACATGCTGTGCTCTACGAATTTTTTAGAATTTAATACTAATAATTTAGAAAAACAATTTATATTATCAGAAATCTAACCTCATTATCGTTCTAACAAAAAAAACTGCAACGTGTTTGGAGTCCGGAGCTAGGAGATATCGTCTTTTTAATTCGTCATAACTAGTAGAAAATGAGGCTGAATTTATGACGAATTTTGACTATTTTTTGGACGAAAAAGAGAGAAATTTGGGAAAGAAAAATATGAAGGATGAGGTATTTATAATGGTGGACACTACTTAATTAAATATGAATAGGATTGGTTAATTTGGATAGGATTATGATGAATTTAAATAAGGATAGGATATGCATGAAGTTGATTTCCTAGTAGGTTCAGGATTTGAATTAATTTAAAATAGAGTTTGAATTTATCTCAATAATTTATAATCTTAAATATAATTAAAGATAATACAAATAATTCATAAAATCTTATTAATATCTATTAACACTAAATTAGTATCTATCTAATATTAAGACTATATATATCCAAATAAATCTAAATAATTTTAAAATCTAAATAAATTTCTTAAAATTCTAAATAAATTACAAAAAAATATATTTAAATATTTTAAACTAAAATAAATATTTGGTAGGAACGACATGCAAGTATGGTCGTATAGTAAATCATAGAAGTCCTAGAAATTTATATTTTCTAAGTTTTAATTACCAAAAATTCTAGAAAAATCTCCAAAAATCTAAAATAACCTAAAATAATTCTAAATGAATATTTATATAAGTAAATATATCAAGAACTTTATTTTCTAAATAACTAAGAGCATATTCTAAATAAATTCAACATATATAATAAATATAATAATATAAAATATACACAAAATACATATTTTGGGTGAGGGAGTTTACAGACCCTCGTTGAAACATGTTTCCCGCACTAAGGAGAGCCGAACGAGGAGCAGAAACCAATCCCCCAATCCAGTCCAGTTGTAGGCACGCTTTGATTCGTGCCATCTTTTGAAGTATTCAGAACAAAGGAGCTAGCTACCCAAAGCTCAAATGCAGCTTCGTGGAAAGGCCATCATTCCACCAGGAGGTCTTTATATTTTGAAGTTTAGTAAATGATGTAATGTGCAGGACTACTATCTCATTTTGTGTCAACACTTTTGTAAGCCCGTGTGGCAACCTTATGACTCAGTTCAAGAGTTTGTAATAGATGTTCATATTATCAATAAAAGAGAACTTTTTCATGTTTTAAATTTGTGTTTCAATTTATCTGCGTACTCTGAATATGTGCTCGCTATGCGAAATAAAATAACTTAGCCTTGTGCGGTGCACAACCTAGGCCCGCACGGCGGTCACGTCTGGGGGACGACTATCGATTCCACGGAATCGGGGCATGACATGTTGGTATCAGAGCGCAGCTTCAAGTTCCTTTGACTCTCGGACTGAAAAAGTTCCTTTAACGATCAAATCCCTGTACGAACACTTGAACTCGTTAGGCCAAAATGAGATACGTTCATACAATGAGTCCATAATACATTATGATCCTGATGTAATTTATCTTCTCTTGAAGGAATGGCTCAAGCGCAATCCTCAACGCAAGCACCGGGCGAGACGCAAGCTCAGGAGAGCAGTTCCGGCACTTCAGGAAGCTCTCGGAGCCAGCGAGCCATGTCTCGAGTTGATCCGCTTCAGCAAATGATGCGGATGTTGGAAGCCAGCCAACATAGGGATGAAGCTTATTATGAACGGGCTGAGAAGCGAGCGGATTAGAGACTACTCAAGTTTTAAGACAATATAGAGGCACGATTCTCAGTCCAACAGAAGCAGGTAGATACCCTACAACAGATCGTGCAGACTTTGGCCTCCAACCATTCCGCAGCAACAGTGGCTACACCGGTGGAGCAACCCGTACTTGAAGTTGAGACGCCTCAAATATCAAGGAAGAGGGATGTGACTGCCTTCGACTTTGGCGACTTCAAGAAAGTCTGCAACACAGCATTCAAGGGGACTGAGGATCCGAAGTGGCTCTAGATTGGTTGGCCGAACTTGAGGATCATTTCTCACTGCTGGAAGTACCTGAAGAGAAGCACGTCGCATGTGCTCAACTGCAGCTTCGTCTCAACGTACATGATTGGTGTGACGTGCATCGACGATCTCTTCCAGTTGATGATAGAGGGGAGGTGATAGCATGGGCCACTTTCCGTGGCTTGTTTGAGGAGGAGTTCATACCCTCACCTGTGTGACGACAGAAGGAAAACGAGTTTGTACAACTACGACAGGGCAGCATGACGGTTAAACAGTATTCTGTCGAGTTCAACAGGCTTGCTAAGTTTGTCAGTTCCTATCTACCCGATGCAACGAGTCGTGCCAGACGATTCGAAGGAGGTCTACGTCCTGCCATCCACGCGCACGTAGTCGTTCCACAATACCAGACTATGGACGAAGTTTTGAACCACGCTCTTTCTCTTGAACCGCAGTATCCTCACGTTGCTGCCGGCACTGTGCATACCTCCAATCACAAACGCCATAGCAATGATAGAGAAAATACCGCTGTAAAGTGCCCAAATAATGGCGATAAGCAGAAAGCACATTCAGACTTGATATGTTTCTTTTGTAAGAAATGTGGACATGACGTCGATGATTGTCGTATGAAACTTGGGTTATGCCTGGCTTGCGGTAAATCAGATCATGATATCAGTACATGTCCGCACCGCTACAATTGCAGCACCCAGCATCCAAATCAGGCGACTGTACCTCATGCCAATCAAGCTGCACCCCAGCAAGAGCGTCGCCAAGCTCAAGGCCAGGTCTATATAATGACACAAGAGGAAGCTCTGGCTTCAGATACCGTCGTGTCAGGTACTTTGCTTTTCAATAACATACCTGCTCGTGTGTTATTTGATTCTGGTGCAACGCATAGTTTTATTTTCACAAATTTTGCCGTGGAGAACAATATAGAAATGACTCCGTTGTATCTAGACTTAAGTGTTAGCACCCCCTCCGGCACAAAAATACCTGTACGTTCAGTATGCCAAGGTGGTTACGTCTTTATTGGAGGGAGGAAGCTATCGCTTGATGTTTTAGTTCTAGATATTCGGGACTATGATATCGTTTTGGGAATGGATTGGCTCGGCGCTTGCTCGGCAACTATTGAATGTGCAAAAAAGCGAGTCGTCTTTCGCCTGGCTGGAGAAGCCAAATTTTGCTACACTAGTAGTCCAGCAACTGATGCGACCAAGGCCTGCATGGTAATTTCTGTAACATTTGCTCGGCGAATGCTATACTCAGGCTGCGAGGGATTCCTAGCGTCGGTTCAGGACACACAGCAGGACTACGCAAACGTCGAGTCTTCTTCCGTTGAGGCAGAGTTCCCTGATGTGTTTCCGAACGAACTACACGGTATGCCACCAGACCGAGAGATAGAGTTCACCATAGACACCTTCCCGAATACACAGCCGATCTCTAAGCCTCCCTACAGAATGGCCCCTGCTGAACTGAAAGTGTTAAAGTGCTAACTTCAAGAGTTACTGGATCGTGGGTTCATCCGTCCGAGCATATCTCCTTGGGGCACGCCTGTGCTCTTTGTGAAGAAGAAAGACAAGACGCTACGCCTCTGCATCGATTATCGGGATCTGAACAAAGTCACTATCAGAAACAAGTATCCTCTGCCAAGGATAGATGACTTGTTTGATCATCTACAAGGTGCAACGGTGTTTTCAAAAATTGATCTTCGCTCGGGCTACCACCAGCTGAAGATTAAGCCTGAAGACATGCCGAAGACTGCCTTTCGAAACCGTTACGAGCATTACGAGTTTTCAGTTATGCCGTTTGGACTGATGAATGCACCTGCTGCATTCATGGATCTGATGAATCGAGTGTTCCGGCCATTCATCGATAAATTTGTGGTAGTTTTTATCGATGACATCTTGGTGTACTCGAAGAACATGAATGAACACGCAGAACACCTGCGGATGGTGCTTCAAACCCTTCGAGACAACAAGTTGTATGCCAAGCAAAGTAAATGCGAGTTATGGCTGGACAACATATCCTTTTTAGGGCACATTATTTTTGCACAAGGCATCTCGGTAGATCCAAGGAAGGTAGAAGCCATTATGCAGTAGAAACGGCCTGAATCAGCTAGCGATATTAGGAGTTTTTTTGGACTGGCAGGCTACTACCGAATATTTATATAAGACTTTGCTAGAATCGCGTCGCCTCTGACTCAGCTCACTCGAAAATGTGTAAAGTTTACTTGGACAAACGAGTGTGAAGCTTCATTTGCGAAGTTAAAGCAGCGCCTCATCTTTGCTCCAATCCTTACTCTTTCGGATGGACCGGATGACTTCAAAATATATAGCGACGCATCGGGAAAAGGTCTGGGATGTGTCCTTATGCAAAGGGACAAGGTAATAGCCTTCGCATCGAGGAAGCTAAAGCCTCACGAGAAGAACTACCCAATGCATGATTTAGAACTGGCTGCAGTGGTGTTCGCGCTGAAGCTGTGGTGCCACTACCTTTATGGTGTATCATGTGAGATCTATACGGACCATAAGAGTTTGAAATATCTGTATACACAAAAGGATTTGAATCTTCGACAGCGGTGGCTTGAACTTCTTAGCGACTTTGACTTAATAATCAGATACACGCCTGGCAAAGAAAACGTCGTAGCTGATGCACTGAGTCGAGTGTTCGTTGGGAGTTTGGATATTGATGACAGGCTGCGCCGAGATCTTGAATCCTTGGGCATTACACTACAAATCAGATACAAAAGGGGGCGTAAGTGGCACAACTGCGCCTCGAGCCTGACTTGTTACAAAAAGTCAAATTCGCTCATAAGGATGACCTGTTCCTGCAAAAGATGCAAGGTCTTATCTCAATAGGAAAGGCATCCGACTTTGCGGTAGGCACGGACGGGATGATCCGAGTGAAGGAAAGACTGTGCGTTCCAGATGACGCGGCCCTCAGAAGAGAGATACTCACTGAAGCTCATTATGCAAGTTATACTTCTCATCCGGGTAGTACCAAGATGTATCGAGATCTCCGTACGACGTTCTGGTGGCACGACATGAAACGAGATGTGGCGCTGTTCGTGTCGCATTTCATGGATTGTAAGAGAGTGAAGGCCAAGCACCAAAAATCAGGCGGAGAGATGCAGAACCTCGCTATTCCGGAGTAGAAATGAGAATATATAACAATGTATTTCATTATTGGCTTGCCAAAGACGCAATGGGGGAATGATGCAGTTTGGGTTATTGTCGATCGCCTCACCAAATCTGCTCACTTTCTGCCTATCAAGTCTACTTGGAGCGCCGATCGCTTGGCTCAAATCTACCTCAACGAAATCGTTCGGCTTCACGGCGTGCCCGTATCCATAGTCTCCGATAGAGATGGTCGATTCATATCGCGTTTCTGGAAAAACCTCCTGTCAGCAATGGGGACGAAGTTAAAGTTCAGCTCCGCTACCATCCACAGATCGACGACCACTTGAGTTTCTAGAAGAAGATCGTGTATTTCTCAAAGTCTCGTCCATGCGAGGAGTCATCAGATTCGGAGCAAAGGGAAAGCTAAGTCCGAGATTTGTCGGCCCGTTCAAGATATTAAAGCGAGTTGCCTCAGTTGTATATCAGATCGCCCTACCACCATAACTATCCGAAGTACACGATATTTTCCATATTTTCCAACTTAGGAAGTATGTGTACGACCTGAGCCACGTGGTAGATCTGGATCAACTGAATCTTCAGGCAGACTTGACGTATGTAGAATAACCTGTGCAAATTCTGAATTGTAAAGAGAAAATGCTTCGAAGTCGCTCGGTTCCTCTGGTGCGCGTGCTTTGGCAAAATCATTCGGTTGAAGAATCCACTTGGGAGCTTGAATCCGAGATGAGTGATAGGTTTCCTTTCTTATTTCCTAGTGGTAGGTTCTATTCCTAAGTTTCGGAACAAAACTTCCAATTAGTTGGGTAGGATGTGGTGCCCCGTTCCCCCTATTCGGGGAGCGCGGCTAAGAAATACAAGACGGTATCGTTCGATCGGGATATATTGAATCAAGAACTCATCCTCATTATGGATTTGTTTCTTCAGAATCGATTCCCATATTCAGTGGACTGTGCCCCCGGGATCGACTTAGCGGCAGAGTCATGAGGGACCTCTCCGCTGCATCTTTTGTTGCTCAGTTTTCGTTGTCGCTTGTTGCTTTCGTGCCTTGAGTTAGTTTTCAAATTTGTTTGAGTTTTCTTGAACGGTTTCGATGGATTTTATTATTTTTGTTCGTTGAACTGCACTTCAATTCTGATATGGAAAGAATAGAAGAGGTATTAATCAGCTATTCGTGGTAATGCAGGTGAACAAGCAGTAGACAACGCTCGAACGGACTCCTGAAGCACCTATTTCCTTCTTTCTTCCAACAAACTAAGTGAGTGGCTTATATTCGATTCAGTTGGCCCTTCTTCCAGTCTTCACATCAAAAAAAAATCTTGTATTCTTGCTTGCCCCGATCAGACGATACCAAGTAATAACTAAGAGACTTCAAGATAAAAAGGGAATAGACTTGGAGCATCATGCTTGTCAATCAAACTCATGAACGATTTCTCATTTGCATGCTTGTTCGTATGGAATTTTTATCATATGCATAAATATAAGTTAGAATGTATACTCTTTCTTTAAATCCTGCTATGTATAGAACTCATCCCTAAAATACAATAAATTATTCAGGAAGACTATACAAAATGAATCATGCAAATGCTACTTGTCTTGTACTCGTGTTGCCTAAACTGCATGAATGGTTAACTTAATATAGACTCTGTTGATCACGGACAACTTGTGCACAAGGTCTTAGTTCCTGCGGACGGTCGCTGGGGCATTGGCACCGATTCGATCCGGACGGAACTTCTAGTTTAGTCTCTTGTTCTGGACGGAATGGCTTTAGCGTACCTTGTTCTTTACGTTGCAAACCATCCTCGTCATGACTATTGGCCATTATGGCAACATGCCAGTGATCCTCTCGTACATTTAAACCTGTTGCAAGCTAACTTGTGTCTTCGTGGCAGGGAAGGACATGGTAAGTTTTGTGCAGGTAGTTCAGACGGGCATGTAAATATCACCGAACGGTGGCAGGTTATTTCATTGATTTTTTATATATATTGCTTACTGTAAAATAAACTAAGGCAAGATAGAAATACCACAAATAATGTGCATGCTTCATATAAACAACTTGTTGATTGGTATAGTTGGGTTAGCTTGCCTTTACTAGTACGTTTCGATGTACTGACCCTCGTTGAAACAGGTTTCCCGCACTAAGGAGAGCCGAGTGAGGAGCATAAGCCAATCCCCAATCCAGTCCAGCTGTAGGCACATCTTGATTCGAGCCATCTTTTGAAGTATTCAGAACAAAGAAGCTAGCTACCCAAAGCTCAAATGCAGCTCCGTGGAAAGACCATCATTCCACCCGGAGGTCTTTACATTTTGAAGTTTAGTAAATGATGTAATGTGAAGGAGTGTTATATCATTTTGTGTCAACACTTTTGTAAGACCGTTTGGCAACCTTATGACTCAGTTTAAGAGTTTGTAATATATGTTCATATTATCAATAAAAGAGAATTTTTTCATGTTTCAAATCTGTGTTTTAATTTATCTGCGTACTCTGAATATGTGCTCGCTATGCGAAATAAAATAACTTAGCCTTGTGCGGTGCGCAACCTAGGCCCACACGGTGATCATGCCCAGGGGACGACTATCGATTCCACGAAATCGGGGCATGATATCAGTTGGTAGCTGACTTCCTTGCAAGAGAAGCTTGGCAGTTGGTGGCTCTGCAACTATACCCTAGCTCTGCCACTGAGTAGCTTGAACCTCTGAGTCTCCTCACTGTTGATAGTAGGTTATCTATCTAGGAATTGCCGGGTGCAGGTCCTTGGAGCCAAGATGTTCTCAGGTTAGGGTCTTATCAATACCCACCCCTTCAAATTGACCTTGTCCCAAGGTCAATAAGCAATTTAAACTCCTGGATCCCATACCTTAACTTGAAATCTGAATTTTGGAACTTTCCACTCCTTTAAGCAGTTTGTAACACATGGATAAGTAACAATGAAGTGGAATATCCAAATAGATGAAGGTAACGTGATATAGTAGCGCCAAGGATCATCAGATCCTCAACAGTAATCTTCACCTTTTGGAAGGTTAATGTGAACAACTGGGATGATTCCCAGGCTATCCAAGGATTTGTAGTAATGATGCCAGGTTCTCCAAGGACTTGAATGACCCAAAAATTTGAATCATTATCATTGGCATCATCCTGAATGTAAGTGATACCAGCAATTTTAGGCACCCAAAGGAGGGGTTAAACTGGATCCCATATCATGAGTTTTTGATCCCTACTTCTTGTAGCAGCCCAAGAATTAATAACTTATAGTGATAACAAGTGTGGAATCTGAGGTTATTGACAGGCATATCAGTTCAGCGCCAGTATAGACAGAGTATTCGACATCTTCATAAGTGTTGCTCCTTGAAGATAGTGCTGCAGTAGTTGTATCTCTAATATTTCCAACAGAGCTTGGTTTCATAATATGTTTATCTTATAAAGAATGCAGTTTACCAAGACCTTCATAATTGAAAAGAGGCTTGCAAATTGAAACACTCACTTGCTGGACTTTTGTCCTCAAGTCTGGATCAACTATGTGATGATGAGTTGTTTCATAGAATTCATGAGTTGGTTCCTTCACAGGCTCCTTCCATTCTGAGATGACCCCTGCCTCTGAAACCGAAGTGTTAGCCTTGCCATTTTGCTTTTCTTCTGCTAACCAAATCAACCCAGAGACTTTTGACATGCACGAGCCCATGCTGCTGTCCTTCAATTTTCCAGGATCAGAGTAACCTTCAAGCTCTGTTAAAGCATCTATTTTCTGCCTTTCCTCACCCACCTCATCTGGAGGTTTATCAGATTGAAGCTCCTCAAAATTTTCAATGTAAATTGCAGGTAATGAATTTTCAGAGGTTACTTTCACAAGAGGATCCTCTTCCTCTAGATAGAAGTTGTTTCTCTCTGCATAACTTGTCGAGGATGTCAGGATCTCATTCGTTTCAGTTTTTTTCTTCCATGGAAAACTCCTATATGAGGAAGCTATCGCAGTTGACTCCTTAGGAGTATCATCTTCTTGCCAATGGAAATGAGAAAATACCTTGTTTGCTTTAACCCTACTTCCTTTATATTTCTGAGCCGCCGCAGTTAGTATATGAAGTTTCTCTTCAGATGATTTTGAATCTCCTTTATATTTTTGAGCTATTGCAGTTAATATCTGAATCCTTGTCTCAGATTCCTTGTGCAGAGACATCAACATGCATTCATGTGCACTGTCATGTATCCCATGGCAGGGAAACTCAATTTCTGTGGAAAATTGGAGTGCACTGTAGGTGTTTGATCCATGTGTAGTGATGTAGTGGTGGTGTGTGAATTTGTTTTCAGATTTGGAGGACATGGATGCACTCCAAATTCCCTTCTAGATCTGGAAACTTCCTCAAACATTCGATCGAGCTCATCAAATTTGCCTTCGAACTTGTCGAATCGACCATTTAGATCCAGAACAGTACCTGTTAAAGCTCTCATGGTGTCTTCGATGGAGAGAATTCGATCCTCATCCACTAGAAATCGCCTTCCTTCTGATGTCATTCCTCCCGATTCGTCATGGTCGGAGCTTCTCCCCTTGTTGCTCTCGAACACTGGATCGAGCGCCGGATCGGAAAGCTCTGATACCAATTGATGAGCTCCAAAGCTCATTGACCTGGAATTACTAACAAATCGACTGTAATATGACATTTATGTGTAAAATCAGCGATGAATTGAAGAAGAACATGGAGATTTTGGGATGAACTAAGGTTTGTTTATTGAAGCTTTTGGAAAAGAAAAGACGGGAAATACAAATTCAAATTGACATAGCAAAAGTAAAAATGCATGAAAACAAATGTGGATACAATTCTATGATCTTTTCTCTTCTCCTCTCTTCTCTTATTTATAGATTTCTGGCTCGCATCTGGCACACATCTTCCTTGCAGAAGAAGCTTGCAATTGGTGGCTCTGCAACTATACCCGAGCTCTGCCACTGAATAGCTTGAACCTCTGAGTCTTCTCACTGTTGATAGTAGGTTATCTATCTAGGAATTGCCGAGTGCAGGTCCTTGGAGCCAAGATGATCTCAGGTTAGGGTCTTATCAATTAGTCTGTCGAACCTGTGACTCGTGATCACAATGTATTAGACTGCAAGTATGCAAGTTGATTTGTGCTCATACACATCTTCATATTACAATTGACTATCACTATAGGTTCCTACAGTAAGAGTTGAGTTCCGCCCGCTTTTTTCTAATTGTCTTCTTTTGCTCAGGGAACTATTTTTCATATCTATTTGCTGAGAGAGCCAAAACAAGCATGAATTGTTATGGAAACAGTTTCCTGAGCAAATGAAGACAATTGTACTAACACTATCATTTTGACAAGGACATTTTACATTGTAGTTCACCTGATACCAATTTCCAGTAATACCTAGAGCGCACCTAAATAATTTCTGCACACAGCATATGACAATAACAATAAGAATTTGTGATTTCTGAAATTGGTTTTTTGCATTTACTTAAATCTCCTATATTTGTATATAAGTCCTCTAAATCTCGTTAATTGCTTAGAGGTCCCCCAATCAATAGACAATAGAGATATAACTCCCCCTCCATCATTGTCAGCCAAAAATTAACTCAAGCGATGACTTAGCTGTTCAAAATGACAGTACTCCCTACTCCCAACATGCAATGAGAAATCACCTCATGTGTAGTCGCTAACCATCTCTTTGGGATGTCTTGAATCCTGTATGATATTAGGATTAAAATTTATTTATTCTTATTAGGATTAGAAAATCATTGTTTTTTTATTCAATATAATTAGGAGGTTATACATATTTCCCATCTGATCTGTAAATGACAATACAATTTTTACTTTTTTTTCACAATAGTGAATCATCTCTGCTATACCGACGATTTTCTCCCGTTTAGGGTTTTTATCTTAAATATTTTGTGTTTTCAATTGCTCGATTTTATTTTTTTGTGTGTGCATCTATTTGTTCTACACTTAATCTATCCGTAACAAATTTTACTGGTATCAAAGTTTCGGGTTCATACATGCGCGCAAACTACCTATTCCTTTTTAGAGGAACATTTAATTCATTTTCGACAAAGAAAGAATGAAAATGAAAGCAACATTGCTTGGTGTCCTATTACTCTTGATTTTCACATGCCTTGTGGAGATTTGGAAAGACGAATTTCAGAAAGTCACTCTCATAAATTTTGCTCTATATATATCAAGCTTCGGAGATGACGTTGTACAATTTGAAGATAGAGAAGTTGACAGAAAAGAATAGCTTCAATTTGTAGCGCATCAAGATATACACTTTGTTGAAGCAACAATGACTTTAGAAGCCTTTATGTGGTAAGAAACCGACGGCTATGTCTCAGGTGAATTTCGACAAGCAAGAGGCGAAGGCTCATGCAACTATTCAGTTGTGTATGGTAGATGAGATACAATGTAAAGTCAACAACGAGGAAACAATACCTTCTCTCTGGTTGAAGTTAGAGGATTTACACATGGGAAAATCTATAAACAACATGCCATATCTGATTTATTTTCTCTACGGATGAAGGAAGACTGTCTTTCAAGGAGTATTTGGATAATATGAACAATATCCTGATGGCAAGGAATTGATGTAATATTGAAGACGAGGATTCTGCCTAATTTTATTATGTTATTTACCACAATCTTACTAACACTTCGTAAATTTGTTCATTATTGGAAATGATATGTTATTTACCACCATCTTACTAACACTTCGTAAATTTGTTCATTATGAGGTCCATGAAATACGGACATGAGAGACGGTCATGAGTGCTCCATCCCGATAATATTCCATAGACCGGAAAGTCGTTGATGGTCCACATAAGTGATGCCCTCATCTAAAAATTCTGCTTTCTAGAAATATCATACGTGTTGGCACCTGTCACGCCCCGATTTTGCCCAATCGATAATCGTCCCCCGGGCGTGATGCCGTGCACGCGTAGGGTGCGCGTGCACAAGGCCTAGGCATAGTAATAATCTTTAGAACATATGCAACAGAGTACGCAAATAAGATGACACACATTGAGGCATAGAAAAGTTTCCTTTTTATTGATAATGGACATCTGTTTACAGACTCTTGACCCAAAACGAGAAGGATGCCACATGGGCTTACAACTTGGTTACAAAATGAGATAGCCGTCCCCATACATCACATCCTTTACTAAAACTTCAAAATAATACAACATAGACACCTGCTGGCGAAGCTATCGCCTTGCCACGGCGCCGCATATAAGGGTTGCCACTTCAAAATAATGAGAATGTTTGAGCATTCTAAGTGACAAGCATTTCAAGTATTTCAAGTCTAACTTATCTTCCTTTTTGACTCAGTTTTATTCTTATCATGATATCGTTGGAACGGGATGCATAATAAGTCAATTATTATTAGAGTGAAGACTTGGCAGAAGGGTGCTAATCGAAATAAAGCCACTCACAAGTTATGGAAGTAGGAGAGAAAAGGAAGAGCTTTAAGACTCCGCACGAGCGTCGTCTATCCGATCACCTGCACGCACCAACAGATGATCAATATCCCCTGCTTCGGTCTCCGAGATTCGATATGAAATTACGAGATCCTAAGAACGAAAATAATAAAATCCATCGAAACTGTTCAAGAAAACGCAAGTCATAAAACCAACAAGAAAGCAACCAAGCGGCACAAAAACGGACAAGAAAACCAACACAACGAAAAGGCCCCTCCTGACTCTGCCGCTGGGTCCTTCCTTGAGGCACGATCCGTTGAATATGGGACCTGATTTCGAAGAAACCAATCCATAACGAGGAAAGGATCTTGATTCAATCTGTCCCGTTCGGACGGTCTTAAGTATTTTTTGGCCGCGCTCCCCGAATAGGGGGAACGGGGCATTACATCATAACCATCCAAAAGAAAGTTTCGTCCCGAAACTTAGGAATAGAACCTACCGCTATAGAATAATGAGGGAAACCTTTCCCTCATCTCAGATTCGATTTCCCACGTCGATTCTTTGACCGCGTGGTTCCGCCACAGAACGCGCACTAACGATACTGCCCGATTCCGTAACTGCTTTTCCTTACGTTCCAGGATCTGCACGGGTTCTTCGGCATACGACAAGTCTGCCTGCAGATCTAACTGACCGAAATCTACCACATGGTTTAGGTTGTGCACATATTTTCTAAGCTGAGAGACATAAAAAATATCGTGCACATCTGATAGTACTGGCGGCAAGGCTATTTGATAAGCAACTGAAGTCACTCGTCTGAGAATTTCAAACGGGCCAACAAATCTTGGACTTAACTTTCCTTTTATCCCAAATCTTGTCACACCATGCATGGGCGAAACATTTAAGAATACATGGTCCCCCTCTTGAAATTCAAGAGGGCGGCGATGAACGTCGGCATAGCTCTTTTGCCGACTCTGTGCTACTTTTAACCGTTCTCGAATCAGCCGAATCTGCTGTATTGTTTGTTCAACCAGTTCCGGCCCAAGGATTTATCGCTCCCCAACTTTATTCCAGCAGATCGACGACCTACACTTCCGCCCATACAGTGCCTCATACGGAGCCATCTGGATGCTAGACTGATAACTGTTGTTGTAAGCAAATTCGGCTAGCGGCAGGTTGACATCCCAACTTGACTTTGAATCGATTACGCAGAGGCGCAGCATATCTTCTAGTACCTGATTCACCCGTTCTGTTTGACCATCGGTTTGAGGATGGTAGGCTGAGCTGAATTTCAACTTGGTCCCCATCGACGACTGAAGGCTTGTCCAGAAACGTGAGATGAACCGTCCGTCCCGGTCTGATACTATTGAAACTGGCACTCCGTGCAGCCGGACTATCTCGTCAAGATAGGTCTGGGCAAGATGATCGGTGCCCCAAGTACTTTTAATGGCGATAAAGTGTGCAGACTTGGTTAACCGGTCGATGATGATCCAGATTGCGTCGTTCCCTAGTTGCGTTCTCGACAGACCAACAATAAAGTCCATGCTGATGTGCTCCCACTTCCATTCCGGGATAGCAAGATTTTGTATTTCTCCGCCCGACCTCTGATGCTCTGCTTTCACCCTCTGACAGGTTATGCATTGCGACACGAAGAGCGCCATATCTTTCTTCATGTCGTGCCACCAGAAGATAGTACGAAGGTTCTTATACATTTTCGTGCTTCCGGGATGGATAGTATAGGCCGCATAATGTGCTTCCATGAGGATTTTCTTTCTGAGTTCTGAATCATTGGGGACGCATAGCCTTCCTTTCACTCGCAACGCCCCATTCTCATCCACTGCAAAGTCTTTCGCCTTCCCCGCTTGGACCTGCTCTCGCATTTTCCGGAGGAATGGATCGTCTCTTTGAGTAGATGTGACTCTCTCTATCAGATTGGGTACAAATCGCATCTGAGCAACCCGCGCGCCACGATAACGAATTCTGAGTTCGATGCCCATTTCTTCTAAGTCCCTTCGTAACCTGCGATCGACGGACAGAGATCCCGCAAAGACCCGACTCAACGCATCCGCTACCACATTTCCCTTGTCAGGAGTGTAGTTAATCGTTAAATCATAATCTTTTATCAATTCTATCCAGCGCCGCTGTCGAAGGTTCAGATCTGCTTGGGTGAATAAGTACTTTAAACTTTTGTGATCGGTATAGATTCGGCAAGGCACTCCATAAAGGTAGTGCCGCCACAATTTCAACCCGAACATAATTGCTGCTAGTTCCAGATCGTGTGTGGGATAATTCTTTTCATGCTTTCTCAGCTGTCTGGATGCATAGGCTATCACTCTGTCTCGCTGCATAAGTACACACCCTAAGCCCTGCCCTAAAGCGTCACTGAAGATTTGGAATCCCAAAGTCTCGTCCGGTAATGCAAGTAACGGGGCAGAGGTTAGGCGATGTTTTAACTCACGAAATACAGTTTTGCAGTCGGCAGACCACTCAAACACGACTCCCTTCTGTGTGAGGCGAGTCAGAGGCAAGGCGAGTTTAGAAAAATCCTTTACGAACCGTCTGTAGTAGCCCACTAACCCGAGAAAGCTTCGAATTTTACTAACGGATGCAGGTCTCTTCCACTCGACAATGGCCTCCACCTTCTTCGGATCGACTGAAATGCCTCCCGCAGAAATGATGTGCCCGAGGAAAGATACACTTCTCAGCCAAAATTCACACTTACTCAGTTTCGCATACAACTTGTTGTCTCGAAGGGTTTGTAGCACGGTCAGCAAGTGCTCTGCATGCTCCGCTCCATTCTTCGAATACACCAAGATATCATCAATAAACACTACTACAAATCGATCGAGGTACGGCCGGAACACTTGGTTCATCAATCCCATAAAGGCAGCAGGGGCATTGATCAAACCGAACGACATTATTAAAAACTCATAATGACCGTAGCGTGTGCGAAAGGCTGACTTTGGCACATCGTTCGGCTTAATTTTGAGCTGATGGTAACCCGAACGGAGATCGATTTTTGAGAACACGGTCGCAACTTGCAACTGATCAAAGAGATCATTTATCCTGGGAAGGGGGTATTTGTTTTGAATCGTTGCCTTGTTTAATTCTCGATAGTCGATGCAGAGTCGCATCGAACCATCTTTCTTCTTAACAAACAGTACCGGTGCCCCCTACGGAGACACACTAGGCTGGATATACCAACGATCAAGCAATTCTTGTAGCTGAATTTTCAACTCTTTTAGTTCTGCCGGAGCCATTCGATACGGAGGTTTGGAAATAGGTTGGGTTCCTGGAAATGTGTCGATGGTGAATTATGTCTCTCGATCGGGCGGCATACCGGGCAACTCGTCGGGGAACACATCAGGAAAATCTGCCACAACGGGAATGGACTCAACGTTTGCACAATCTTGTCGAGTGTCTCGAACGGAAGCCAAGTACCCCATGCAGCCAGAGTGAATCATCCGTCGAGCAGACATTGCCGATATCACCATGCAGGCATATGATGCTTCCAACTGTGGACTGCACGAATAGCAAAATTCGGTCTCGCCAGGAAGACGGAACACGACTTTCTTCTCCGCACAATCGATAGTAGCAGAACAAGCGCCTAGCCAATCCATTCCCAGAATGATGTCGTATTTCCCTATGTCCAGAACTATCGCATCAAGTGACAATTTCCTCCCTCCGATGCAAATGAAGCCATCTCGACAAACTGAATCGGCAGGCAAGCTCGTGCCTGACGGAGTACTGACGCTAAGCCTTAGGCCTAACAGGGTTTGAGTGAATCTATGTTCCCTAGCGAAGTTTGATAACACGAAACTGTGGGTAGCACCTGAATCAAATAACACTCGTGCAGGCACATTATTGAATAGAAATATACCTGACACTACGGTATTCGAGGCAAGCGCCTCGTCCCTCGTCAAGGCATAGACCCGGCCCCCAGTGTTCGGACGACGCTCTTGTTGCTGCGCAGCCCGATTCGCTTGGGGTCCCTGAACTGAATTTTGCTGTTCTGTACGGTGCTGAGGGAATCAGTTGGGGCGATCAAGACAATCACGAGCATAATGGCCCAGCCGACCACAGTAAAAGCATCACTGATTTCGACATTCGGTAGCCTGGTGCCCTGTACGGTTGCATTTTGCACAGCGCTGCCCTTGGTTTCCACCCTGATTGTTGCCCTGGCCGCCGCCATGATTTGGTCGCTTGTTATCATTATTTCCTCCTGTATTACCTTGGCGTTTGTGATAAGAATGTTGCACAGCGCCTGAGGTTGTAGAAGGATATTGCGGCTCCAGGACAAGGGCATGGTTAAGGACTTTCCTCATCGTCTCGTACTGCGGAGGAACTACGTGCGCGTGGATGGAAGGTCGTAGGCCGCCTTCAAATCGTCTGACTCGGCTTGCTGCATTGGGCAGATAAGAACTAGAAAACTTTGCCAACCGGTTGAATTCTGTGGCATACTGCTTCACCGTCATCGTTCCTTGTTGCAGTCGCACGAAATCGTTCTCTTTTTGATGACAAATGGGTGGGGGGATAAATTCTTCTTCGAATGCGCCACGGAAGGTGGACCAAGGGATCGTCTCGTAGTCATCACCCGCCGAGAGCGATCTGCGGTGAACATCCCACCAATCGTGCGCATTTATCCGAAGCTGGAGTTGGGCGCAGGCGACTCGTTTGTCATCAGGTACTTCTAGGAGCTTAAAGTGATCTTCAACTCGGCCAACCAATCTAATGCCACGACCGGATCCTTCGTCCCTCGGAAGGACGTATTGCAGACCTTTTTGAAGTCAGCAAAGTCGAAGGCAGTCACATCCTTCTTCTTTGTATTTTGGGGCACGATGACTTCGTCTGTTGCTGGCTCCACCGGTTCCGCTATTGTTGTTGCGGATTGGTTAGAAGCCAGGGTCTGAATAATTTGCTGCAGAGCGTCCACCTGCTTCTGCTGGATCTCAAATCGTGCTTCTAGATTTTTTTCGAACTTGTCTTGTTGGGCCTCATCCCTCTTATTTTGCGCTTCTAACATCAGCATCATTCGTTCAACCGGATCGACAGAGGGCGCAGGCCGCTGGCTCTCAGAACTAGCCGAAGTGCCAGAAGTACTTGCATCAACTTGGCCTGTTGCTTGGGTTCGAGCCATTCCTGCTAAAACAAGTAACTTATATCAGTCTCATAGAGTATTACAGACTCACTGTATGGAACGTATCTCATTTTGTACCAATTGATTCAAGAGTTAACTCGGACGGGACAGGGTCATCTAGGAAAACTTTTTGACTCGAGATCAAAGGATCTAAAGCTTTGCTCTGATACCACTATGTCACGCCCCGATTTCGCCCAATCGATAATCGTCCCCCAGGCGTGATGCCGTGCACGCGTAGGGCGCGTGTGCACAAGGCCTAGGCATAGTAATAATCTTTAGAACATATGCAACAGAGTACGCAAATAACATGACACACATTGAGGCATAGAAAAGTTTCCTTTTTATTGATAATGAACATCTGTTTACAGACTCTTGACCCAAAATGAGAAGGATGCCACACGGGCTTACAACTTGGTTACAAAATGAGATAGCCGTCCCCATACATCATATCCTTAAAATTTCAAAATAATACAACATAGACACCTGCTGGCGAACCTATCGCCTTGCCACGGAGCCGCATATAAGGGTTGCGCCTGCTCCAAGTGCTTTGTACAAGCTTCAAAAAGTCACGGACGGATTACGTCTGATACTGCACTGGTTGGAGAAGAAAGAAGCTTCAGCTCCTCGCCGCGTCGCTCGGGCTCGGGGAACCTGCTACAACGAGGGTCAGTACTATAAAAAGTACTGGTGAGGGCGAGCTAACCCAACTAACCAAATCCATTATTATTCATATGAAGCATGCAATATTATTGTGGTCTTTCTATCTTACCTTAGTTCAATTTACATGCAAGCATTGAATATATTCGATTTACGAAACAAACGTGCTACCGTTACGTAGCTTTTACCTTCCCGTCTGAACTACCTGCATAACACTTAGTATGTTCTTCCCTGCCAAGAAGACATCATTAGTTTGAGCAAGCAATGCAAAAATATATATACATTGGGTTATGGCATATCTTTGCCACCGTGAACAATAGCTACAGTAAGCGGTGACGGTAAACCCCCAGATTTTGCAAGAATATTAAAATTTGGATTTTTCGCAATTTTCTAGAATTTTCTGGGAATTTTCTGTAATTAAATTCAGGATTTTGAATTATTACATGATTTTTAATTGATAATAAACAATATTAAAATATTTTGGAAATAATATTTTTGGGTGTAAAATAAAAACTGGACTTAGGGTAATTTTTCTGGAATTTATCGGACCCCAGACCTATTTTAAAACACCTAAAAAGTATTTAATTAATTAATTAATTAATTATTATTATTATTATTATTATTATTATTATTATTATTATTATTATTATTATTATTATTCTGATTTCTTCCAGCCCGGCCCAACGGCCCACGCCCGTCCCATTCGGCCCAGCACCCTATCGGGTCGGGTCGGGTCTGCCCGAACCCGACCCGACCCGCACCGCTAACCCAAACCCCAGCCCAGACCCGGTCGACCCCCTCCCCGCGTCCGGCCGATTCCGCCGCCTCCGTCGCGCGCCACGCCCGGCCACGCGGTGCCTCGCCCGGCCATGCAGCGACGACCTCCTCCCCGCCATTTCCGGCCACCTTCCCCCTCTCTCCTCCTATTTAAAGCCCTAACCCTAGCCGGCCAGACCTCGTTCGTCCTCCGCCTCCTCGCCGCTCCGGCGCCGCCCGTGCCGCCTCGCCGCCACCCGCCGCTGCAGCCCCCGCCGTTCCCCTCTCCTCCTCCCTCCTCCACCGGCTCCGGCCTCCCCCTCGATCCAGCGGCAACAGCAGCAGCGAGCAGCGGCGCCACCCCAGCCGCCGTCGACGCAGCCAGCGCCTCCGCCGCGTGCCCCCACTACCCTCGGCCTCCCTCCGCCTCCGCTCCGGCCGGCCGCCCTCCGCCGGAGAGCCAAACCCTAATCCTAACCCTAAAATTCCCAATTCAGTGGACACGTGACGGACACGTGTCGGACACAGGATTCTTCGGGTTTTTGGACCCTGTTCAGGTACTTGTAACTTTCACCTCGTAGCTCCGTTTTCAATTCCATAAATTGTGTTACGAAGCCTGTATGACCCTCTCGGTGCCCGGACAAACCGCTTGGGGCATCGCGTCCTGTGGTGATAGCACACCGCGATCCAAAAACAGAAAAAACAATGAGCCGATTCACCCCGGAACTGAGTACGCCCCGCCAAACGGGATGACTTGGTCGCGTGCGGTCTTCACAGATACGTGCGCAGCGTTGATACGGACGTGTGAGATTTCGCGGAAGTCAATTCGGGTGTGCGTGCTGTCACGCCCCAGTCCCAAAATATCGAGGAACTGGACACGTGGCAATGGCCAGCAGCACGCACCGATGGATAACCCAATTTAATGGAACCATCAGGGCGTACTTAAGCTGTAAGTAAGGTCTACTACACAAGTCACACTAATCTCATCCATAAAGATAAAGAAATAAACTGCATACTGAATGGAAATAAGTAGCAACAACAAATCACAGCAAGTCAGTCGGAGCAACAATCCGACTTAAGTCTGAAATAACTGGCTCTATAGGCCAGGAACAAAAGATATAAACATGAAATAAATAAATAAGTACTGGGACAGGCACTCAGGAGAAGTCCTCGGCAGTCACCTCGTCTTCAGTGTTCGGTTCAGCTCCAGCAATAGCTTCAGCTCCGGTCCCGTATATCTCGGGATACTGCTCCTCAGCTAAACCTGGGGACATAATCCATACCAGGTCCTCAGTGGACATAGCAAGGCACAAGATAAAACAAGCCAACTGAATAAGCAGTGCAATAAATAAATGAACAACAGGGTAAACTAAGTAACCATCTATGTGATATGCAAATGAGAGCAACACTAGTACTCAGGCTGAGACCGCTACAAGCTCTGTGTCGGGGAGCCGGTAGCAGTAATAACACGTAAAGGGTCTAGCTCTGCTGGAGAGTCTACAACCTCACAATAATAGTAGATATATATATAGAACAGCCTGTAGCCTGTGTGTCTCTCCCCATCCAATGTAATCACGCAAGCCATGACCATAACGCCTCATGTCCATGTCAGCGGGATTATAACTAATGCAACAAGTCATACTGTCTATAATAAATGTCTCTATCAAGTCCTGTATCCTATACAGAATCACCACGAATATCTCAGGAGGATTCTGTCCATGATAGTGTCAAGTGTCCTGGGTTGTAGGGTACTTGATAGGTCAAGTACAAAGTAAGGGAATCGTAAATCCATCTCTAAATGACGAACCCAACACCGCGTACGGTGTCGGTACCCGACTATGATCGGACACTAGGTACGTCATACGTTCCCTAGGTTAAGCAGTTTAAATCAGTTTATATGAATTTACACAAGACATCCAATAAAGTATTATTACAGGAAATATAAAAATAAAGACTGCAAGTTTGGCAAGGTGCACTTGCCTGATGTTTGAATTCCACTTAGGTCCTAGTTTCGGAAATTTCCAGAGATGTCTCCGAAAGCTAAAATAAATAGTACCATCATGCTCAGAAGGTGTCAAACAGCTAGGATCGCCTGTCCTTGGGTCCAATTTGGAGACAAGGGCAAAAACGACAATTTTGGCCCAAAACGGGGTCCACCCGCTTTGCACCAAAAAATGTGTCAAGGTCAATGGTCTCCAAATTCACCAAACTTAGTGTCAACAGGTCAGGAACGCTGATACAAACCCAACGGAACTTTCAGATTTAAATTCCAATGAGCCGATCACGAAATCGCCCGTTGAGCGGGGCCTGTGGGGCCCACGACACACGATTTCGTCAACGTTCTCAGAATCGGGCCAAACTTGACCCACAGGACCAGCGTATCGCTACGAGTCCAATGGTGCAAGTTTTGTCTCGATCTGACGTGTGTGCACGAAGTTAGGGTGAATTGCAGAAAAGGTGGATACGGGGAGATGTCCGTGGATACGCGTTGATTTCGGTGTGCACGCACACCCGAATCAGCTTCCGCGAAATCCCACACGTCCGTATCGACGAGGCGCACGTATCTTTGAAGACCGCACGTGACAAGTCGTCCCGTTTGGCGGGGCGCACTCAGTTCCGGGGTAAAACAGGGTCTGGTTTTTTCCTGTTTTTGGATCGCGGTGTGCGATCACCACAGGACGCGATGCCCCGAGTGGTTTTTTTGGACACCGAGAGGGTCATACAGGCTTCGCGTAAAAATTTACGAAATCGAATTCCGAGCTACGAGGAGGAAATTAGGAGTACCTGAACAGGGCCTTTGGACACCGAGATTCCCTGTGTCCGACACGTGTCCGATACACGTGTCCGACCTAGGGTTAGGGTCTGGTGGAGCCGTGGCGGCCGGAGGCTGGCCGGAGGGGGCTGGGGGCGGTGCTGGCTAGGGCGGCGGCGCACCGGAGTGGCGGGGGTCGGCGGCGCCGGACTCGGCGGCTCCGAACGGCCGGGCGGCGTCGGGGTATGTTGCGGGGAGGAGTGAGGAGGAGAAGGGGTTCTGGAGAGCGGCTGGCCGCGGCGGAGGGCGGCTGGGTGCTGGAGGGTGGTGGTCGGCGGGCTCCGGGCGGCGCTGGAGGCTGGTGGTCGGCGAGCTCCGGACGGCTAGGGTTCCGGCGAGAGGGTAGGGGATGAGGCGGAGGAGGAGAACGGGGAGAGGGGTTTAAATAAGGGCTGGGGGGGAGGAGTTCGTGGCCGGGGGAGTCGGTCGAGGGGAGAACGTAGCCTCCCCCGGCGGAGGCGGCGCAAAATCCGGCGACGGAGCGGGGGACGCGGGCTCGCACAGGCGACGTGGGGGAGGGGAGAGATGCGGGTCGGGTCGGGCGCGGATCCGGACTGGGCGGACCCGCCCGACCCGCTAGGGGTGTGAGGGATGGGCTGGGTTCTTAACGGGCTCGGCCCACTGGGCCGGGCCGGGCCCAAACTAAAACAAAAATAAAAATAATAATAATAGTAATTATAAAATAGTAATTAATTAATTAATTATAAAAATAATTTTTAGGCTTTTAAAAATAGGTCTGAGGCCCAATAAAATCCCAGAAAATTATCCTAAGTCCGGTTTTCTATTTTACACCATAAAATCATGTTTTCATTTCATTTTAATGTTATTTATTGGTAATTAAAAATTACAAACTCTCTACAGGGCCTATGTAAATTCCTGAAAAATTGCATATTAATTCCAAAAATTGATTTTAAAAAATCTAAAATTTTTGGGGTGTTTACAATCTACCCCCCTTAAGAGGATTGCATCCTCGCAATCGAAGGGTAAACTATAAAGGCAAGGTTTACAGAATTAAAGAATGCTTAGGTTCTACCTGATTCTGCAAATAGGTGTGGATAACGCTGCCGCATAACATCTTCTCGCTCCCAGGTCGATTCACCAGGAGAGTGCTGCTTCCAAGCTACTCGAACTAGCCTGATTGTCTGCCCTCGCAGTGTCTTCTCGCTGGTGTCGAGTATACCCACTGGCTGTTCTTCGTATCTCAGGCTAGGTCCCACCGAAATCTCAGAATGATCAACTATATGGCTTGGGTCCGTCACATACCTCCTCAGTTGTGAGACGTGGAATACGTCATGCACTCCCTCTAAGGACGGAGGTAATGCAAGACGGTAAGCCACCTCACCAATGCGTTCCAAGATATCAAATGGCCCAATGTACCTTGGGCTCAACTTGCCTCTGCTGCCAAATCTGATAGTACCTCTAGTGGGCGAGATGCTCAAAAATATATGCTCTCCTTCCTTGAACTCCAGGGGTCGTCGGTGTGCATCGGCCCAATGCTTCTGTCTATCCTGGGCTGCACGGAGATGGTTCTGAATCTATTTTACTTTCTCCACTGTCTCTGTTACCAACTCTGGACCCAGTATTTGACGTTCGCCAACGTCGCTCCAGCATATTGGCGATCTGCACTTTCTTCCGTACAGTGCCTCGAAAGGTGCCATCTGAATGCTTGCCTGATAGCTGTTGTTGTAGGAGAACTCCACTAAGTGCAGATGATCTTCCCAAGATCCTCCAAAGTCCAGTATACAAGATCGCAACATATCTTCTAGGATCTGAATTGTGCGCTATGACTGTCCGTCTGTCTGAGGATGATAGGCAGTACTGAATTTGAGCCTGGTGCCGAGACTCTCTTGCATGCTTCGCCAGAAGTAAGAGATAAATCTCGAGTCTCGATCTGATACAATACTAACCGGCACTCCATGTAATTTTACGATCTGACGTATATACATATCGGCTAGTACTTCCGTGGATTGTCCAACTCTGAACGGCAAGAAGTGAGCCGACTTAGTGAGCCGATCCACGATGACCCATACTGCATCCTTTCCACTAGGGCTTCTTGAAAATCCAGTGACGAAGTCCATGGTAATATGCTTCCACTTCCATTCAGGGATGGAAAGTGGCTGCAACATACCTGCAGTCCTTTGGTGCTCGGCCTTCACCTGCTGGCAGACTAAGCATTTTGCCACAAAGCGGGCAATCTCCCTTTTCATTCCATGCCACCAGTAATATTGTCTTAAGTCCCGGTACATCTTGGTTCCTCCTGGATGAACCGAGTATATGGAGCTATGGGCTTCTGTCATCAATTCCTGCCTTAATTCTTCATTTGGAACACATAGGCGATTTCCGCACCTTAATGTTCCGTCCTCGTGGATGCGAAGTCCCGTTTGCAGGCCTGCTTCTGTTCTCTCTTTCAGCCTTCGGAATCTGGCATCATTGGGCAAAGCTTCCTTGATTCTCTCCACCAGCGATGACTTCACTTCGAGGTTAGCCAGCAAACCATTTTGTCTAGGTAGAACAACCTCTATCTGAAGATCTTGCAAGTCTTGTAATAGCTGGGGCTGCTCCGTCAAGAAATAAGCCGAGGGTTTTCTGCTGAGGGCGTCGGCTACAACATTTGCTTTCCCCGGGTGGTACTGTAGATCTATGTCAAAGTCCACCATCAACTCAAGCCAACGCCTTTGCCTCATGTTGAGCTCCTTCTGTGTATAAACATACTTCAAGCTCTTATGATCAGTGAATATCTCGACCTTCTCTCTATACAGATAATGTCTCCAGATCTTCAATGCAAAAATCACTGCAGCTAGCTCCAGGTCGTGCGTTGGGTAATTCTTCTCGTGGACCTTCAGCTGCCTCGATGCATAAGCGATAACCTTGCCATGTTGCATCAAGACATAACCTAGTCCACTACCGGACGCATCACTATAAACAACAAAACCTCCTGACCCTGAGGGAAGAGTCAAGACTGGTGCTGTTGTTAGACGCCTCTTTAATTCCTCAAAGGCATTCTGGCATTCTTCCGTCCATATGAACTCCTGATCCTTCCGTGTCAGCTTAGTCATCGGCTCTGTGATTCTTGAAAAATTTTCTACGAACCGCCGGTAATACCCAGCAAGTCCAAGAAAACTTCTCACTTCTGCAACAGAGGTAGGGGTAGGCCAGGTCTCTATAGCAGTGACCTTTTCTGGGTCTACAGATAGTCCTTCACCCGAGATAATATGCCCTAAGAATGACACCTTGTCCATACAGAACTCACATTTGCTGAGTTTGGCATACAGCTTCTCCCTTCTCAAGGTTTCTAGCACAATCCGGAGGTGTTTCTCGTGCTCTTCCACTACCAGAAAAGTCAAATTAGCGACGTCTAAAAATGTCGCTAAATAACCAAAAATCGTCGCTAATTAGGTTTAGCGAGGTAATTAGCGACGTTTCAAAGCAGTCGGAAAACACCAAGTCGCTAAAACAAAAAACGTCGCTAAACGTCGCTATGCCGACGTTTTTTAGCGACTTTAATGTGTCGCTAAATTTAGCGACGTTTTGCGACGCCAAGTCACTAAAAAGCGACGTTTAGAAAAGTCGCTAAACGTCGCTGATTAGCAACATCTATCGCGACGTTACACCGACGTCTTTAATGACCTGGCTATACTGCCATGTCAGCAATTGGCGACGTTTAGCGACGTAATTAGCGACGTCATTAGCGACGTCCGTAGCGACGTTTTACAGCGTCGCTAAGTAGCGACGTAATTAGCGACGTAAATTAACGTCGCTAAACGTCGCTAATAACGTCGCTAATTTTTAAAAAAAAATAAAAAAAATAATGTGCAGAAGCAAACATTGGTGATTCCCTGCAGTTTTACATCATCTTCATCATACACACCAACATGATTCAATCTAGTTAACTATATAATCCAATTAAATTAAAGACCACAAGAAGTATCAATCCAATTAAATGTGGATAACTATATAATCCAATTAAATTAACTAAAAAATTAAAGACCACAAGAAGCATCATACATCATGTCTATTGTTGAAGTATCAATAATTCATAAATAATAATAAAAATAACTATACTACTACGGATCTGCAGGAGGCTGACCAGCGGCGCGCTTGAAGGATAACAACTCCTCATACTCGTCCCGTGGAATCGACACCGATGTCGATGGAGAAGGCAGTGACGTCGGTGGAGGCCGTGCCCGCTCCAAGTATGCGAGTCGCTGGTTGTAAGAATCCAGGGTAGATAACAGCCTCGTACTGCTATCACCCATTGAATCCTGCATCCTCGTCAGGTTCTCGCCCATCGATAGCTGTGACGCATGCATCCTCGTCAGTTTCTCGCCCATCGATAGCTGTGACGCCTGCAGCTCCATGATGTTGCGATCATTGGAGGCTCTAATATCATTTGTCAATTCTCGTAGCTCCGTTATGCTGCGATCGAGCATATCCAATCGTGCGATGAGCATCGGATCGTCCGCCTGTGGCTAGGACCGGGACTGGTCCTCCATACTTCGCAGCAAGTCGTCACGGAGAGACGCAATCTGACGGTCAACGGCCTCCTGGACGGCCTCCTGGACTCTGGCCGACGACTGCGAGGGCTGCGACTGCGAGGGGTGTGTGGAATGCACAGCTGTCGGGGAGGCCCTAGATGACTGCGTCGCAACCAGGGCGCCATAGGAGCCCGTACCGTAGTACGTACCCCTCTGGAGACCACCAGCTGCGGTCACCCACAGGTCGTCCGCCGACGGAGATGGACCGGGCTGCGACGAAGCACCAGCCTCTCCAGGTGTAGGTGCACTAGCAGTCGCCCGCTCACGAAGCCTAAGATACTCGGCCTAGAAAAGGTTTGGAAACTCAATAATTGCCTAAGTTATATTAAAATAAACACAAAGTAAAGTAATACTTACATAGGTCTGTGAGGCCCTCTCATCAATGAGATTTCCGTCCTTGCGATGGGTGGCCAAGAAGACGGTCACCATGTTTGTATCCTCACCCCTCTGTACCTGTTAAAAATATATTTTTTATTACTAAACTTAAATATTTTTTCCAAGTACCATTTTATGGTACTTATATTAAAATAATATATTTTAAAAGAAAAAACATACCAAACGACGGAAATGTTCCGTCATCGAAATCGAGCCACCACACCACTTGGCAGCATTCTGCCTAGCCGCCTTGGCCTTCTTAGACCTTTCCTTGTAGCTCGGATCGTCGAATCTAGCCCTCATCGCAGTCCACTGCTCAGGCGTGATCCAACCTTGGATCGGTTTTCCAGCACGATCACGAGCCTTCTGGTCATCCAGAGCATCTCGGATAAGCTTGGCGGCAACGGTAGGAAAGAGCCGCTCGATCAACTCGGCCCGGTGCGGAGGATAAAAATACGTTTGCTACAATAAATAATTCATTAAGTTAGCATCACGAATATGCATAAATTAGAGGATTTATTTAATATACTTTTACCTGGAAGTGCGCAAACCAGAACGCCTTCCTCTCCTCCGGAGCCTCAGAGTAGTTGATCCAAGGGCCACCGTAGTTGTTCCTCAGAAATTGGCCCAGGCGTCTCTGAACCGACGATGGACGATATGTATACAGAAATAATAATTTAGATTACTGAAAAAGTCAATATACGATGAATAAAGAGAAACACAAATATATACTAAACCATCTAATTGACTTACTTTGTACCGTCGGCCCAAATCTCTGTCCTCGTCTCCTCCGGTGGTGCGCATGGAGGATCTTGCTGATGCTGGGACAACGTCGGCACGACCTCCTCTACGTGCTCATCTGTCTCCATGGTTCCGTCAGCAGAAGGAACGCTGGACGAGGGAGTACTATCACGCCTGGAACTACTCGTCCCAGGAGTGATGCCATGCAACGTCGTCGCAGTCGGAGATGTGACTGATCGATATACTGGAGTACTGGGCGACGATGATCCGGAACCAACAGTAGGCAGTACCGGAGTGGCACTCTGTCTACCTCGGGACCTGCCGAATCCTCCGCGTCGTCCTGTCATATCTGATAACAACATATGATGAATATAGAGAAACACAAATATATACTACATTCTACAGTCGAAATGTGATACATATCTCAAAGCATTATACAGTCAAAATATAATACATATATTCGTTAATGTCAACATCTACTTCTACATGCAATATTTACAGTCCAAATACAGTTACATTCTACATGGAATATTTTATATTTTCAATCATCTTCAGAAAATTCATCTTGTTCGCCTTCCTCGTCCTGCTCTTCCTCTTCCTCGTCTTCACTTTCATCTACTTCGTCGTCCTCTTCGGATAATTCTACATCTTCTACATTATTACTCGTGTAATGAGTAACTTCCGTTGAGTCCACATCTACAATATTTGTTACAAGAGGTAGATCGTCCTCCTGATAAGCTATTTCGTCAATGTCAAAGGTATTTCTAGCTTTAGTCTTGCATACTGCCCACCAATCCGACCTCGCTGTCCCCCGTCTAGGATAGGTTGTGAAGTACACAAGCTGAGCCTGACTTGATAGGACAAATGGTTCGTAGCCTTGATATCTACGCTTGTAGTTTATATCCACAAGGCCATACTTGTCAATTTTTCAACCTTGATCTTGAATCGGATCGAACCATTCACACCTGAATAGCACGATATTAGCAGGTTCTGGGCCATAATTATATGTCAACTCCACAATCTCTCGTAAGATGCCAAAAAAATCATTGTCCGGATTGACGTCTTTGTAGTTTGTAGATTTGATACACAAACCACTGTTTTTCGTGGAATCAAGATCCAGAAAGCTGTCTCTGATAGGAGCATTTGTTGACTTGAACCTGAACCCATTCACACAGAAACTTGGCCATATTTTTACGGCAGTAATTGGTTCCTTGGCTAGAGTCCTAATAGATTCAGTCTCGGGTGATATTAGACGATCGACCTAAATACCAAAGTAGCGATAGTAAGTTATTTGTTTTGCAAGTGCAGAAATAAAAAGTAATTACCAAGCATCTTACATATGCGCTCAACCAAGAAGAAAAATGGCATCTCATATCTTGTTCTACTTCTTCGTCTGTTATGTAGGGTCTAACCGACCTCAACTCATCATTATATGTGCTGAAAAACAATGAAGCAACTGCTGATTAGTAGCATAATAGTATCTTATACTATTACATTGAGATGATATAAACGTGGACGTATTAATTACTTACCCCTCTAGCTTCTCCACTTCATCCTCGTCGCAATTGAGTAATATATACAATTGAGCAGCCCTTAGCTCATCGTCATTCAAATATCTCTTCTTCATTTTTCCCGAGGGCTTTCCGGATGCATTGAATACTTTGAGTATTGCATCATTAGATTCCTGATATGCGTTGTCGTTTCTGGGAGCTTTCGTCCTATTAGTAGCAATATGCGGTTTGAAATACGTCGAGCAAAAGTTTGTAATCTCCTCGAGAACATAAGCTTCACAAATAGAGCCTTCAACCCGTGCCTTATTTTTCACCTTTCTCTTTAGGTGATTCAGATGGCGCTCGAAGGGGTACATCTACCGATAACCGACAGGACCACCAACACGTGCCTCATAGGAAAGATGAATTGGCAAATGCTCCATAGAGTCGAAGAATCCAGGAGGAAACACCTTCTCGAGCTTACATAGTGTTACCGCAATGTCCCTCTCTTGCTTTTCTAGACGATCGACGAGCAACTTAGTACAACAAAGATCTCTGAAGAATATGCTCAGCTCTGTCAATGGGTCCCAAACGACCTGCGGTAAGAATTCCCGAAATGCAATCGGAATTAACCTCTCCATGAATACGTGACAATCGTGGCTCTTCATACCTACTAGTTTGTTCTCCTTGAGGTCGACGCATCTTTTCAAGTTCGACACGTACCCGTCTGGAAACTTTAGACCCTGAATCCACCTACAAAGTCTACCTTTATCCTCTTTATCCAGTGAGAAAACTGACTTAGGTTGCTTTAACTTTCCATTCCCCTCCTCTATCAAATACAATGCAGGACGTCTACATATGTCTTCTAAGTCCAACCTGGCCTTCGGATTATCTTTCGTCTTCCCCTTTACATCTATTACAGTATTAATTATGTTATCAAACACATTCTTCTCGATATGCATGACATCAAGGTTATGTCTGATCAGATTGGTGCTCCAATATGGCAGATCCCAGAATATACTCCTCTTCGTCCAGTTATGGGTGCGACCAAATCTGTCACACTTGTACCCCTTAGCAGGCTCTTCGATAGCACTTGGTAAATCTTTTACCTCTTCCTATATCGTGCATCCGGGCCACCTTGGCGGTGGATTGGCCTTCTCCATAACTCCCGCACGAAAAGCATTCCGATTCCTCCGGTACGGATGATCCTTCGGCAAAAATTGTCGATGACAATCGAAGAAGCACGGTTTGCCTCCGTGTTTCAAACGGAAAGCCTGAGAACGGTCTATGCAATACGGACATGAGAGACGACCATGGATGCTCCATCCCGACAACATTCCATAGGCCGAAAAGTCGTTGATGGTCCACATAAGTGCTGCCCTCATCTGAAAATTTTGCTTCCTAGAAACATCGTACGTGTTGGCACCTACTTCCCACAGCTGATTCAACTCATCTATCAAAGGCTGTAAATACACATCGATGTTCCTCTTCGGATTGTTCGGACCCGGGATAATAACGGTTAGGAACATATACGGAGTCTTCATGCACATCCAAGGCGGTAGATTGTACGGAGTGACGATCACAGGCCAACACGAATACTGGGAGCCTGAAAGTCCGAATGGGGTAAAACCGTCAGAGCAGAGCCCCAATCTGACATTACGTGCTTCCTCGGCAAAATATGGATACTCTCGATCAAAGTGCTTCCATCCTTCTCCATCGGATGGATGATCCAATACTCCTTCGATCTGTTTTCGCCTGTGCCAACTCATGTTTTCTGCAGTCTCCTTAACCATAAACAACCGCTGCAACCGCGGCGTCAAAGGCAAGTAGTGCATCGAATCGGTAGGCTTCCTTGCACCGACAGACTTTCCTCTAACAGTGGCCTTGTAGCGATCAGCACTACAGAATCTGCACGCATCTTCATCCTTGTCGTCTTTGTAGTACAACATGCACCCGTTGCGACATGCATCGATTTTCTCGTATCCCATCCAAAGCGATCTCACCATCCTCTTAGATCGATAGAAGTCTTTAGGCAACTTTGCACCCTCGGACAAGATCTCTATAATCAAATCGAGCAGTCGATTATAGCATTCTTGCGACATGTTAAAATCGGACTTGATGCTCAATAATCTTGTAACCACCTCCAACGGTGAATGATCCTCACAACCAGGATATAGTGGAGTCCTTGCATTCTCAAGCAACTCCATAAACTTTGCAGCATCGGCATTCGGTGCCTCCTCAGCTGCATCATAATTGTCCGAATTGAAACTCGGTCCCGCCGTATCATAATTGTCAGGATTGAAACTAGGCCCCGCCGCATCATAAACCATGTTCACCAACCCGTCGTTGTAAGCATCGTGGTCTTGGACATCCATATACGGCTCCACATAGGGCTCCGACTCCGATGCTAGAGATACAAGTTCTCCGTGCGCGGTCCACTGATAGTAATTCGGCGTAAAGCCCTTCGAGTATAAATGATACGTAACTTCCACTTCTGGATGATATTTTCTGTTGCGACATCTCACACACGGACACTTAATTTTGGTACCATCCATGTACTGAGGGAACGCCTTGGCGAACTGCAGGAACTGCTGTACACCCTCAATGAATTCATCCCGCACACCGCACATGTCATCAGGATGACGGTTGTACATCCACGAACGATGACGCAGATAGTAATTCATATCCATTTCTAGATACTTCTGCAAAAATGACAGTATGTATCATATAAATCATTACATACAGTGGTTTATCACCTAGCTTCATAACTTAACCGTACTATAAAAATCATATATGATATAATACATACTTTCATTTATCAAAGTCTAAAATAAGCAATATTCATGCTAACCCATCTTAAACCAACTAACCAATACCTGGACACTAAGCTAACTAAAACTAGTATACATAGCTCACTAAATGCAACTGAAAACGGATACTGATACAGTGGGACTTGTTGATACTTACTGATACATGGTTGCTGAAATGACACAGTGCTGATGGTTTTCCTCTTCGGTTGCCTGCTCACTGTTGCAGACCTCCTTCTCACTGCCCACTACAAGGCTCGAGCATGCCATCCCGCTTATTCTAGATACCATCTTAGTACACTCCTATCTAACATCTTTAAACATCACTAACCTACATATCTATATATACCCTATTAACACTTGACTTTATACCTTGCCTGCATCAACTCCTACAATTGCCTGTACTGATACCTCACACAGTCCCTGATACGTATCAGTGTATAAGTACTGATGACTGATACCAAACTGAAACTGAGATGCCCTAAGGCATGCCTCTGCAGTGCCTAGGGACTGCCCCCAAGCCTAACTGACAGGCACCATTTGGGTGCACTACTGCAGTGTCCCATGCCAGAGCCCCAAGTCTGTGTCCATGTGATATTAGTGTCTGTGTCCATGTGATATTAGTGTCTGTATCCATGTGATATTAGTGTCTGTCTGTGTCCATGTGATATTAGTGTCTGTGTCCATGTCAAAAAACTTAATCCTAACCCTAGGTCCTTATCAGTGTCTGTGTCAGTGTGTGTGTGTGTCATGTCGTGTCTGTGTCACCATCTGTGTGTGTGTGTCGTGTCTGTGTCAGTATCACATGTGTTCTGAGAGAGAGAGAGAGAGAGAGAGAGAGAGAGAGAGAGAGAGAGTTAGGCTTTACCTAGAGCTCGAGGAAGAGGAGGGGGATGCTGGAGTAGCCGCGGGGGAGGTCGACGGAGCAGGCGGTCGACGGAGCAGGGGGGGGCGGGGGAAATTTTTTTCGTTTCAAAATTTCAACAGATGGGGAAAAACGAAACCGAGCCCTAATTAACCAAATTTTAGCGACGTTTAGCGACGTCAAATAAGGACGTCGCTAAATTAAATTATAGCGACGTTACGGTCGTCGCTAAACACGTTGCTAAATATTTCTAATATAAACGTCGCTATTTGCGTCGCTAAACGTCGCTAACTTAGATATATTAGCGACGTTTAGCGACCAAAATTGAACTTATAGCGACTAATCTTATAAAAACTGAACATAAGTCGCTAAACGTCGTTAAATGTCGCCGTTTAGCGATGTCTACCGACGTTTTACATGGAGTCGCTAAATTAGCGACGTTTTTACCTGGAGTCACTAAAAATTGTCGCTAATCCCGCTTATTCTAGTAGTGTTCGTGGTTCTTGGAGTGGACTAGGATATCATCAATGAATACCACCACGAACTTATCCAAGTACTGATGGAAGACCCCGTTCATCAAACTCATAAATACGGCGGGTGCGTTGGTTAAACCAAACGGCATAACTAGGAACTCATAATGTCCATACTTAGTTCTGAAGGCCGTCTTTGGGATATCTTCCTTCTTCACCCTAATCTGGTGATAACCGGATCTAAGGTCAATCTTTGAGAATACCTTAGCACCACTCAATTGGTCAAACAAATCATCAATACGTGGTAATGGGTACCGGTTCTTAATAGTTACAGCATTAAGGGCTCTGTAATCAATGCACAGTCGTACAGATCCATCCTTCTTGGGTACAAAAAGTATAGGTGCTCCCCATGGTGAAACACTGGGCCGGATAAATTCTTTCTCCAGAAGGTCGTCAACTTGTGTTTTCAACTCCACTAACTCCTTAGGTGCTAGCCGATATACCGATGAAGTAATAGGTTCGGCTCCTGGAGTTAGGTCTATTGTGAATTCTATCTCCCGATCAGGTGGTAAACCTGGAAGGTCGTCGGGAAACACATCCATAAATTCCGTTATGACTCTTGGGTAACTTGAATCTTCTTCTACAGTCAATACCCTAAGAGTTGGCTGGACCCCTTGTTCTACAGCTCCTCGTAGAAATTCAAACTCAGGAAGGCTAGGGGGTCTAAATATTACTTTTCTAAGCCGGCAATCCAGTGTCGCATGGTACTGACTTAACCAGTCCATACCAAGTACAACATCGTAATCAGGCATAGAAAAGATCAGGAATTGGGCTCGCATCTCTCGGCCACAGACTACTACCGAACATGATCTACAAGTATCACTAACCGGGATAATTCCACCTCCCGTTAGAATTCTCTTCATCTTCGAGAGAGGTGCGGTAGCTATTCTATGTGTGGCTACGAAGCTAGCAGCAATAAATGAATGCGAAGCTCCAGAATCAAATAATGCTACAGCAGGAATTGAAGCTACTAATAAGGTACCTGCTATCACTTCGCCTGCAGTAGCTTCCTCAGTGACTGCTAGCGCATATGCCTGACCTCGTCCCTGAACGGGACCCCTTTGCTGACGAGCTTGTTGGAACAATGCTGCCTGAGGTGGTAGAGGTGGCCTGGCTCCTCCAGGCCCTGTCTGAGTTGCTCCCCCAGCTGGAAGAGCTGCAGGTGGAGCTGGTCGATTCGGAACTCCCTCTCGACGTTCCGAACAGTCCTTTGAGAAGTGTTGTCCAGATCCGCAAACCAGGCAGAGTTCCAGCTTGCGTCGACATTCCTTTTCAATATGTCCTACCTTGCTGCAGTAATGGCAAGTAGGCAAGTTTTTAGTTGCTGCTCTTGGAGGCGGGCTCTTCTGGGGCCGTTTAGCAGATTCCCCTGGTGATGACTTGGACGGTGCTGAGGAGAAGGGACGTTTCAGGCTTGATTCCCTCCGAGTAACGCGCTCCAGCCGACGTGCTGCAGCTAGGACGTCGGTGTACGAGGTGGGCGCGACCGATCCGATTAACTTTTGAAGCTCGAACCTGAGCCCATCAAAGAACTTTTCCGCCTTCTCCTCTTCGGTTGGAATTAGCGAAGGGGCGAAGCGGCTCAGGCGAATGAATTCGGCGTTATATTCCTCCACCGTCATGTTGCCCTGGATCAGGCGGTTGAATCTGTCTCGGAGTTCTGACCGAGCCACAGCAGGGATGTACATTTCCTGGAAGAGTCTGGAGAACTCCTCCCAGGTAACCTGATCATGTCCGAGCCTTCTTTCTTCGGACAACCACCAATGATGTGCGTTGTCCGTCAGTTGCATCCTGACGGCAGTCATCCATTTGTCCCTTGGTAGTTCGGCGGCCTCCAACTGATGCTGTGTGTTTGTAAGCCATTCATGCACTTCAGTTGGTCCTTCCTTGCCCGAGAAGGTACGGGGCTTGAGTTGGCGGAAATCTGTAATAGATCCCGTCGCTGGCCGCCTATTTGGTGGGTTTGCATGTTCCAATGCTGCGACTAGGCTGTTCCTTAGGTTCTCGGCCTCTCGGCGTTGGGTCTCTTGTTGAATCTGTTGTTGTGCCTGCATCATGGCGTAGAACATCTGAAACATTTGCTGGCCGTCCATTGCCTGTCCTGGGGGAAAGACAGGCATCGCAGGGGGAAACTGGGGAGGAGGCGGGATGTCATCACGCCTGAACCTGGAACTTGGCTGGCCAGTTTGATTGCTCTGAGAGGATTATCCTCTGGTATCTGGCATCGTTCCAGCTTCGCAGGTAAACCCTGCTTCAGTCGGTGTACCCAAGGGGGTCTCGTCACCACTTCTGGGATCCATAACTCTGCACCAAAAGGAAACAATGAGAACGCACAGAGGAATCAAAACAGGATGCAATTCAAGCAATTAAATTGAATTCGACATAGAGTTCAAAAATGATTCAATCAATGGATGAGATCCTATAAATTATTCTATCTTATTGCAGGCCTGTTCGGTCCCTAAGTTGAAACCGAACAATTTAGTTAAGACCTGCATGGGCCACCACTAAAACCATGTCACGCCCCAGTCCCAAAATGTCGAGGGACTGGACACGTGGCAATGGCCAGCAGCACGCACCGATAGATAACCCAATTTAATAGAACCATCAGGGCGTACTTAAGCTGTAAGTAAGGTCTACTACACAAGTCACACTAATCTTATCCATAAAGATAAAGAAATAAACTGCATACTGAATGAAAATAAGTAGCAACAACAAATCACAGCAAGTCAGTCGGAGCAACAATCCGACTTAAGTCTGAAATAACTGGCTCTATAGGCCAGGAACAAAAGATATAAACATGAAATAAATAAATGAGTACTGGGACAGGCACTCAGGAGAAGTCCTCGGCAGTCACCTCATCTTCAGTGTTCGGTTCAGCTCCAGCAATAGCTTCAGCTCCGGTCCCGTATATCTCGGGATACTGCTCCTCAGCTAAACCTGGGGACATAATCCATTCCAGGTCCTCAGTGGACATAGCAAGGCACAAGATAAAATAAGCCAACTGAATAAGCAGTGCAATAAATAAATGAACAGCAGGGTAAACTAAGTAACCATCTATGTGATATGCAAATGAGAGCAACACTAGTACTCAGGCTGAGACCGCTACAAGCTCTGTGTCGGGGAGCCGGGTAGCAGTAATAACACGTAAAGGGTCTAGCTCTGCTGGAGAGTCTACAATCTCACAATAATAGTAGATATATATATATAGAACAGCCTATAGCCTGTGTGTCTCTCCCCACCTAATGTAATCACGCAAGCCATGACCATAACGCCTCATGTCCATGTCAGCGGGATTATAACTAATGCAACAAGTCATACTGTCTATAATAAATGTCTCTATCAAGTCCTGTATCCTATACAGAATCACCACGAATATCTCAGGAGGATTCTGTCCATGATAGTGTCAAGTGTCCTGGGTTGTAGGGTACTTGATAGGTCAAGTACAAAGTAAGGGAATCGTAAATCCATCTCTAAATGACGAACCCAACACCGCGTACGGTGTCGGTACCCGACTATGATCGGACACTAGGTACGTCATACGTTTCCTAGGTTAAGCAGTTTAAATCAGTTTATATGAATTTACACAAGACATCCAACAAAGTATTATTACAGAAAATATGAAAATAAAGACTGCAAGTTTGGCAAGGTGCACTTGCCTGATGTTTGAATTCCACTTAGGTCCTGGTTTCGGGAATTTCCAGAGATTTCTTCGAAAGCTGAAATAAATAGTACCATCATGCTCAGAAGGTGTCAAACAGCTAGGATCGCCTGTCCTTGGGTCTAATTTGGAGACAAGGGCAAAAACGACAATTTTGGCCCAAAACGGGGTCCACCGGTGGGCCCGCTTTGCACCGAAAAACGTGTCAGGGTCAACGGTCTCAAAATTCACCAAACTTAGTGTCAACAGGTCAGGAACGCTGATACGAACCCAACGGAACTTTCAGATTTGAATTCCGATGAGCCGATCACGAAATCGCCCGTTGAGCGGGGCCTGTGGGGCCCACGACACGCAATTTCGTCAACGTTCTCAGAATCGGACCAAACTTGACCCACAGGACCAGCGTATTGCTACGAGTCCGATGGCGCAAGTTTCGTCTCGATCTGACGTGTGTGCACGAAGTTAGGGTAAATTACAGAAAAGGCGGATACGGGGAGATGTCCGCGGATACGCGTTGATTCCGGTGTGCACGCACACCCGAATCAGCTTCCGCGAAATCCCACATGTCCGTATCGACGAGGCGCACATATCTGTGAAGACCGCACGCGACAAAGTTGTCCCGTTTGGCGGGGCGCACTCAGTTCCGGGATGAAACAGGGTCTAGTTTTTTCCTGTTTTTGGATCGCGGTGTGCGATCACCACAGGACGCGATGCCCCGAGCGGTTTGTCCGGGAACCGAGAGGGTCATACAGGCTTCGCGTAGAAATTTACGGAATCGAATTCTGAGCTACGAGGAGGAAATTAGGAGTACCTGAACAGGGCCTTTGGACACCGAGATTCCCTGTGTCCGACACGTGTCCGACACACGTGTCCGACCTAGGGTTAGGGTCTGGTGGAGCTGCGGCGGCCGGAGGCTGGCCGGAGGGGGCTGGGGGCGGTGCTGGCTAGGGCGGCGGCGCACCGGAGTGGCGGGGGTCGGCAGCGCCGGACTCGGCGGCTCCGAACGGCCGGGCGGCGTCGGGGTATGTTGCGGGGAGGAGTGAGGAGGAGAAGGGGTTCTGGAGAGCGGCTGGCCGCGGCGGAGGGCGGCTGGGTGCTGGAGGGTGGTGGTCGGCGGGCTCCGGGCGGCGCTGGAGGTGGTGGTCGGCGAGCTCCGGACGGCTAGGGTTCCGGCGAGAGGGTAGGGAATGAGGCGGAGGAGGAGAACGGGGAGAGGGGTTTAAATAAGGGCTGGGGGGGGAGGAGTTCGTGGCCGGAGGAGTCGGCCGAGGGGAGGACGTGGCCTCCCCCGGCGGAGGCGGCGCAAAATCCGACGACGGAGCGGGGGACGCGGGCTCGCACAGGCGACGTGGGGGAGGGGAGAGATGCGGGTCGGGTCGGGCGCGGATCCGGACTGGGCGGACCCGCCCGACCCGCTAGGGGTGTGAGGGCTGGGCTGGGTTCTTAACGGGCTCGGCCCACTGGGCCGGGCCGGGCCCAAACTAAAACAAAAATAAAAATAATAATAATAGTTATTATAAAACAGTAATTAATTAATTATAAAAATAGTTTTTAGGCTTTTAAAAATAGGTCTGAGGCCCAATAAAATCCCAGAAAATTACCCTAAGTCCGGTTTTCTATTTTACACCATAAAATCATATTTTCATTTCATTTTAATGTTATTTATTGGTAATTAAAAATTACAAACTCTCTACAGGGCCTATGTAAATTCCTGAAAAATTGCATATTAATTCCAAAAATTGATTTAAAAAAATCTAAAATTTTTGGGGTGTTTACACGTGCACACCGGGATCAATGCGTATCCGCGGACACCGCCCCGTATCCGTCTTTTCTGAATCAAGCCCTAACTTCCTGTACACACGTCGGATTGAAACGAAACTTGCGCCATCGGATTCGTAGCGTTACACTGGTCCTGTGACCCAAGTTTGGTTCGATTCTGAGAACGTTGACAAAATCGCGTGTCGTGGGCCCCACAGGCTCCGCTCGACGGGCGATTTTGTGATCGGCTCATCGGAATCCAATTCTGGAAGTTCCGTTGGGTTCGTATCATCGTTCCTGACCTGTTGACACTAAGTTTGGTGAATTTGGAGACCTTTGACCCTGACACGTTTTTTCGGTGCAAAGCGGGCCCACATGCGGACCCCGTTTTGACCCGAAATTATCGTTTTGCCCTTGTCTCCAAATTGGACCAAAGGACAGGCATTTCTAGCTATTTAATATCTTCTGAGCATGATGGTAATACTTATTTCAGCATCTGGACACATTTCTGGAATTTTCCCTGAGATAGAAAACTGTAATTTGATCCAAACATCAGGCAAGTACCTGCACTTCAAGTTTAATCTTTATATTGTAAAAATTAATTTTCTTGCTCTACTAGTAACATTGATATTTATACGTAGTGTTAGAACACTGGATTTCATGTCTTGAATAGTGGATTTTATGTCTTGAATACTGGTTTTTCATGTCTTGCTTTTCATGTCGGGTGGGAGAATACTAGGAGGCATGTAGTTTACCCTTCCCCCTTGTCGTGACTGCTAGCTGTGGGTACGCGACTGTACCCTCAGCCTTATACTTGTTATTCCTGACTGCTAGCCGCCTATGGCGTGTCTTATTAGCCTTATAAACCCCTACATGCCAACTATGTATTCTAAATACACAAGTTCACGCACATAGTTCTTGTCGTGTTGCAGTTCTTGTTGTCTAGTTGCAGTTACATTTTCCTGTCATATTTTATTCCTGTTTACTCACACTTCTGTTTATAGCAATTAATCATATTTTACTTCTAGTCCTGATTTATAGCATTAGTTTTCAGTTAATTTCACTACTTACTTATGCATATTTCTCAACATGATGCTTAGTCAGTTATTTTCTACCTGTCACAAATATTTAGTTTAAATCTTGTTGTGCATTATGTACTTTGCTCCTTTTCTGACTGGATCCGTTGATTTAGGTGATGATGAGAACCTTGCCCCCACCTATTATGGCCCCTATGAGGCAGCAGGTGATACGGTTGCGGAGCCGGTTCCCACACAGGAGACTACTCCTGCGGAATAGTTAGCAGTAGATATTTATTTTCTTTTCATCTTAGTAATCGGGTTTGTCCCCGATTTAATTTTCGGATTCTGTAATAAACTCTGGATCTGTTGTCACTTTCAGTTTATGAAATCTTAGCATTCTTTTCCTGTTATTTTTCTTGCCTATTTAATTATTGTGAATGAGCTAGATTTTATATTACCTGTGATTATGCCCTAGACAGCGTACTACCGCCGATACTGCGGTGTAGGCTGGACGTACCCACGTACTCGTGCCCGAATATCCGGGTGCGGGTCGTGACACGTTTTTATGGTGGCCCATACAGGTCAAACGACTAAATTGTTCGATTTCAACTTAGGGACCGAACTGGCCTGCAATAAGAATAGGGAAGTTTTAGGAGCTCATCCACTTGATTGAATCGTTCTTGATATTCATATCGGCTTCGAATCATTTTATTGACTTGCATCCTGCCTTGATTCCTGTGCGCCCCTTATCGTTTATTTTGGATACAGAGTAAAGGATCTATCAGCAAGCGACGAGGTTCCTACAAGATCACCATGAGATGCTCTACCAGTATGACCGTGGAGAACGCGCAGACTCCTAGAGTAGCTAATGCACGTAAGTGATTTGTAGATACCGTTCCTAGTACTGTTTAGCTTGTGCCTATTGGTTCGTGACCTCAGCCCCAACCTAGTAATTTTAAACTTGCTAATAACCTGGAATGCTTTTGTTGAATAACTGTAGAGATTGTAGAATCTTTTGTTACTGAGCTTATTGTAGGTTGTTTTGTGTGTTTAAATAATTTGTACCTCCTTTCATCATCATCTAGCGCACTAAATTTTGATGTACTTGACTTATGCTGCTATTTTATAGCCTAGTTTTGCAAGCTTACTCTTTATCGAGCTTGTTCATGACAAGTGTATTATTGGGGAGGCCCACAATGATACATTTTAGAATCAGTGTATTACGGTCTGATCAACCATAGTGCGCTTGATTCGCCCTTCGAAATAATACTTTACGTGGATTGAGATATACTGTTGACTAGTATACCTGCTCTAGACATGTCTGAGCATAACTGTATTAATACGAGCATGTGAATAGGAATTACCAAGATAGGATTCAATCCACAACTACTTGACAAGTCCCATTTGAATTCTTTAAACGTCTTGATCCCGATTCTTCTGTTCTATCACCTCACCCTTGAACTCTTTATTATTGATCTTTGCCTTCCCTTATTTCGGAAAGACGAAATCTCGTGCTTGGTATGAGATTGATACATAGATAGTACTAGATATGTCCCATAGGCCGATCACATACTTGAGGATTTCTTTCATTAAGGACATATTATGATCGGCGTTGAAGTTTCGAGGATTGAATGACATGAGTAACCATATTAAGGAATATTTTCTTAAAGTATATAGTCTTTTGTGATGAATGGGTAAACTCTAAGTTGGGTAGCAATGCATTTGTCAACTCGAGAGGAATGTCTTTTGGATTGTGACAGAGTAAGGTTAGATTGGAAGAAGCAAGCCATTCTAATTTTGAAAATTTAGAGGGGTGACTAAGATGATTAATGAATTGATATCGAGGACCCAATAGTTATACCTTAGGTACATGATTTAAATTTTGAATAATGAAAGTAAAATCGTCAATTTGAATTTAGAGGATATATGATTCAACTTGAACATTGGTGGACTACATTTAAAATTATTTTTCAACTTGATGATTTGAATTAAGAATTAAAATTTGATGGTTGGACTAACTAGTTTGGATTATTGAGGAGGTGAATGAAATTTAAAAAAGTGGAGGCATACAAGTGTGAATGGGAATACCACTGGACTCGAATTACTTCCAGAAAAAATTATGATAATTAGAATTGTGAGGTAAATTTATAAGCATATGCAAATCTTGAAGGTGTTATATGGACTTAATTTAAATTTTACCTGCGGGTAATTTGAGGAAGTAAGAATTAATAACCATAGGTTGAATTTCTGATTGGAACAGTAGTCATCTTAACCTTGAAGTGATTGCAGTGGATAAGATTAGGATTTTATTTATCGCAAGGAGATTTCGATTGATGTACATAAAGGGTTAACAGATTATGGTTTAATTTTAAATTTTGAGGACAAAATTTTTATAAGTTGGGTAGATTGTAAACTCCCAGATTTTACAAGAATATTAAAATTTGGATTTTTTGCAATTTTCTGGAATTTTCTGGGAATTTTTTGTAATTAAATTCAGGATTTTGAATTATTACATGATTTTTAATTGATAATAAAAAATATTAAAATATTTTGGAAATAATATTTTTGGGTGTAAAATAAAAAACTGGACTTAGGGTAATTTTTCTGGAATTTATCGGACCCCGGACCTATTTTAAAACACATAAAAAGTAATTAATTAATTAATTAATTATATTATTATTATTATTATTATTATTATTATTATTTCTTCCGGCCCGGCCCAACGGCCCACGCCCGGCCCATTCGGCCCAGCACCCTATCGGGTCGGGTCGGGTCTGCCCGAACCCGACCCGCACCGCTAACCCAAACTCCAGCCCTGACCCGGTCGGCCCCCTCCCCGCGTCCGGCCGATTCCGCCGCATGCGCCGCGCGCCACGCCCGGCCACGCGGCGCCTCGCCCGGCCACGCAGCGACGACCTCCTCCCCGCCATTTTCGGCCACCTTTCCCCTCTCTCCTCCTATTTAAAGCCCTAACCCTAGCCGGCCAGACCCCGTTCGTCCTCCGCCTCCTCGCCGCCCCGGCGCCGCCCGTGCCGCCTCGCCACCACCCGCCGCTGCAGCCCCCGATGTTCCCCTCTCCTCCTCCCTCCTCCACCGGCTCCGGCCTCCCCCTCGATCCAGCGGCAACAGCAGCAGCGAGCAACGACGCCACCCTAGCCGCCGTCGACGCAGCCAGCGCCTCCGTCGCGTGCCTCCACTGCCCTCGGCCTCCCTCCGCCTCCGCTCCGGCCGGCCGTCCTCCGCCGAAGAGCCAAACCCTAACCCTAACCCTAAAATTCCCAATTCAGTGGACACGTGACGGACACGTGTCGGACACAGGATTCTTCGGGTTTTTGGACCATGTTCAGGTACTTGTAACTTTCACCTTGTAGCTCCGTTTTCAATTCCGTAAATTGCGTTGCGAAGCCTGTATGACCCTCTCGGTGCCCGGACAAACCGCTCGGGGCATCGCGTCCTGTGGTGATCGCACACCGCGATCCAAAAACAAGAAAAACAACGACCCGATTCATCCCGGAACTGAGTACGCCCCGCCAAACGGGATGACTTGGTCGCGTGCGGTCTTCACAGATACGTGTACAGCATTGATACGGACATGTGGGATTTCGCGGAAGTCGATTCGGGTGTGCGTGCACACCGGGATCAACGCGTATCCCCGGACACCGCCCCGTATCCGCCTTTTCTGAATCAAGTCCTATCTTCCTGTACACACGTTGGATTGAAACGAAACTTACGCCATTGGACTCGTAACGTTACGCTGGTCCTGTGACCCAAGTTTGGTTCGATTCTGAGAACGTTGACGAAATCGCGTGTCGTGGGCCCCATAGGCCCCGCTCGACGGGCGATTTTGTGATCGGCTCATCGGAATCCAATTCTGGAAGTTCCGTTGGGTTCGTATCATCGTTCCTGACCTGTTGACACTAAGTTTGGTGAATTTGGAGACCTTTGACCCTGACACATTTTTTCGGTGCAAAGCGGGCCCACATGCGGACCCCGTTTTGACCCGAAATTATCGTTTTGCCCTTGTCTCCAAATTGGACCAAAGGATAGGCGTTTCTAGCTATTTGATATCTTCTGAGTATGATGGTAATGTTTATTTCAGCATCTGGACACATTTCTAAAAATTTCCCTGAGATACAAAACTGTAATTTGATCCAAACATCAGGCAAGTACCTACACTTCAAGTTTAATCTTTATATTGTAAAAATTAATTTTCTTGCTCTACTAGTAACATTGATGTTTACACGTAGTGTTAGAATACTGGATTTCATGTCTTGAATACTGGATTTCATGTCTTGAATACTGGTTTTTCATGTCTTGCTTTTCATGTCGGGTGGGAGAATACGAGGAGGCGTGTAGTTTACCCTTCCCCCTTGTCGTGACTGCTAGCTGTGGGTACGCGACTGTACCCTCAGCCTTATACTTATTATTCCTGACTGCTAGCCGCCTATGGCGTGCCTTATTAGCCTTATAAACCCCTACATGCCAACTATGTATTCTAAATACACAAGTTCACGCACATAGTTCTTGTCGTGTTGCAGTTCTTGTTGTCTAGTTGCAGTTACATTTTCCTGTCACATTTTATTCCTGTTTACTCACACTTCTGGTTATAGCAATTAATCATATTTTACTTCTAGTCCTGATTTATAGCATTAGTTTTCAGTTAATTTCACTACTTACTTATGCATATTTCTCAACATGATGCTTAGTCAGTTATTTTCTACCTGTCACAAATATTTAGTTTAAATCTTGTTGTGCATTGTGTACTTTGCTCCTTTCCTGACTGGATCCGTTGATTTAGGCGATGATGAGAACCTTGCCCCCACCTATTATGGCCCCTATGAGGCAGCAGGTGATACGGTTGCGGAGCCGGTTCCCACACAGGAGACTACTCCTGCGGAATAGTTAGCAGTAGATATTTATTTTCCTTTCATCTTAGTAATCGGGTTTGTCCCCGATTTAATTTTCGGATTCTGTAATAAACTCTGGATCTGTTGTCACTTTCAGTTTATGAAATCTTAGCATTCTTTTCCTGTTATTTTTCTTGCCTATTTAATTATTGTGAATGAGCTAGATTTTATATTACCTGTGATTATGCCCTAGACAGCGTACTACCGCCGACACTGCGGCGTAGGCTGGACGTACCCACGTACTCGTGTCCGAATATCCGGGTGCGGGTCGTGACAGTGACCCTTGCAGCTCAGGTAGCTAGCCCCGCTACAAGGGCCTTACCCGTGCTAGTCTTGCTAGTGTAGCTATCCGAGTTTCGCCCGGAACGAATCGGCCCCAGTGCCCCGGGCGCCGTTCGCATGAACTAAACCTTGTGCACAAGTTGTCCGACCAAACTAAGCATTTACACCAAATTAAGAGATAAAGCATTCAGACCACAAGAATGTATACATCTACTTTAACATGGTGCATTGGCATAGTCTTCCTGTTCAAGTGATTGCATTTCAATATAGTTTGCACAATACATTCGTACAGTTATATAGAATAAGTTCTAGCTACAACTGAAGTATGAATATGTAAATGCATAGCGGACAAGCACGCTTCAATGAGAATGTTTGAGCATTCTAAGTGACAAGCATTTCAAGTATTTCAAGTCTAACTTATCTTCCTTTTTGACTCAGTTTTATTCTTATCATGATATTTTTGGAACGGGATGCATAATAAGTCAATTATTATTAGAGTGAAGACTTGGCAGAAGGATGCTAATCGAAATAAAGCCACTCACAAGTTATGAAAGTAGGAGAGAAAAGGAAGAGCTTTAAGACTCCGCACGAGCGTCGTCTATCCGATCACCTGCACGCACCAACAGATGATCAATATCCATTGCTTCGGTCTCCGAGGTTCGATATGAAATTACGAGATCCTAAGAACGAAAACAATAAAATCCATCAAAATCGTTCAAGAAAACGCAAGTCATAAAACCAACAAGAAAGCAACCAAACGGCACAAAAATGGACAAGGAAACCAACGCAACGGAAAGGCCCCTCCTGACTCTGCCGCCGAGTCCTTCCTTGAGGCACGATCCATTGAATATGGGATCTGATTCCGAAGAAACCAATCCATAATGAGGAAAGGATCTTGATTCAATCTGTCCCGTTCGGACGGTCTTAAGTGTTTCTTGGCCGCGCTCCCCGAATAGGGGGAACGGGGCATTACAGCACCGACTTCCCACAGCTGATTCAACTCATCTATCAACGACTGTAAATACACATAGATGTTTCTCTTCAGATTGTTCAGACCCGGAATAATAACGGTTAGGAACATATACGGAGTCTTCATGCACATATAAGAAGGTAGATTGTACGGAGTGAAGATTACAGGCCAACACGAATACCGGGAGCCCAAAAGTCTGAATGGGGTAAAACAGTCGGAGGAGAGCCCCAATCTGACATTACGCGGATCCGAAGAAAAATCTGGATACTCTCGATCTAAGTACTTCCATGCTTCTCCATCGGATAGATGATCCAACACTCCTTCGATCTATTTTCGCCTGTGCCAACTCATATTTTTTGCAGTCTCCTTCACCATAAACAACCTCTGCAACCGCAATGTCAAAGGCAAGTAGTGCATCGAATTGGTAGGCTTCCTTGCACCGACTGACCTTCCTCTACCAGTGGCCTTATAGCGATCAACACCACAGAATCTGCACGCATCTTCATCCTTGTCGTCTTTGTAGTACAACATACACCCGTTGTGACATGCATCAATTTTCTCGTATGTCATTCAGAACGATCTCACCATACTCTTAGATCGGTAGAATTCTTTAGGCAACTTAGCACCCTCCGGAAAGATCTCTATAATCAACTCCATCATTTGGTTGTAGCATTCTTGCGACATATTAAAATTGGACTTGAAGCTCAACAATCTTGTAACCACCTCCAACGATGAATGATCCTCACGACCAGGATATAATGGAGTCCTTGTATTCTCTAGTAACTCAATAAACTTTGCAGCATCGGCATTCGGTGCCTCCTCAGCTGCATCATGATTATCCAGATTAAAACTAGGTCCGACACCGTTAAAAACCATGTTCATGTACCCGTCGTCCTAATCAGCGTGATCGTGGATATCCATATACGGCTCCACATAAGTTCTTCGTGTGAGGTCTACTGATAGTAATTCGGCGTAAAATCTCTCGAGTACAAATAATATGTCACATCCACTTCTGAGTGATATTTTAAGTTGTGACATCTCTCATACGGACACTTAATTTTGGTATTGTCCATGTACTGAGGGAACGCCTTCGCGAAATACAGGAACTGTTCTACCCCATGTATGAATTCCCGCACACCGCACATGTCATCAGGATGACAGTTATACATCCACGAACTATGACGCATGTAGTAATACAGATCCATTTCTAGATAATTTTGCAAAGATGAATAAACATCATTCAAGTATATTATCCAAATGGATGCAAAGATGGATACACATGTTCATCAAAGTAACAACTCTGATTGATGTGTGAGTATTCGAGTTGTGATACATGAGTATCCATATCGTGATTCATGAGTAGACATCAAAGTAACAACTCTGTTCATCAAATAGACATATCATTTATACCTACTTCTATAACTGTATATTTCTATACCATGGTACACAATATCACATTGATACTCTCTTGTATCTTGACATTAGGATACAGTTCAAATACCCATGACACTAACTATACTTGACACTTAGTATCTTGGTACCAACATACACTCTAGGCTACTAACTCTAGACAATCAACACATATTTATACCTACTTCTGTAATTATATATTTCTATACCCTTATATATGTATCTATCTATGTAGATTATTAACCCTCACTAACTCACTCATCCCTCACTCAAGCATATATATATATATATATATATATATATATATATATATATATATATATATATATATATACACACACACCTCTCACTTGGACACTTTCATACACTTGACACACACACACACACACACACACATGAACACACACACACAATGCACTGTCTACATAGAAGGGTGTCAATGGCATTGGGGCCTAACATTGCCTTGGTGTTATTGGTGATGTAGTTACTTATTGAGATTGCATTTTCTTATTTTCATCAACATACATGAGAACTATCCTTCATACTAGCCTACATTACAAAATATGCAGAAATCAAACAAAACAAGTTTGGGGGTCGCTGGGATACTAGCTAGCCTAACCCTAGTTTTGTGTCAGTGTCAGTGTTTGTGTGAACGTATCGTATTTGTGTTTGTGTCAGGTTTGTGTATGTCAGTGTGCGTCATTACCTATTTTCATAATCAGCATTACACTTATACTATAAAAGTATCATTGAAATAGGAAGTTAAATCATACTATATTATACTTATACAATTGTATCATACACCTAACAATATTGACTAAAAGTATCATTACCTATTTTCATAATGAGCATTACACTTATACTATAAATTTCTCTTCACATACACATACACATATGAATTTTCTATCTCTATATTTCTTTTTCAAATGAACATACAATTCTAGGAAGTTAAATCACACTATATTAGAAATTTTTAAAGGAATATATATATATATATATATATGAAATAGGGCTTGTATGTATGCGTGTCAGTGTGTGTGTGTGTGTTTGTGTCAGTGTGTGTCAGTGTCCGTGTCCAACTCAAATATGTTCATATTAGTGTGTAGGTGCGTGTCTGTCATGTATGTGTGTGTGTGTGTCATGTTAGGGTCAGTGTCAGTGTCATGTCAGTGTATGTTGTGATGTGTCAGTACTGAGAGAGAGAGAGAGAGAGAGAGAGAGAGAGAGAGGGTTAGGGTTTACCAAAATGGAGGTTAGGAGGACCGGTGGTGGTGGCTGAAGCTGTGGAGAGGAGGACGAGCGGGTGGGAAGGAGGAGCGTTGGTGGGCGATGAGGGGGCTGGGGAGCTGTCGGAGAGGGCAGCGCAGGGGCGGGCGGGTGGGTAAGGGTAGTCGCGGGGCCGAGGGAGGTCTCGAGGAGGGGTAGAGTTTGTCAAAATTTGGGCGGAACGAAATGACGGGGGAAAATGAAAACCCAAACCCTATATTGAAATCTTTAGCGACGTCTTTAAATCACGTTGCTAAACATCGCTAAGTTTTAAAATAATGCGACATAAATGATATGACATCGTTAAACATCGCTGTAATTAAAAAAATAGCGACGTCCAGCAACGCCTGGTGGTGTTTGTTTCCATATTACTAATGATAGTCGCTGGATGTCGCCAAACATCGCTCACAGCGATGTATTACGACGTTTTATAGTAACGTCACTAAATTCTTATAATTTAGCGACGTTTGATTTTGTCGTCGCTAAGAACGTCGCTATTTGGCCGAATTCTAGTAGTACGTGCATTATTTCTGGGAGGGCCAGGATATCAGATTGCGAACAAGATAAACAATATAACCACTGGTGGAGGTGTAGTCATCCTTATTACCGATCCAAACAATATATGAAAAGTCATTAAGAGATATATACAAGAACCTGATTCATTGTACTAGAAAGATAGCGAAGCAATCACTTGAAAATATTACAATGATCAGTAGTAGGTCGATACATGAATTGAGACAATTTATTAACAACATATGCAATATCAACGCGAATAAGACACAAGTATTGGAGACTACCAACAACTGTTATGTATTCAGAAGGATCCAATAATATAGTTCCAGAAAGAACTGTAAGTGTTGGCTCAGTGGCAGGTGGAGTAATGACAGATTTGACCATAATCATATTTGTACAAGCGAGAAGATCTGTGATATACTTCTGCTGAGAGAGAAGTAATCCATTGCAATGGTGGTAACTTCAAAACCAAGAAAGTATGCCAAATTATCAAGATCTTTGAGGAAAAATCTTTTGCCAAGAAGATCAATAAGTCGTTGAACTGCTGCCATATTGCACCCAGTAATAACTGTCATTAACATACACAAGGAGATAGATGAGAATACTGCAATTATCGAAAACAAAGAGTGATGTATCTACATGAGAGTTTATAAAAACCCGAGGCTATAGGAAATTGTCTTTGCTCAAATACTAAGCTCGGAGTGCTTGTTTGAAGCCGTTGTCACGCCCAGTCCCAAAATACGTAGGACTAGGAATACGCAATATGCCAGCCATATGTATACGATAACTCCCATGTGTTGGAAGATCGTAACACATACGTACGCTGTACATGAATATCAAATCCACAAGTGGTAATATACTTTCAACACAAGTCACACGCAATCTATATCTCATCTACAACATAAATAAAGAAATAGGAAATAAATAACTGAATCTCAAGTACGAAGTATCAAAGAATGATAGTCGGGTGGAAACAAATCTACTGCCAATCGACTATACTAAAACTACTAAATGAGAGAAGAGATCAAACTCTAATATAAGATAAATATCAATAAAGAAAATAGCAACTAGAATATCCATCAGCTGCGATGAATCAAAGGTACTCTGAAGGTAAGAACTCCTCAGTCTGGTATGAAGCGTCAGGTCCGGATGCGTACTCCTGTGGATAATCCTGTACGTCTATACCTGGAAATGGACCAGGTCCTCAGAGGGACATAACAAGATACATAGAAGCATGTCAATATAGTACTAAAAAATAAACATCCAATGGGTCGCCTAACCATCTATGTGAATGCACTTTGAGAACAACTTTCCAACACGTAGGCTATCTGGCTAAAATGGGATTGGCATGAATCTCTCGGAGATTCAGGGGCCTAAAAAGCATGACGTCTTTTGAACCTCAGAGGCCGCTAGGTAATAATAGTATATATAGTGGTCATCATGATCGCGCATCTCTGGCGGAGCGTACGGATTACACAAGAAAAGTGCAAAGGAGCCCAAACGCCTTACTTGTTGTTCTCCCCACCCCATTCTCTAAGCATGTCACATCCATTACATGATGATACCTCTAAATAACTGTCAGGTCTTCTAGCATGCAATTTCTATCAGCAGTTATTCCTATCCGTCGCACGTCCTATACGTACCAGTGGCCAGCCGAGTACGCAAGTCCGTGTCCAACATGAGACTCACACTCGTGTAATAATAGTGTCATGGCTAATGAAACATAAAAATGCCTCATGATAAAGGGGTGGTCTCATAAACTAGGTCAACATGCATATATATAATAAAAATAGAATACGACGCCACCGTCGTTGCACCCAAGTTATTCTCGGACGCGCAGTTTATATAGAAGTTAAAATATATGAACTAAATGGACAGAAATAAAATACATGTATCATATAGAAAGTAAATCATAGTGCAATGGCAAGGTATACTTGCCTGGCAAGCAATCTGTATAGTGTAAGCGTCTAGACGTCAAGTACACATGATCAAAAACTATGACCTCCGAATAAACGTATTTCGATGCTGAAATAAACATCACCAACGTTTCCAGAATCAGCGAGATAGCTAGAAAACACTACCCTTTCGTCCAATTTGGACACAAGGACAAAACGGTAATTTTGGATTAAAGCGGGGTCCACATGTGGTCCACTTTACACCGAAAAGCGTGCCAAAGGTAAAGGTCTCTAAATATGATAAATTATAGGTCAAACAAATTCTAAACCTCCATACGAACTCAACGGTATATCCAATTTTGGATTCCGGTAAGCCGAACACAAATTCGCCCTTAAAGTCAACCATAGGGCCCACAAATAGGAGGCTTGGTCAACTGTCTCGGAATCGCGTGAAACTTGGGTCACAAGACCAGCGTAATACCATGAATCCAATGACGCAAGTTTTGTCGCATTCCGACGAGCGTACACAAAATGATACGATATTTTATAAAAGTCACGATACATGGACTTTTTACATATACGGGTTGATTTTGATGCGCACACACGTCCAAATCAGTTTTTACGAAAGTTCACACGTCAGGGTATATCATACGCACCTTTCGGTATAATTGGTACGCGACGGGGCGGTCCCGTTTGGTGGGGCGTGCTCCGTATCGCAAATTCTAATATTTTAAAAACAAGTTTTTCATGATTTTCAATCCAATTTATCTCTGAATTTAACACAAAATAAAATAATCTAATTAACAGAGAATGACCTCGGTTATATGGACTTCACATAGCAAAAAGTAGATTTAAATTCGGATATCTGTGGTGGAAGATATTAGTCTCTAAACATAGGTCATCGAAACAGTTTTTTGCAGTTTTAATTATATGGTTTTTCTTCAACTTGGCCTCGATTTCTACCTAGTGTTAAACATTGATCGATGGAAACTAATTTACAGAGTTGAGAGGGGGATAGGTTATGATTATACCGGTGAAGACGGATCGGAAATCGGTTAAGCGACGAGTCAGAAAATTATGCTTGAAGTAGGGCACGTCGCTGCTCGAATCTACCGCGGACTGCTCGCGATCGCGCGAACGCGGGCGGCGGTGCTCCGGTGGCTGCGCGGAAGTCAGGGTCGGCACAGGGTTAGGGGTGTTGGCGTCGTGGAGATAGGTTTGGGGTTTTAGGGGTATATATATATATATATATATATATATATATATATATATATATATATATAGCGAAGGGGTGAGAGATGTGAAAGGCTGCGGGGGTCTCATTCGCTCGCGGGCGTGTGATACTGGGAGCGGGGTTGCTGTGGTCTAAGGATTTAGCTAGGTTATGGGTTAGAGTTTTAGGCTTAGAGCTTAAGGACTTAGGATTAAGGCTTAGGGGTTGGGCTTTAGTTGTTAGGGTTTTAAATGTCACGACCCGATTCCATAGAATCATTGAGGCATCCCCCGAATCATGACCGCCGTGCGGGCCTGGGGTTGCGCTCGCACAAGGCTTTAATGATTTGCATAGCAAGCACATATTCAGAGTACGCAGATAAATTGAAACACGGATTTTAACCATGGAAAAGTTCTCTTTATTGATAATGAACATCTGTTACAAACTCCTGAACGAGTCAGCTAGATTGTCGCACGGGCTTACAAAAGTGTTGACTCAAAATGAGATAGCAGTGCTGTACATTACATCCCTTTATAAACTTCAAAATGGTAAAGACCTCCAGGCTGGAGGACGGCTTTGCTACGGAGCTGCATTGTGTATGGAAAGTTGCAAGCTCCTTTTCTTCAAGTACTTCAAAAGCGGCGCGGTCAGGATGCGCCAACAGCTGGACTGGATCGGGAAGACGACTTCGGCTCCTAGCTCGGTTCGCCTTAGTACGGAGAACCTGTTTCAACGAGGGTCAGCATGTCAAAATATACTGGTGAAGGCGAGCTAACCGAACTATACCAATCAACACGTTGTTTTAATGAAGCATGCATATTTTGTGGGTTTCTATCTTGCCTTAGTTCATTTACAAGCAACAGTATATATATGTATGATACTGAAATGAACTTGCCACTGTTCGGTGGATTTTACCTGCCCGTCTGAATCACCTGCACAATACTTACCATGCCTTCCCTGCCACGAAGACACAAGTTAGTTGCAACAGGTTTAAATATACAGAGGATCACTAGCATTATACTACGAAGGACGATTTATAGTCTCAGGACGGAAGGGTGTGAACCGCGGGTGGCGAGCCCCCGCTGCACGCCGCATTCCGATGATTCAGACGACTATACAGACGTTCCGCCCGGATCGGATCGGTCCCAGTGCCCTGGCGACCGTCCGCAGGAACCAGAAACCTTGTGCACAAGTTGTCCGTGATCGAACGATGTTAACAGATTTAGCAGATCATGCAGTTGAGGCAACACAAGTATAAGACAAGCAGAATTTCGTAATTTATTTTACAGATCCTCACTGAACAATTAAGCGCATACAATGTGTTCTATACTTAGCAGAATTCATAGAACATTTATAACGAACTAGCATGCAGTATGATAACCGTTCGGTCAAATTTAGTTGACAAGCAATATTTCCAAGTCTATTCCCTTTTTATCTTGATATCTTTTATTATTACTTGGTATCGTTTGATCGAGGCAAAGAAGAATGCAAGATTTTAGGGTGTGAAGCTTGGAAGCAGGGCTAGCTAATCGGGTTGGTAGCCACTCACTTGGATTGTTCGAAGGGAGAAGGAAAGAGGCGCTTCACGACTCCGCTCGTAAGCCGCCTACTGCTCGTTTACCTGCATTACGAACAGCTCGATCAATACCTCTTCCACTTTTCCAATCTCGGAATTGAAGTGCAGTTCAATGAACGAAAACAATAAAAACCATCGAAACCGTTCAAGGAAAACAAGCAAATCCCAAAACCAACTCAAAGCACGAAAGCAACAAGCGACATCGAAATCCGAGGCAATAAAAGATAACAGCGGAGAGGTCCCTCCTGACTCTGTCGCTAAGCCGATCCTTGGGGCACGGTCAATTGAATATGGGAATCGATTCCGAAGAAACAAATCCATAACGAGGACGTGTTTTTGTTTCAATCTATCCCGATCGAACGATACCGTCTTGTGTTTCTTAGCCGCGCTCTCCGTACTGGGAGAACGGGGCGCTACATCCTACCCAACTAATTGGAAGTTTCGTCTCGAAACTTAGGAATAGAACCAACCGTTAAGGATTATTCTGTTGAGGCAGAAGCTTAGAGGGGAGAGGACAATCCTGAGATACGTGGTCCCGTCCGCCACAGTTGAAGCATAGACCTTTTCTGCGATAGCAATTGTCAGTGGTGTGCCCCGGCTTTTTGCAAAAATCACAGAATGGTCTTGGATTTCCTTTTTGTGAACGCCGTGGTTAGGGCACTTTGCAGCGGTGTTTTCTCTCTCGTTGCCTTGGCATTTGTGATTGTAGGTATGCACAACACCGGTAGAAACGTGAGGATACTGCGGTTCAAGAGATAGAGCGTGATTCATGACTCCCCGTATGGTCTCGTACTGATGAACGACTACGTGCGCATGGATGGCAGGGCGTAGACCGCCTTCAAACCTTCTAGCTTGACTCGCTGCATCAGGTAAATAGGCCCTAGCGAATTTGGAGAGTCGGTTGAATTCAGCGACATATTGTTTAACTGTCATACTGCCCTGCCGCAGCTGCACGAACTCGTTTTCCATTTAACGTTGTACTGGAGGGGGTACAAACTCCTCTTCGAACGCGGCACGAAAAGTCGTCCACGAGATCGCCTCCTCTCCGTGATCAAATTAGAGAGATCGTCGATGCACGTCCCACCAATCGTGCACGTTGAGACGGAGCTGTAATTGCGCGCAGGCGACGCGCTTCTCTTCGGGGACCTCTAGCAGAGCGAAGTGATCTTCAAGTTCAGCCAACCAATCTAGAGCTACGACTGCGTCCTTAGTCCCGTTGAATATGGTGTTGTAGACTTTCTTGAAGTGGCCAAAGTCGAAGGCAGTCACGTCCCTCGGCCTTGGAATTTGTGACGTCTCTACTTCAAGCACGGGCTGTTCCACCGGAGTCGTTGCTGCTGCAGCAGAATGGTTGGAAGCCAAAGTCTGAACGATATGTTGCAGGACATCTACCTGCTTCTGTTGGACTGAGAATCGAGCTTCTACATTGTCTTAAAACTTGAGTTGACTCTCCTCCGCCCGCTTCTCTGCCCGTTCGTAGCGAGCCTCGTCCCTTTGTTTGTTTGCCTCCAACATCCGCAACATTTGCTGGATGGGATCGATGCTTGGGGAGGCTTGCTGGCTCCTTGAACTTCTCGAAGTGCCCGAACTACTATGTTGCCCTTGGGTTTCGTCCGGTGCTTGCGCTGTAGGTTGCGCTGGAGCTATTCCTTCAAAAGAAGGTAAATTACATTAGGATCATAATGTAATATGGACTTATTGCATGAACGTATCTTATTTTGGCCTAGCGAGTTTAAGAGTTCGCATAGGAATTTGATCGTTAAAGGAACTTTTCCAGTGCGAGAGTCTAAGGAACTTGAATCTGTGCTCTGATACCATTATGTCATGACCCGATTCCGTAGAATTATTGAGGCGTCCCCCGAATCGTGACCACCGTGCGGGCCTGGGGTTGCGCCCGCACAAGGCTTTAATAATTTGCATAGCAAGCACATATTCAGAGTACGCAGATAAATTGAAACACAGATTTGAACCATGGAAAAGTTCTTTTTATTGATAATGAACATCTATTACAAACTCCTGAACGAGTCAGCTAGATTGCCGCATGGGCTTACAAAAGTGTTGACTCAAAATGAGATAGCAGTCATGTACATTATATCCCTTTATAAACTTCAAAATGGTAAAGACCTCCAGGCTGAAGGACGGCTTTGCCACGGAGCTGCATTGTGTATGGAAAGTTGCAAGCTCCTTTTCTTCAAGTACTTCAAAAGCGGCGCGGTCAAGATGCGCCAACAGCTGGACTGGATCGGAAAGACGACTTCGGCTCCTCGCTCGATTCGCCTTAGTGCGGAGAACCTGTTTCAACAAGGGTCAGCATGTCAAAACATACTGGTGAAGGCGAGTTAACCGAACTATACCAATCAACACGTTGTTTTAATGAAGCATGCATATTTTGTGGGTTTCTATCTTGCCTTAGTTCATTTACAAGCAACAGTATATATATGTATGATACTGAAATAAACTTGCCACCGTTCGGTGGATTTTACCTGCCCGTCTGAATCACCTGCACAATACTTACCATGCCTTCCCTGCCACGAAGACACAAGTTAGTTGCAACAGGTTTAAATATACAGAGGATTACTGGCATTATACCACGAAGGACGATTTATAGTCTCAGGACGGAAGGGTGTGCAACACGGGTGGCGAGCCCCCGCTGTACGCCGCATTCCGACGATTCAGACGACTATACAGACGTTCCGTCCTGATCGGATCGGTCCCAGTGCCCTGGCGACCGTCCGCAGGAACCAGAAACCTTGTGCACAAGTTGTCCGTGATCGAACGATGTTAACAGATTTAGCAGATCATGCAGTTGAGGCAACACGAGTACAAGACAAGCAAAATTTCGTAATTTATTTTACAGAGCCTCACTGAACAATTAAGCGCATACAATGTGTTCTATACTTAGCAGAATTCATAGAACATTTATAATGAACTAGCATGCAGTATGATAACCGTTCGGTCAAATTTAGTTGACAAGCAATATTCCCAAGTCTATTCTCTTTTTATCTTGATATCTTTTATTATTACTTGGTATCGTTTGATCGGGGCAAAGAAGAATACAAGATTTTAGGGTGTGAAGCTTGGAAGCAGGGCTAGCTAATCGGGTTGGTAGCCACTCACTTGGATTGTTGGAAGGGAGAAGGAAAGAGGCGCTTCACGACTCCGCTCGTAAGCCGCCTACTGCTCGTTCACCTGCATTACGAACTGCTCGATCAATACCTCTTCCACTTTTTCAATCTCGGAATTGAAGTGCAGTTCAATGAACGAAAATAATGAAAACCATCGAAACCGTTCAAGGAAAACAAGCAAATCCCAAAACAAACTCAAAGCACAAAAGCAACAAGCGACATCGAAATCCGAGGCAATAAAAGATAACAGCGGAGAGGTCCCTCCTGACTCTGCCGCTAAGCCGATCCTTGGGGCGCGGTCCACTGAATATGGAAATCGATTCCGAAGAAACAAATTCATAACGAGGACGAGTTCTTGTTTCAATCGATCCCGATCAAACGATACCGTCTTGTGTTTCTTAGCCGCGCTCTCCGCACCGGAAGAACGGGGTGCTACATTAAATAGGCTTAGATTTAAGGTTATAGTTTAAGGTTTTCTTTTTAATGTTTTTCTTTTCTTTTTCTTTTACTCTTTTATTTATATATATATGTATATATTGTGGTATAAAATTCTAGAAAAATTTATATAGCACATCCTAAAATCTATCATCCTTCTACAAGATTCCTAAAATAAAATAAAATATAATAATAATAGTTTTGATCAATAATTTCTAGATGAGTAGTTACCTAGGTAATTAATTCAATAAATTCTATTTTCTAATTAACTAAGAAAAAATAATGCAATTAAATTCAATGATTAATTAAATAATTATAATATTTAAATTAGTGGTTTTACAGCCGTATATAGCCTTTCATAACTCGCAGACATGTGTGGGATTATCACGATCAAGAAAACCTACTGATCGTGACATAAAATCATCTTCAAAGAGATAACCTTGTAGAAATGCATTGTTGACATCAAGTTGACGAAGAGATCACCCATGACTAACATCAAGAGTGAGAACCAAGTAAATAGTGGTAGATTTGACAACCAGATTGAATGTGTCATGATAATCAACACCAGGGTGCTAATGGTACCCTTTACAAACTAGTTACACTTTGTAACTGTCAATAGAGCCATCAGGTAAATGTTTATTCAGAAAATTCATTTACAACCAACAAGATTTTGCGTTGAGTAAGGGAGGGCAAGTTCCTATGTTCCATTCAAAGCATCATACTCCTTAGACATAGCCTGACGCCAGTTAGGATCTTTGAGGGCTTGGGTCACTATGTGCGGTTCAGGTAGATGGTTTAAGGTGAGGGTAGCGGTAAAATTAAGTTTATGGACGTATTTTTTATATTAGTTTTAGCTCAAGTGGTCATGGTGTGGGTATTTGTGGGCGGGTTTGGAGGATGGGATTATGGAAAAAGAGGTAAATAAGAGGGCGAGTTGTATGGGATATTTGTGGTGTCGATGGACTGTTCCGGTCGATCGCAGTATAGGGTTCGGTCGACTGGAGTTTCGTAGTTAGATAGATCTGAGCCCTAGGGCTAGGCTGTTGAGAACATGTTGAGTGACGCAACCGTAGGGGGGAAGAAATGACGTAGATGAAAACCAATTTGGGAGCATTTCTAGACTTGGACATCTTAGATGAGTTTGAATGGAAAATAGATTCCACAATTTTGACATGACGGGATGCATAGATTTTCGAAGTGGAAGGATCAAGACAAAGATATGCACTTTAGGTAAGGGAGTACCCAACAAACACACAAGGGATGGATCAAGACTGAAGTTTTTAGCTAGAATATGGACGAAGACTTGGATAGCATAAACAACCAAAGATACAGAGCTTTGTGTAATTTGGTGGAGCGCAAAAAAATGGACTCATAAGGAGACGAAAGAGAAATTGTAGGTGTAGACATGCGATTAATGAGATACACAGTGGTTGCAAAGGCATAGTTCCAATATGTGACCGTAAGTGAGGAGTGAGTGAGTAGAGAAAGACCAATTTCAACAATATGTCGATGCCGGCGTTCAGATAGACCATTGTGTTCAGAAGTATATATATGGGGAAGAGGTAAGATGGGAAATTCCATGAAGAGATATAAATTGATCTAAGGCTTGATATTTTCCACCATTGTCGGAGTAAAGAGTGACTATGGAGTGTTTGAAGTAGTTTTCTACTAGTTCTTTGAAGCAAAAAAATATCACAAACATGAGATTTCTTCTTTAAGGGGTACCATGCATAATGTGTAAAATGATCAACGAAAATAACATAATATTTGAAATGATCAACAAAATAAACAAGAGAGGTCCAAACATCAAAAAATATAATTTGTAAAGGAAGAATAGGTGATGGTGGATGACCTAATGTACAGTGCCACTCGGACGAAGTGGTCTTGACCCTGGAAAAGACAACGAGCAGAGAACACAATTTTGGCGAGGAGGTTGGCTACTCATAGATGTCGTCTTTAGTTTTTTCCGTCAAGAGGATTGCCCCCGTGATGAGGTCCTTCACATGAAAAACAGTGGGTAAAATTTAGTAGAAACTTAATTTGTATTGCAAAAATTGATAGACAGAAATAATGTTGTTTTTTCATGGTAGGACACAAAGGATATTGTGTAAATCAAAGTACAAGTAGGGGTAGGAAGAGTTGTGGAACTGGTATGGGTAATGTAAAGACCCGAGCCATCGCCGATCTGAACGTCGCCAGACCCTACATAAGGAGTGTGAAGCGAAAGATTATTCAAGTCTGCACTGACATGGTACGACGCCCCACTATCAAGTACCCATGTAAAATTTTTGGTGGTCTCAAGAGATGCAGAGTGTGCATGCGGTTGCCATGGAGAAGCATAACGTGGTGCCTGTGAACTTTTTGTGGATGGAGTCGATGATGATTGGGCAGTGACAAGTCGAAAAAGGGAACATCGCTTTACAGTGTGCCCTTGAGTACCACATCCTTGGTAATATCCAAGATATGGACGTGGTGGTGGTTGATCATCACAAGAAGCATTGGAGGATGAAGAGGTGTCTTCGGAAGCCATTATGAGAGAGAGAGAAATAGATTGTGTAGGAAACAGGTCAGAAGCGTAGCTCTGATACCATATTGAGAAATAATGGCTTGATTTTAAATAAAGATTAACTATATATACACTTACAAAATGAGATTGAGTAGATTTTTCAAATATTCTAAATCTAGCTAATTACCTAATTTTTAAAAATTTTTGTCAATTCAAATTTTTTATATATATATAGAAAGCTAGCTAGATAATTCTATTAACAGAAATACTCAAATAAAAAACTAAAAAAATTAATTTATCTAATCAGATAATTCAATAAACAGAAATATTCAATTAAAAAATGAATTAATTTCTATAATAGGCAGTTATGCTGACAAGACTTCATCATATATATATATATGCCACTACTCCACTAAAGCTACCAATTCCTTCCACTGAGTGCCTTAAGTTCTCTGGTACTCTCTGCTCTCTGGTGATTAAGCTAAATCTATACCGATATTAGCTGGGAACTCTGTCTGCCTAAAATATGGCCATACAATTACTAACGATAGAGTATATATAAGCTACAAGAATCCACTCATCACTGCCATGATTATCTCAAAAAAAAAAAAAAAAAACCCTTTCCTCCTATATAGAGCTGCCTATGGCATTGGGCAGCTTTTAAATGGTATAAAGAAAGTTGCACGGTGCACTCTTTCAAATGATGAAGCAGCCAGGCACCAGTATATATGCTTTCCTGTAGTAGGGGAGTCCTACGTTGACCAGTTGCATGGAGGCTACGTGCATGGTGGCACCTACTGATTAGTCACTCATAATTCTCGTGGTCCATTCCCACTTTTTCTTTATTTCCATCTCCTCCCCCTCCTCCTCATTAAAGTAGAATCACAGCTCTCTTTTTTGTTGCTACCAAGGGCTACAAACAGTAGAGATCGAGAGCTCTTTGAATCTCGACGTTGTCAACGGCTACTCCAATGACCCCACCCCACAATTCACATGCATTGGTTCACGAGCGAGAGAGAGAGAGAGAGAGAGAGAGAGAGAGAGAGAGGAGTCGGCGTGCAGAGAGCTAGCAGTCCTCGTCGGTCCACCAACCTCGTGATGGCCGCATCGACTTTTTACGTTCTTTTCTAGACTTGGGCTGTTCCTTTCTCCGCCTCCATATCTCTCTCTCTCTCTCTCTCTCTCTGCTGTTTTGACCCTTTAAAGCTTCCTTGGGTTTGGTCAAGAGATCTCTTTGTTGACATTAGCACAAGCAGATTAGGGGCATCATAATTTCCTAAAGTTAATAAATGAACAAAATCAGTCAAGCTTTGTCATCGCTGCTTTTGTACAGAGTAGCAGGGGTGAGCATTATTCGATTTTGGACCGAACAATGTATCTAATCCAACAAGAGATTCGGTTCGGTTCAAAAAAAATCTCGGTTCAGCTTCGGTTTTGAAAATACTAACATTTCTTATTCGGTTCCGATTTTGGATTTCGGTTCCGGTCGAAAACCGAAAATCGAATAAAATTTATGCAATTATGTAAATATTTCAATTCTTTGTATATTTTTGTGATTAAAAATATGTATATTTTGAAAACAATAATTCTATATGTATATGTTTTGAAGCCCAACGTTGGACACGACTTTGAAATTCAACAAATGTGTGTATAAAATTATAACTTCTAATATAATTTAACCACGATCTTAACTTTTGGTTCGGTCCATTAAACAATAGCAACAGGTCAACCGAACAAACCGAATAATCGAATAGCTTATTCGATTTCGGTTTTGACTAATTTTGATTCAGTTTTGACTATTTTAGGTCGGTTGAAATCGAATAAACCATGCTTACCCATATAAAGCAGAGCGAAAAAAATTATGAGGTTTATAATCAATCTTGGTGTTGTGTCGTTTCTGTTCATCACTTGAAAAATAATTTTAGTAAAAAACAACTCAAAACATTTTAATTTTTTTTAAAAATTTACTCCAACAAAAATAGTTTTAATAAAATAAAATAAAATAAGTTTGAAGAAATTAGTGGGAGAAATATGTTCCAACAAGAACATTGAGGGTAAATTAACTTTGGTAATTTTTTTTTAAAAGTTGGCATGTCCCCACTGAACACCAATGAGGGAATGCAAGCCTTACCATTCTTTTCGGACTTGTTCCAGCCTAACATCACCGAGTTGGTGGTTGCATGCGGTTTGCAAATCATTAAATGTTGTTTCGAACACAGATGAGTGAATGCAAGCCTTACAAACAAACTTGAACGATCATTGTGGTTAACGAGAAGAGAGATAAAATTTTGATTAAGTGATAGAAAATCGATAAATCAAACCAATAAGACATATTATTTCTTCCATTTTGATAAAAATTAGAGATAATGAATCAAAAAGACGTGTATACAATTTCGAAACGAACATTTAAAAAAAGGAAAAGAAAAGAATGCAAGCCTTAAATGATTAAATACTTGCAAAGGAACCTGAACGTTTTCACATTAAATGTTGTTTGGAACAGTTGCATGTGGCTTTGCCAATAATGAGTAGTGATTGGAATTCCGCCATCTCAGATAATGCTAAATTTTTGCTCTTATGACCGAAAATTACTAAGTCAGCGCAACATGTGATTCCCACTAATTTTTTTTTTTAACTTCTTTCGTTTCTATATAATTTTATTAAAAGTATTTTTGTTGGAACAAATTTGCTAATATTTTTAAGATTACTTAAGTTTTAGGTCTAGTATAATATTATAAATTTATGTTTAGATCTTCCTATTGGTTAGAAGATGATTTTGATCTCGTCCTAACGGTTGCTTTAGCTGACCGTCCAAAATGAAGATCTAAACGCAATTTTTGAATATTATACGAGATCCTAAAATTAAATAAAAATATGTGAGATTTGTGTGACTTGGATAATTTAGTTTTTTTTTCCATGACCAATCGAAAATGAGACATGTGACATTGTTGTTTGCTTCTATCATGATCTCAACAGTCACACAACTCTTTAGCGCTCTTGCGCTGCAAGTATTCAACAATGTGATCGGGACGAGAAACATCTGACAATACACGATGTCCGTGAAGTAGTCTCCATCTAAACTGACGACAAGAGGATTGTGTGGCTTGTAAGATCATGATAGAAACAAACAATAATACTACAAGTCTTACTCTCGATTGGTCATAATAAAACTAAATAATCTAAGTCACACAATATTCATATATTTTTGTTCAGTTTTAGAATTTCGTATAATATTCAAAATTTGTATTTATGTCTCCATTTTTGACTATTAGTCAAATTAACCGTTAGGACGAGAACTAAATCATATTTTTGATAATATGAAAACCTAAAGATAAAATTTTAATATTATACGAGATCCTAAAATAACTTTTTTTTAAACCAATTCAAATGGGGACAACTTAATTTTGACATCAGATGTAATTGTTATAAAATTTGAACTAACTTTTCAATTTTTTATAAATTTTTTGACAAACATTTTTTATAATTGTTTGAAGAAAAGTAAACATAAACAAATATGTCTTGGTATTGGTGCTTATCATAAAAAAGCATAGCAAGAAGCACAAATAACTTCTCCCTGCTTACAAAGCCACTAAATGAATGATGTAGCTTAAAAAAATGTATTCTAACAACTTTTGTTTACTTTTAAAGAAAGAAAGAATTACATTAACCTCTATGTTTCAGAGTTCATTTTTGTTCAACCACTAAAATTAAGATATATGTTCATCCTTCAATTGAATATTATCATGTGTCAAAATAAAAATCAAAATTATTTTGAATATTCACAAAACAACTTTCAAAGCGTTTTCTGTAGCAAGAAAATGATACGTGCCAACACTTGATTGGAGGGTGAACATATATCATAGTTTTGATGGATGAACAAAAATGGACTCCTATGTTTCATGGATATTATAGAGACTACCTCTATTTTAAAAATAATTACACGAACTATCGATCCATCTGCTTTATGTTTTATTTTTGAAATATGGATGGTTAGTGTTATAACTCTTTATAGAAAATATAAAACATCAGACTTGTCCATGTAATTAGTTTTAAAATATGGGTGGGTAGTGTAATAATTAGTCTGAAACTATAAGAATATCGTCACAATGGTGGTTTGATACTACGAATCAAACGACGTGGGTTTCATCGTGATCCAATATCTGCATGAAAAGATGTGAGCTCGTATCAATTCGATCAAATTGAAAATACTTATAAGCAAATCATAAATTTTTTTAAAAAAAAGTAAATACATTTTTTTTTAAATACGCAATTTTTTTTAAAAAAAAAACGCAATTTAAAAAAAAAACCTCTAATCACATATCCACATTTTTTATATTTTTTTTGATTTTTTACACTTAAGTCCTTTAAATTTTTATGATTTGCTTATATGTTTATTTTCAATTTAATCGTACCGATACGAGCTTTCATATTTTTGGATGAATATAGTATCGCGACGAGACCTAAACGTTGGACCCGCTGTGTCAAACTATCCTTGTGAGGGTATTTTTAGCAAATTCTGTGACCATTTTTCAAAGCGTCGTCCATGGAGTCCACGAGTGATGTTCCAAAAAAGTATCGCAAAACTCACTAAAAATAACTTTGCAGGAGTAGTTCGACGTTGTCGATCCAACGTCGCTATATCTTATAGAGATCTGCACGAAAATATATGAATCCGTATCAGTACGAGTAAATTAAAAATAGACTAATAAACAAATCATAAAAAATATAAATAAAAGACTTACAAGCGAAAAGGTTAATTTTTTTAATCACGTATTCCTTTTATTCCGTCGGATAGTCTAACAAAATCTATAAAAAAAAATTGCTAGACAAAATGACAAAATTCTGCAGCACAAATTTTGCTAGTTTTTCTGACGGAATGCATGTATCTCTAGTTATAATTTTTCTACAGTTCTTTTTCTACCCCTAATATTCATACAGTATATTTTTCTACAGAAAATTTACTGATAAACTTTACACAACTAGTATCATATATATTGTAAAATCAAATGTCTCTGTTATATGGAGTCTGTTAGTTATCCATTATTGAACAAGTTGACTTATGTAATTACAGTTAATAACCACCAAGTAGGTAAGAGTTTCACTGATGTACTAGATCATTATATTTGAAGCACAAAAAATTGTCATGTACACTTGATTTAGTGTTTTGATTTCACTACTTAATTAGTCCATCTAAGTTGCAAAATATAAGAAGCGTTATAGGGAATTGAATGACTTTGGTAGGTTTATCATAACTTGGACTTGGAACTTCCTGACTGGGAATGAATGAATGAATGATTATAGGTGGAAAGTGCTAGCTGCTACTAGGAAGGAGGTGGAAGAAATTGAAGGTGATGAATCAGACCCTAATTAGGAGACAAGCTACTTAATTTGAGTAGTACAAAAAAAAAGAGAATGAACACGAGAAACGAGAAAGATGACACTGACTGTTAGAAATTTACCAACTCCTATTTTCGTTTAGAAATCTGTAAACAATAAAAATAAAAAAGTTAATGTTATCGACCTTCGGAGAAGTCGTGCACGAAGCATTGTCCTAAGAGTTAATCCGAAGTCTATGTGCAGACGTTTCTCGGAAGTTCCTAGTGGTAAAATTCCCTGACTACCGGATTCTCTTCGTCGCACACAACTCGGAGAGAGAGACCGAACTTAGCTCTGCCCAGAACAAGGATTTAGAGGAGAGAATATGTTTGGAGAAAAGAACAAGAGAGAGATTTCACGTTGAGGATAAACTTCTGTCAAAAATGAAGGAGGAGGAGACCAGAATATATAGGCAGTCCCTAGACACAACCAATGGACAGGATATTAAATGGCTCATAAACAGGTCATTAAGGAGCAATAACAAAATGAAAGAAACGTGAAAAATTTGTTGTCATATGAGCTGTTACAGAAGCTGTCACATGTGCACAATGAACCTGGACATAATGCCCAACGTTCAAATCTCCAATGAGGAGCAAAAAGATATTTAGGATCTCAACCCGATCCCGAAGAGAAAATCGAATCGGCATTCGGCGCTCGCAGGTGTGGGCACGTACCCGCACCCATTACGCACGCCGAACCGAACCGAACCGAGCCGAGCCGGGCCGGGCCTGGCGGCGGCGCACGCGTGTAGCCCATAGAGCTCCCCACAAAGACCACAAGGAAGCAAAAAGTAAGAACTATTATATACAAACAAAGGTGGAGGGATCCAACCGATGTGAGACTAAAGCAAAGGAGAAAATTGAGCTTTTGCTCACATGTGTGTGAACACATATACACACACAGCCAACAATCCCCTCCCCCCCCCCAAAGGTCAAGTTTCGAAATAGATGTGACAAAAAATTAAGAGTAAAGAATTTCTGGGCAGGTATATACTATGCATAGATGAGATGGACTACAACCTTGAATCTCACTTAGTGACTATTGTCTTTGTCTGAAAAAGTGCTTGATGGACTATGCGTTGAATCAGATTTCTTTTACAAGATTTAGAAAAATAGCATACATAGTATGCTAGAGGTTCTTGGGTCTAACGGGTGGCGCTTTTGGTTGGCCATGCGCACTTATTTCATATTCATGAGAGTTGTTTGGGATCGCCCTGTCCTATAGTCATGGCCTTCACGACCTCTCATATAGGTAAGTCCTTAGGGGTTAATGTCACGACCCGCACCCGGATATTCGGGCATGAGTACGTGGGCACGTCCAGCCTACGCCGCAGTGTCGGCGGTAGTACGCTGTCTAGGTCATTATCACTGGTAATTTTAACTCTATCTCATCCACAATAAATAGACAAGGAAGGTAACAGGAAATATGAATGCTAACTTTTATAAAACAAATTGTGACAACAGATCCATAATTAATACAAAGCCAGAAGATAGACCGGGGACAAACCCGAGTATGTGCTGAAAGGAAATAAAATAATAACTAACTGGCTACTCCTTCTCAAAGGTAGTCTCCTGAGTGGGAACCGGCTCCTCAATGTGTCACCTGCTAACTCATAGGGGCCATAATAGGTAGGGGCAAAGTCCTCATCATCGCCTAAAACAACGGATCAAGTCAGGAAAGGAGCAAATGACACAATGCACAACAAGATTTAAACTAAATATTTATGACAAGTAAGAAAAGAACTGACTAAGTATCATGTTGAGAATATGCAAAAAGAAGCAACAATAACTAAGAGTTAAAAAAGCTATAAACAGGGTTATGAGTAAAACCGGAATAAATGAGACAAGTAAATGAAACTGCAACAAGACAACAGGAACTGCAACAAGACAAGAAACTATGTGTGTGAACTTGTGTATTTAGAATACCAAGTTGGCATGTAGGGGTCTATACGGTTAAACCGGCCGTCATAGACGGCTATTAAACAAGAAAAATCGAGATCCGGCTGATGGACAGTCTTGTACCAACAGCGGCAAGGGGCAGGGTAAACTACATGCCTTTTAGTATTCTCCCACCCGACACGAAAAGCAAGACATGAAATCCAATATTCAAGACATGAAATCCAGATTCTAATACTACGTGTAAACATCCAATGGTACTAGTAGAGCAAGGAAATAATTATCACAATATAAAGATTAAACTTGAAGTGCAGGTACTTGCCTGATGTTTGGATCCAATTATAGTTTGGTGACTCAGAGAAATTTCCAGAAATGAGTCCGGATACTGAAATAAATATTACCATCATGCTCAGAAGATATCAAATAGCTAGAAACGCCTGTCCTTGGGTCCAATTTGGAGACAAGGACAAAAACGGCAGTTTCGGGTCAAAACGGGGTCCGCCGGTGGGCCCGCTTTGCACCAAAAAATGTGTCAGGGTCAAAGGTCTCCGAATTCACCAAACTTAGTGTCAACAGGTCAGGAACGATGATACGAACCCAAGGGAACTTCCAAAATTGGATTCCGATGAGCCGATCGCAAAATCGCCCGTCGAGCGGGGCCTGTGGGGCCCACGACACGCGATTTTGTCAACGTTCTCAGAATCGAACCAAACTTGACCCACAGGACCAGCGTATCGCTACGAGTCCGATGGCGCAAGTTTCGTCTCGATCCGACGTGTGTGCACGAAGTTAGGGTGAATTACAGAAAAGGCAGATACGGGACGATGTTCGCGGATACGCGTTGATTCCGGTGTGCACGCACACCCGAGTCAGCTTCCACCAAATCTCACACGTCCGTATCAACGACGCGCACGTATCTGTGAAGACCGCACGCGACCAAGTCGTCCCGTTTGGCGGGGCGTACCCAGTTTCGGGGTGAATCGGGTCGATATTTTTCCTGTTTTTGGATCGCGATGTGCGATCACCACAGGACGCGATGCCCCGAGCGGTTTGTCCGGGCACCGAGAGGGTCATACAGGCTTCGCAACGCAATTTACGGAATTAAAAACTGAGCTACGAGCAAGAAACTACGCTCACCTGAACTGGGTTGAAAAACCCGAAGAATCCCGTGTCCGTATCGTGTCCGACACGGAATTTGGGAACTAGGGTTAGGGTTTTCTCTCAGGTGGCCGGAGCTGCGGCGGCTTGGGCGGAGGGAGGCCGAGGGCGGCTCGCCGGGGGAGCGGGGACGGTCGGCAGCGGCTGCCGGAGGCGAGCTTGGCCGCTGCTGCCGGCTGCTGTGGCTCGACGTCGGAGGGGAGGAGGAAGGAGGAGGAGAGGGGAGCAGCTGCGGGGCGGTGAGGCGACGACGCCGGAGCGGGACGGCGGCGGCCGGGCAGGGAGGTCGACGCTCAGTGCGGAGGGGAGCTGCGGTGGGTCGGCTTTAGGGTTCCGGCGGGGTAGGCTGGTGCGGGGGGTTCTTATATAGGGAGGGAGAGGGAGAGGGGAGGCCGAGCAAGGCGGCGCAGCGGGCGGGGTCAGGCGCAGCGGGCGGAGTTCGTGGGGTGGTGGCCGGGCGCGGCGGACGCGCCGGTGGACGCGGGCAGCGGGGGCTGGGTCGTGGGGAGGGTGAGGGGAAGCCGGGTCGGGTCTCGGGTCGGGCGGACCCGACCCGACCCGCTAGGCGGGTCGCGGGCTGGGCTGGGGTAGGGGCCGGGCCGGATCAGGCCCAATGGGCCAGGGCTAATTCAGAAAATAATAATAAATAATAATAATAAAATTAATAAATAAATAAATTATTTAATAAATAAATAAATAGTTTTAGGTGATTTAAAAATAGGTCCGGGGCCCGATAAATTCCAGAAAAAATTACCCTAAGTCCAGTTTTTCATTTTACACCCAAAAATATTATTTTTATAATATTTTAATACTGTTTATTATCAATTAAAAATCATTTAATAATAAAAACCCTGTTTTTAATTACAGAAAATTCCTAGAAAATTCCAGAAAATTGTGAAAAATCCAAATTTAAAATTCTTACAAAAATCGGGGGTTTACAATCTACCCAACTTATAAAAATTTCGTCCTCGAAATTTAAAATATGGCAGGGTTCTTTCTGTCCAATCTCACTTGATTACAGTCTAACGGGTTTCTCTCAGGTGAACATTGCGGTCGCTACCCAACTTAGAATTTACCCATCTATCCTTTAAGGCTAAACAACTAGTAAAGCTATGTCCCCACTTAATTAATCGTGGTATTGAATCTTTAAGTCTGCAACAAAAAATACACCACCTATGGTATTCCCTTAGTCATAGAGGTTATCATCAATTCGACCGGTCTGAGGGATACATCTAGCACTACAAATCAAACTTATACCAAACACAGGATTTCGTCTCTCCGACATAAGGGAAGACGAGGATCAATAATAAAGAGTTCAAGGGCGAGGTGGTAGAACAGAAGTATAGGGATCAAGGCGTTTAAAGAATTCTAATAGGAATTGTCAAGCGGTTATGGATTGAAATTCTATTCTGGTAATCATTGGTTCGCATGCTCGTATTAGTATAGTTATGTAACTGATATGATATGCTCAGACATGTCTAGGTCAAGTATATTTGTCTACTAATCACTACGTATCTCAATCCACGTAAAGTAGTCATTGTGAAGTACGAATCAAAATGTACTAAGGTTGATCAGACCGTAATACACTGATTCTGAATAGACACTTGTATTAGTGTACGCGTCCAATAATACATATGTCATGAACAAGCCTGATAAAGAGTAAGCTTACAAAACTAGGCTATAGAATAGTAGCACAAATAAAGTACAGCAAAATTAAGTGCGCTAGATGATGGTGAAAGGAGGTACAAATTATTTAAGTTCGCAAAACAACCTACAATAAGCACAATAACAAAGATTCTACAACTCTACAGTTATCAGATATAAAAGCATACCAGGTTATTAGCAAGTTCAAAATTACTAGGTTGGGGCTGGGGTCACGAACCAATAGGCACGAGCTAAACTAGAAATGGCAGCTATAAATCACTTACGCGCATTGGCTACTCCAAGAGTCTGCGCGTTCTCCACGGTCATCGCGGAAGCTGGTCCGTGTCCTTGAGGTGGTGCCCTCTGCTGCGCTGCTGGGGCCTGGCCTGAACTGGAACCTTTTGTGTAGCTGTGCATCCTTGAGCAGCAGGACAGTCCTTCACTTGATGTGCTACTGATCCACAATATAGACAGGCACCCAGCCTCTTTCTACAATTCTGCCAAATGTGACCTTGTTTTCTACAAAAGCCACAAATGGGAGCTTGTTGGTTCTGTCTTTGAGTTGGATTCATCTGTGGTTGCTTTGCAGCTCTTTCCTGTTGTGCTTGGTCTGGTGCTGACGTATACGGCCGCTTCTGGCTGGACTCGATCCTTGTGGTGCACTCCACAGGTCGTGCTGCGGTAAGAACGTCTTCGTCGAAGGTAATTGCATTTGAACTGCTTGGCTTCCGTGACTCCGAGCTAATTCTGTCGATGAAGTTCTCCGCTTGGTTTTGCTGAACTTCTTGTTGAACCTTCTGATAGGCTTGCATCATCACGTAGAACATTCGGAACATTTGTTGTTCGTCCATAGGCTGTCCTAGTGGAAAGGAAGGTATCGGTGGAGTAGACTGTGTCGAGGGTGGAACGTCATCTTGATGGATTCTCGAGGCAGGCTGACTTGCTTGACTGCACGGTGATGATTGGCCTTTACCAACTGGAGCCACATCGTCTTCGTGGGTACCCATAATGCCTTGTGGTTTTTCTGTATGAGCCTCGTTGCTGGCTGGTGGGTCCATTTTTCCTGCATCCAAAATAAACAATAAGAGGCGCACAGGAATCAAGGCAAGACGCAAGTCAATAAAATGATTCGAAGTCGATATGAATATCAAGAACGATTCAATCAGGTGGATGAGCTTTTCCTAAAATCCTCAATCTTATTGCAGGCCTGTTCGGTCCCTAAGTTGAAACCGAACAATTTAGTCGTTGGACCTGCATGGGCCACCACAAAAATGTGTCACGACCCGCACCCGGATATTCGGGCACGAGTACGTGGGCACGTCCAGCCTACGCCGCAGTGTCGACGGTAGTACGCTGTCTAGGTCATTATCACTGGTAATTTTAACTCTATCTCATCCACAATAAATAGACAAGGAAGGTAACAGGAAATATGAATGCTAACTTTTATAAAACAAATTGTGACAACAGATCCATAATTAATACAAAGCCAGAAGATAGATCGGGGACAAACCCGAGTATGTGCTGAAAGAAAATAAAATAATAACTAACTGGCTACTCCTCCTCAAAGGTAGTCTCCTGAGTGGGAACCGGATCCTCAATGTGTCATCTGCTAACTCATAGGGGCCATAATAGGTAGGGGCAAAGTCCTCATCATCGCCTAAAATAACGGATCCAGTCAGGAAAGGAGCAAAGGACACAATGCACAACAAGATTTAAACTAAATATTTATGACAAGTAAGAAAAGAACTGACTAAGTATCATGTTGAGAATATGCAAAAAGAAGCAACAATAACTAAAAGTTAAAAAAGCTATAAACAGGGTTATGAGTAAAACCGGAATAAATGAGACAAGTAAATGAAACTGCAACAAGACAACAGGAATTGCAACAAGACAAGAAACTATGTGTGTGAACTTGTGTATTTAGAATACCTAGTTGGCATGTAGGGGTCTATACGGTTAAACCGGCCGTCATAGACGGCTATTAAACAGGAAAAATCGAGATCCGGCTGATGGACAGTCTTGTACCAACAGCGGCAAGGGGCAGGGTAAACTACATGCCTTTTAGTATTCTCCCACCCGACACGAAAAGCAAGACATGAAATCCAATATTCAAGACATGAAATCCAGATTCTAACACTACGTGTAAACATCCAATGGTACTAGTAGTGCAAGAAAATAATTATCACAATATAAAGATTAAACTTGAAGTGCAGGTACTTGCCTGATGTTTGGATCCAATTATAGTTTGGTGACTCAGGGAAATTTCCAGAAATGAGTCTGGATGCTGAAATAAATATTACCATCATGCTCAGAAGATATCAAATAGCTAGAAACGCCTGTCCTTGGGTCCAATTTGGAGACAAGGACAAAAACGGCAGTTTCGGGTCAAAACGGGGTCCGCCGGTGGGCCCGCTTTGTACCGAAAAACGTGCCAGGGTCAAAGGTCTCCGAATTCACCAAACTTAGTGTCAACAGGTCAGGAACGATGATACGAACCCAACGGAACTTCCAGAATTGGATTCCGATGAGCCGATCGCAAAATCGCCCGTCGAGCGGAGCCTGTGGGGCCCACGACACGCGATTTCGTCAACGTTCTCAGAATCGAACCAAACTTGACCCACAGGACCAGCGTATCGCTACGAGTCCGATGGCACAAGTTTTGTCTTGATCCGACGTGTGTGCACGAAGTTAAGGTAAATTACAGAAAAGACGGATACGGGGCGATGTTCGCGGATACGCGTTGATTCCGGTGTGCACGCACACCCGAATCAGCTTCCACAAAATCTCACACGTCCGTATCGACGATGCGCACGTATCTGTGAAGAACGCACGCGACCAAGTCGTCCCGTTTGGCGGGGCGTACCCAGTTCCGGGGTGAATCGGGTCGATATTTTTCCTGTTTTTGGATCGCGGTGTGCGATCACCACAGGACGCGATGCCCCGAGCGGTTTATCCGGGCACCGAGAGGGTCATACAGGCTTCGCAACGCAATTTACGAAATTGAAAACTGAGCTACGAGCAAGAAACTACGCGCACCTGAACTGGGTTAAAAAACCCGAAGAATTCCGTGTCCGTGTCGTGTCCGACACGGAATTTGGGAACTAGGGTTAGGGTTTTCTCTCAGGTGGCCGGAGCTGCGGCAGCTTGGGCGGAGGGAGGCCGAGGGCGGCTCGCCGGGGGAGCGGGGACGGTCGGCAGCGGCTGCCGGAGGCGAGCTTGGCCGCTGCTGCCGGCTGCTGTGGCTCGACGTCGGAGGGGAGGAGGAAGGAGGAGGAGAGGGGAGCAGCTGTGGGGCGGTGAGGCGACGACGCCGGAGCGGGACGGCGGCGGCCGGCAGAGAGGTCGACGCTCAGGGCGGAGGGGAGCTGCGGTGGGTCGGCTTTAGGGTTCCGGCGGGGTAGGCTGGTGCGGGGGGTTCTTATATAGGGAGGGAGAGGGAGAGGGGAGGCCGAGCAAGGCGGCGCAGCGGGCGGGGTCAGGCGCAGCGGGCGGAGTTCGTGGGGTGGTGGCCGGGCGCGGCGGACGCGCCGGTGGACGCGGGCAGCGGGGGCTGGGTCGTGGGGAGGGTGAGGGGAAGCCGGGTCGGGTCTCGGGTCAGGCGGACCCGACCCGACCCGACCCGCTAGGCGGGTCGCGGGCTGGGCTGGGGTAGGGGCCGGGCCGGATCAGGCCCAATGGGCCAGGGCTAATTCAGAAAATAATAATAAATAATAATAATAAAATTAATAAATAAATAAATTATTTAATAAATAAATAAATAATTTTAGGTGATTTAAAAATAGGTCCGGGGCCCGATAAATTCCAGAAAAAATTACCCTAAGTCCAGTTTTTCATTTTACACCCAAAAATATTATTTTCATAATATTTTAATACTGTTTATTATCAATTAAAAATCATTTAATAATAAAAATCCTGTTTTTAATTACAAAAAATTTCTAGAAAATTCCAGAAAATTGTGAAAAATCCAAATTTAAAATTCTTACAAAAATCGGGGGTTTACAGTTAATGATAGGTGTCAACCCCGCATATCAGCTTGGACCTATTAAGAGTATTAAAACTCATCCTAACCATATCACTCAGAAACACTGTCAACATAGGGATGAGGAATCATTTGACACATGTACAGCCACTTGGGCATTATTTTTAATGAGATTTTAATCTCGGGTCAGTGTTCAATAAAAGTCACCTAAGTCCAGCTTGTTTCTACCCATTGAACCGGCTTCTTGGGATCTCCAGTCAGACTCGGTTGGGTTGTCACTGCTGGTGACTTATTTATGGGCTTAATCCCATCCCCCTCGATGATTCTAGGATCAAAGTCCTAGACAGACCCTTCGTCAAGTGGTCTGCAAGGTTCTATTTTGACTTTATATAGTCAAGAACCACATATTTACCTAGTAGGCCTTTTATTGACTTAAAGCGCAGCTGTTGGCGCCTGTTCATCTTAGCATTCACAGAATCATGCTTTAGTAATTCTATAACAGATTTATTATCACAATTTATAGAAATTGCTGGAACAGGACTAAGAGAAACAAGTATATGTATAATAAGATTTCTTAGCCATTCGGCTTCAGTACAAGTAGTGTCTAATGCTATCATTTCAGAGTCCATTGTACTCCTAACTATGATAGTTTGTTTACATGATCCCCAGGAGATTGCAACTCCTCCTAGAGTAAAAACATATCCAGTAGTGGAGTTTACATCATGTGAGTCAGTTACCCTATTTGCATCTGAATAACATTCTATGATATCAGGGTGTCTAGTATAGTGCATCATATAATCTAAAGTACCCCTAAGATATCTAAATACTCATTCTAATGCTATCAAATGTAACTGATTTGGGTTACTAGTATATCTACTTAGTCTCCCAATAGAAAATATAATATCAGGTCTGGTCATATTTGATATATACATGACAGAACCTATCATCTGTGAATATCTGTGTTGTTCCATGGGAGAACCCACATTCTTCTTGAGAATAACACTACTGTCATAAGGAGTAAGGGCATATTTCTTATCAAAATACTCAAATTTTCTTAGCATTTTCTCAATTGAGTGTGCTAAGGATAGAGTATAACCCCTTTTGCATTTGGACACTTGCATTCCTAGAATCAAGTTGGCTTCACCTAGATCTTTCATATCAAACTGGCTGGATAAATAGTCCTTGGTATTAATTATCAATTTCAGTGATGATCCAAGAATAAGGATGTCATCTACATACAAACATAAGATGACACAACTTTCATCTATTATTTTGGAGTATACATTTATCATACTCATTTGGCACGAAACTATATTCTGAGATGACTATGTCAAATTTGTTGTGCCATTGCTTGGGAGCTTGCTTTAGGCCATAAAGAGATTTAACTAATCTGCAAACTTTCTTTTCTTGGCATTTAGTAATGAAACCTTCAGGTTGCTCCATGTAGATTTTTTCCTCTAGATCCCCATTTAGAAATGATGTCTTTACATCCATTTGATGGATTAGCATATTATGAATGAATGCTAAGGCTAAAAGGGTTCTAATAGATGTGATCATAGCTACAAGAGAGTATGTATCAAAATAATCTAGTCCCTTTTTCTGGATAAAACCTTTGGCTACTAATCTAGCCTTATATTTCTCTATGGTACAATCAGCTCTAAGTTTTTTTTTGAAGATCCACTTACAACCTATGGATTTTCTACCTAAAGGTAAGTCTGATAGAAACCAAGTACTATTATCCATTATGGAGTTATACTCATTGTTAATGGCTTCTTTCCAGAAAGGGGCATCAGGAGAAGATATAGCTTCTTCATAAGTTAAGGGGATCACCCTCTACCAAAAATGTAAAGAATTCTTCTCCTAAATTCTTTTTAATCATTTCTCTTTTAATCCTTCTAGGTTCTATATCTTGTTCAGGTTGTGAAGAGAATATTTGAGCATAAGAACTAGTGGACTGAGCAAGAGAAGGTTTGGAGGGAGTGGATGAAATCCTATCTTTAAAGGGAAACACATTCTCAAAGTAGACTGCATCTCTAGCTTCTATAATAGTATTATTAGAGATTTTATTTACTTTTGAGTGAGTAACAAGAAATCTATTGGCATTGCGGCCTATGGTATATCCTATGAATACAACATCTACAGTCTTATGTCCAATCTTCCTCTTTTTAGGTTTAGGAATTCCTACTTTTGCTAGACATTCCCAAACTTTGAGATAATGGATCCTAGGAGCTCTACCTTTTTGTAATTCATAGGGAGTCTTATCATTATACTTACTAGGAATCCTATTAAGGATGTAACAGGCAGATAATAATGCTTTTTTCCACAAATTATCGGGAGCACCTGAGTTGTGGAGCATGGCATTCACCATGTCTAACAGAGTACGATTTTTTTCTTTCAGCAACTCCGTTGGACTGTGGTGAATATGGAGCAGTTACCTCATAGATTATTCCGTGTTCTTCATAGAAATTGGTCATATCATTTGATGTATACTCTCCACCATGATCTGATCTAAGAATCTTAATCTTTCTCTCTAACTGGTTCTCAGCTTCAGATTTATAGACCTTAAATCTATCTAGAACTTCATCTTTAATTTTGAGAAGATAGATATAACAGTAATTTGAATGATCATCTATAAAGGTAACAAAGTATTTTCTACCGCCTCGGATCAAAACCATATTTGAGTCACACATATCACTATGAACTAGCTCTAGAAGGTCAGAGTTTCTTTCTACAAATTTGAAAGGTAGCCTAGTGTGTTTGGCTTGAACACAGATCTCACACTTATGTTTATTATCTATTGGAGTCTTAGGAATAAGATCTAAGTTCATCATCCTTATTAGGGAACCTAGATTCACATGACCTAATCTACTGTGCCACACATTTGAATATTCTACATTGGAAACAACAAAAGAAGGATCTAAAATTTTATTCACGCTACTCAAAATAAAAAGACCATCTCTTACAAATACTTTTCCAATAAAAGAGTCATTCTTAGAAAATACTACTTTATTTGCCTCCATAACAATCTTGTACCCTGAAGCTACAAGAATAGACCCACTAACTAAATTTCTTCTGATAGACGGCACATGCAACACATCATGAAGAGTCAGAGTTTTTCCTGATGTCATCTTTAGATCTATTATTCCTCTTCCTATAATCTGTGTCGCTGAGCCATCTCCTAGCGTTACACCTTCTCCATCTGATTCCTAATAGTTTGAAAAATATGAGCGATCAAAAGAAACATGAACATTAGCTCCAGAATCCAACCACCAATCGTCAAAATGGTAGGAAATATTGACTAAGAGTTGATAGCTTATAAACCTGAAGGAATTAGAAGAGCCATTGAGAATCATGTTTGCTTCTGGTTTGGCTGGACGTTTTCCTTTGAAAGAAGACTGGGCATATTCCTTCTTCCTATGGAAACAGTTGGTGGCCATATGGTTTGTTTTACCACAATCAAAACAAAATTTCTGCTGATCCTGGGTCTGACCGAAGTTTCTTGGTTTATGGTGATGATGGTTTTGGTGGTGAGGCTGAAGGTTCTGCTTCTTCTTGAAGAGGTTCCTTTTGGGTTTGTGATGATGATGAGGCTTGGGTTTGCCTTGGAATTCTACTAGGTTTATCTTAGCTTTAGACTTAGACTTAGGGTTAGACCTTAACCTAATTTGTTCTTCTGTTCTAATTTTTTTTAGTACTTGAGCAAAGGTAATGTCACCTTGTGTATGAATAAGATCTTTCTTAACATCAGACCAAGAAGGAGGGAGCTTGTCTACCAAACAGGCTATTTTATACTCAGTAGAAAAAAAAGTACCTTTGGCTTGAATATGCCTAAGATATTCTTGGAATTCATGTATTTGGTCATTCATAAGTTTATTATCTACCATAAAATATCTGTTGAATGAGGAAGAATTGAATCTTTCAATTCCAGCACCATCACAGCTATATTCATCTTCCAAAGCTTCCCAAAGTTCTTTAGCACTCTTATATTCAAAGAATATGTCATATAATGATTCAAACAAAGCGCTTAGAATTCTATGGAAGCAGTGGTAGTCTATTTTCTTAGGAGTTTTGGGTTTTGAGGAGCTGGTAGATTTGGACACTCCTACATCAGTCTCGATGTTATCAGAATTATTTGTGATGGGTGTTGAACCATCAATGGCTGAGATCAGCCATAAAGTTGTGAGCCAAAACTTTATTTGACTCTGCCATCTCTTAAAGTAGGTCCCGTTGAACTTAGCAGGTTTAGCAGTAAAAGTCTCATCCTTGTTAGTCATGGTTGCTAATGTGAATAGTCTGAAACCACAAAATATGGGTTTTACTCAATAACAAAGTCTAGTGTTCTAGAAGAATAGTTTGAGTGATCTTTCTAATCAACCTTACGAAATCTTTAGTCTATCAAGTGTTGATTAACTTGGGTTAGCTGTAGGGGCCGATTTTCAGCTAGCGATGGTCCAAAGACACTTAAGTACCGTGTCACTTAGGGCTATTTACACCCGGTTGACAGAAGGACCCTTTCGGCTTATTCCCAAATTTATCTCTACTTTTAGAATTTAGACTCAAAGGGATTTGCAGTTTCACTTTAACTATTTCCTTACTTCTAGAAAATAATTTATATTGTTCTAAGTTGCAGTAGAAATATACTAAAACACTATTTTTACAAGACAAGGTATATAAACAACTTGATATGTAAGAAATTGTTCAATTATAATTGAAATTTAAAATTGATACAAGTTGTTACAGAACCTTATTAAAATGAAAAGCTACTAAAATTATTTAATTATTTGCTAGAAAGAAAATTGCTATAATGTCTTTAAACAACTATGAACAATATAGTTGCAAACAACCAGATTTCTATTGCTACAGTAGAAATTTAGCAAATAATTTTATTTGGTTTCAGAATGTTCTTTTTTTTTTGCTACAAAAAAAAATACAAGAAATGAAATTGACAGCAAGCAAAATTATTATAATAAACAAATTTGAACAAGTAACAAATGTTGTTTTGTTAGAGTAAGCAAATTCTACAATAATGTAGCGATAGCAAATTCTATAACAGATGAAGTTTATAGAACGCAAAATTATTTTTGTTGTTGTAGTAACGTAATGTAGCTTACACTTGTATTATTCTACGATTTACTATTATTTTACTTAACTTGAAATCAGATTAACTCTTATAATGTTAGAAATTTATCCAATTCCTATTTTCATTTAGAAATCTGTAAACAATAAAAATAAAAAAGTTAATGTTACCGACCTCCGGGGAAGTTATGCACGAAGCACTGCCCTAAGAGTTAATCTGAGGCCTATGTGCAGACGTTTCTCGTAAGCTTCTAGTGGTAAAACCCCCTGACTACCGGTTCTCTTCGTCGCACACAACTCGGAGAGAGAGACCGAACTTAGCTCTTCCCAGAGCAAGGATTTAGAGGAGATAATGTGTTTGGAGAAAAGAACAAAAGAAAGAGGTTTCACGTTGAGGATAAACTTCTGTAAAAAATAAAGGAGGAGGAGACCGCAATATATAGGCAGTCCCTAGACACAACCAATGGACAGGATATTAAATGGCTCATAAACAGGCCATTAAAGAGCAATAACAAAAGAAAAAACGTGAAAAAATTGCTGTCATATGAGTTGTTATAGAAGCTGTCACATGTGCACAATGGACCTGGACATAGTGCCCAACGTTCAAATCTCCAATGAGTTTAAAACAAGGAGGAGCAAAAAGATATTTAGGGTCTCAACCCGATCCCGAAGAGGAAGCCGTATTGGCATTCGACGCCCGCAGGTGTGGGCACATACCCGCACCCGTTATGCGCGCCGAACCGAACTGAGCCAGGCCGGGCCGGGCCGGGCGGCGGCGTGCGCGCGTGTGGACAATATAGCTCCCCACACAAGAACACAAGGAAGCAAAGAGTAAGAACTATTATATACATACAAAGGTGGAGTGGTCCAACCGATGTGGGACTAAAGCAAAGGAGGAAATTGAGCTTTTGCTCACATGTGTGTGAATACATATACACACACATCCAACACTAACCACTCGATCGGCTGAGAGTGAAGACACTGAAGATGATGACATGGAAGCATAGTTTGAAGTATCGGCCGATACCGATCCGATACGGCCGATACCGATACAGTTTGGTATGTTCCGATCCGATACCAATCGATACCCGATGCTGACCGATACCGACATTAGAGGTCTCTTTTTCGGTCAATTCGGAAAAAAATTAAATTAAAAAAACTAAATAGTAAAGGTGTAAAAGTATAGTAAGGGTGTAAAAGCATATAAAAAAGGAAAACTTATCTATCGCATATAAATTAATCGACAAGGGTGACTACTATTTCATTCAATTTCAAAAATACTAAAAAATAATACTGAAAATACTTTAAATTATACATAAATGTATAAAATATATTTCCTAAAATATTAATAATTTACTAATAATTTTTGGCTTTTCGATACCAAAAAATCTGATACTTCGATCTGAAACCGTCGATAGTACCGATACTGTCGATCCCGATACTCATAGGAATGGACCGATATCGATTTCGATACTTTGAACCTTGAATTGGAAGCTCCTCAGCAACGTTTCCTATCGATGAGGAGGATGAATGATAACATAGAAGCTCCTTTGCTTCCACAGGTTTGTTCTCATTTTGCATCCCGGGGGATTAGGTTCTTTAATTTTTGTCTTATCATGAAGATATGTTAATTGGCATCACTATTTGGCCCGCGATTCTAGACCGCCAACCAGACCGTGGGCCACGTGGCAGCTCTCCATTGATCCAATTTTTGGTGGTGGGTCCAAGCAAATAGGGAAAAATAATGAAGATCTGTCACGTGGCTCGCGGTCTGGTTGGGGGTCCCAGAACCGCGTGCCAAATAGCATTTCCTATGTTAATATAGTTGCTGCTGATACTATACTTCGTTCTCCTACAGCTCTCGTTGTCTATTAGGAAGGAGTTATAGTATGAACCTACTAGTTTAATCTCAATCGGACGGACTCAGTCCTAGGGGTGTGCATTCGGTTTTTTCGACTTCAACCGAACCGAAATAGTCAAAACCGAATAAACCAAAATTCTAAAAATCTACAACCGAAATCGAACCGATATGAGACAAAACTGAAACCGAGCCGAACCGAATAAGTTATTCGGTTATTCGGTTTGGTCGGTTGGACTATTGTTATTGTTTGATGGATCGAACCCAAAGTTGGAATCGTTGTTAAATTATATTAAAAATTATAATTTTATAACATATTTGTTGTATTTCAAAGTATTGTCTAAAGTTGAATTTCAATATATATATATATATATATATATATATATATATATATATATAATTTTGTTTTCAAAATATACACATTTTTAGTCACAAAATATGCATAAAATATGAATATTTACATAATTATATAAATCATATTCGTTTTTTCGATTTTTGTTCGGAACCAAAATCCAAATTCAAAAAAAGTTAGTATTTTTGAAACCGAAACTGAATCGATTCTTTTTTAAAACGATTCAAATCGATTCGGTTCGATTTTCGGTCCAAATTGAATAATGCTAACCTATGCTCCAGCCCAACTCCTTTATTCTAAAAAAAAGAAAAGAAAAAGAAAGAAGGATTATAACTTACACAATCGGGATGAAAAAGAATATATTTGACATTGGTTATATCCTTATTCTTTAATATAAACAATTAATATATATCTCTGCTCTTATAATGAGACATAGAAACGGTTCAAAATTGAGATATCTAAGCCGTTTGTAAATTCTCAACTTAACTAATAATTTTTTAAAAAAAATTCTAACTAACCGCGTATGTGTTTTCCTTACTTGGAAACATCTTAAAATTATTATAATTACCTGTCAAATTTATATAAAGATATATATAACAAATCCAACTAAAAAAATATTCAACATTTAAATTATATTTAAACTAATTTTTTTTATATCTAAACATATATCCAAAATTTTACAAACACACACACACACACACACACACACACACACACACACACACATATATATATATATATATATATATATATATATATATATATTTCAATTTAAGGTAGTAACGTGCACGTGCAATACCCGTGCGTAAAATTATATATTAAAAAAATTACTATAAAATTATTATAAATACTATTATTTCTAGGAATTGAACTCAAACAACCAAGAAAAATATTTCCAACCTTTACCGCTTGAGTTAGAATTATTTAGTAAAAATAATTAGTGGAATATTTACAAATGGCTTAGACGGCTCAATTTTCAATTTGGAACCGTTTTCAAGCCTCATTATGAGAGTGAGATAAGATATATATATATATATATATATATATATATATATATATATATATATATATATATATATCATCAATTAATTATTTTAAAAAATTAATATTACATAAAAATTATTAAAAAAAAATTTAATATGTTATAAGTAACACTATAGGAATTCAAACACAGCCAACCAGAAAAATACCTCTCACCTTAACCACACTAGTTAATTTTACGTGCGATGCACGTAAAAAAAAAAACTACGATATTATTGAAATATAGAAATTTAAATTATGTTAGAATATTTTAAAGATGATTTGACTATATTTTAGTTATGATTTACTATAAATATATTTTTAAAATTTTGGATATGTGTTTAGTTAGATAATTTTATTTAGTTAGTTTAAATATGATTTAAATATTTTAGGATTTACATATGTTCAGATAGTTAAGAGCTAACTTTTGAGCCATTTTTAAGCCTCATTATAATAATAGAGATATATTCAAATTATTTTTAAACTATTTTACTATAATTTAAAATTTTATTTTAATTTTCAATAATATCAACAATTTTTTTATTTCTAACTTTTCAACATATATATATATATATAAATATAATAATAATAATAATAATAATAATAATAATAATAAATCTTATATATAATTAGATATAAAAATTACTGATCTTATTAAAAAAATTAAAAAAAAATAAATTAAAGTAAAATAATTTAAATATTAGAAGAAGAAAAATTACGTACAATGCATATGCATTTACTAGTTTATGTTTTAATGAGTTTCTAAATTTCAGTCGATTAGAGAGGCTCAACATACTATTGTCACTCGTGGCTTGCAGACAAACAAAATATAATTTTAATTGTGCGGTGAATTAATTTTTTAGTTGGCAGTCACAATTTGACTTTGTGTTTTCGATGTGAGCTTGACACCAATGGAGTTAAATAGGACTTAGGGTCCGTTAAGTTAATTGTAATATAATTATAATAGTAATAGAATTGAATTTGTATTACAATTGAGGGTATATAGGAAATTAGGAACTATACACGAGATTGAGATCGAGATTGTAAATGGAAGTGGAACATATGCTTTAGAGTTGAAGATGAGTCAACTTTTGTTCACCCACTAAAACAATAATATTTGTCATCCTCTATTAAAAAATAATGTGTCAATTCAGCCAACAAAAAATTATTTTAAAAATAATTTTGTTCATTTATTAAAGTAATTTTCATCTTTAATTTGACATGTGTTATTTTTTTTAGTAGAAAGCAAACAAACATTATAATTTTGATGGATGAACAAAAATAGATTCATTGGAGATGAAAACCACATCCATATTGTGAGGGCCACTTGCGACCACACTAGCCCTCAACAACGATGGAGAGAGGCGGGTTAGGGTGGGGTGGGTTGCTAGGGTTAGAATTATGGTTTATTAGAAGGACGAAGAAGTATATAGTTCATTTTGTTTTAAAAGTTTAGAGAGACAAACAACCCAAAAAGGTCACATGTCCTATACGTGACTGTCATATTTAATAGGAGATTAATGACGAATAGTAAGTTACAGCAGAAGTGATATTTTAGGATATATAAGTACATACAAAAATAATTCAAGGTTATTTGACTGCAAAAGTAGATATACAGGGTATTTAAGTGTAAACTGACCTAAAGAGAATATGAATACGTAGAAAGAAAATAATTGATTGATTTACTTTCAAGAGAGTGGGTACATATATATAGGAGGAGGCTAGCCTCCTCCTTATTTTCTATCCTATGTGGGACTAAATAAGTCCTCTATAACCCAACACTCTTCCTCAAAATGGGCGATAGATATCAATCATAATCATCTTGTTACAAAATGTATCAAACTCTCTAGAACATAAACCTTTAGTTAAACAATCAGCTAACTGCTTCGCTGATTTAACATAGCTCAAAGTCAAAACTTTTCTATTCAGCTGCTCCTTGATGAAGAACCGATCAATCTCCACATGGTTGGTGCAATCATGCTGAACTGGATTGTTTGCAATATCAATTGCTGATTTGTTGTTACACCAAAGTTACGGGGAGTCTCCTCTAAACAAACACATCTCAGCCAACAAGCTCTTCACCCACATCATCTCGCACATGCTAACTGCTATAGCCCTGTACTCGGCCTCAGTTGTAGACCTAGCCAGTACATCTTGCTTCTTGCTACGCCAACAAAAATACAGTAACCTGTAATGGACATGCGATCGTCCATACAACCCGCTCAATCGACATCACAGTAGCCTTCAACTCTCAGATGTCCAGAACTTCTGAACCATAACCCATTTCCTAGTCTTCCTTTAATATACCTGAGAATTCTGCGAACTGCCATCATATGCTGCTATATAGGATTATCCATATATCTACTCACCACACTCACGGCATAAGTAATATCAGGTCTTGTATGACATAGATATATGAATCGACCAACTAATCTTTGATATTGCTCCTTACTCACCGGATCACCACCCTAGGCACACAACTTGTGATTATGCTCGATAGGAGTAGAAGAAATCCTGTAACCCAGCATTCCTATCTCTGAAAGAAGGTCCAAAGCGTACTTTCGCTGAGAAAGTACTATACCCTTTCGTGACCTTGCAATTTCAATTCCGAGGAAGTACTTCAACTGCCCCAGATCCTTAACTTCAAATTTCTCTCCAAGAATTTTTTTTTCAGCCATAGGATCTCCTCAGTATCGTCTCCAATAATTACAATATCATCAACATAGACTGCAAGAACAGTGATACGAGTCTCGGAGTGCCTGTAAAACACAGTATGATCTCCATTGCACTGCATATACCCCATACCACAGACTGCAATCATAAATTTACCAAACCATGCTTTCGGAGACTGCTTTAGCCCCTACAAAGACTTCTTCAATTTGCATACCTTCCCCGTTGCTTGTGAATTAGTAAAGCCTGGTGGATTCTCCATATACACCTCCTCCTGAAAATTCTCGTGCAAAAATGTGTTCTTGACATCTAGCTGATGTAGTTGCCAATTGAAGTTGGCAGCACATGACACCAACACTCGCACAGTGCTCATGGTCTCATCATAGTCGATACCATAAGTTTGGCTATAGACTTTAACAACCAATCTGGCCTTGTATATATTAATCTTGACCTCTGGAGTCTACTTAACAGTATAAACCCATTTACATCCAACAACACGCTTCCCAGCTGGCAGTGGTACCAGCTCCCATATGTCATTCTTCTTCAAGGCCTGAAGTTCCTCCTGCATGGCACTCAACCACCTAGGATCTTGCTTAGCTACCTGCCAGTTGTTAGGTACAAGCACTGAATCTAATAATGCAAGGAAGAATTTATATGCAGGTGGAGTGGATGCATATAAAATATAATGTGCAATGTCAGTATCCCAACTGCCAAACTTAGCTGGAGGTTTTTCAACATTGACTTTAAAAGTTCTACGAAGCAAGACATGAGGATTAGAAGTATCAGGGAAGAAATTGTTACCATGTGACTCAGATGGATGGGCCGAAGAAGGTCCTAGAGAAGAGGGACTTGGGATATCAGCATTTGTGCGTACTAGCATCGAGACATCAGGAGGAAGCTCATGCTGCTCCTGCTGCTCCTGTTGCTACTGCTTATGCTACTCCTGCTGTTGCTGCTCATGCTCTCTATATACTCTCAGCTCCCCATGATTGTCGGCTCCCCTTGAGACACCATCACTCATCGGTGATAAAAGGACATGGAATCATACCAACCACGATGTCACTCTCATTCTCCCCCTCTCTACTAGCATCAGTAAAGCCATCATGGAACAAAGAACTTAACTCTGTCTTCTCTCCATAAAATGGTTCAAACTCCCGGAAGGTTACGTCCATACTGACAAACAACCTTCTTTCAGTGAGACACCGATATTTGTATCCTTTCTGACTTGGTGAGTAGCCCACAAAGATATATTTAACTGCTTGTGGATCCAGCTTGCTCACCGTCATTCTGTGATCTCGTACAAAACATGTACAACCAAACACTCTGGGAGGAACAATAAAAATATTAGAGTCCAAGTGCATCTCACATGGTGTCTTCATCTCTAATACTCTTGACGGCATCCTGTTGATTAGATAAGCTGCTGTCATAACAACCTCACTCTACAAATTTTTTGGCACATTCATTGTCAGCATCACAGAACGTGCCACTTCTAGTAGATATCTGTTCTTGCGTTCAGCCACCCCATTATGAGCAGGAGTGTTTGGACAAGTGGTTTGATGAAGAATTTTTCGACTAGAGATAAAATTAGCAAACTGTCACGCCCCAGTCCCAAAATACCGTGGGACCGGACGCGTGACAAAGGCCAGCAGTACGCACCGATGGACAAACCTAATTTAATGGATCCATCAGGACATACTTAAGCTGTAAAACAAAGTCTACTACAATCAAGGCACAACTAATCTCATCCACACAAGATATAAAATATGATCCACAGAATAAATAAGGAATGTAATCATCAGCTAGTCTCAACAAAGTGCTTCGGGGAACAACCCGATAAATATCTAATACAATGGTTCAACAGACCAGAATATAAATGACTGAATAAATAAATACTGAGCATGAAACATGGATGCTCAGGAAAAGTCTTCGGCTAACACCTCGTCCTCGGGTGGCAGTACAGCTCCTGGATCAGCTCCTGCTGCGGTCCCGTATACCTCGGGATAGATCTCGTCCTCAAATCCTGGGGACATAATCCATATCCAGGTCTTCAGGGGATATAGCAAGGTACAAAAAATATACAAGCCAAAATATAAGCAGTGCAGCAAATAATGAGATAAATAGGACAAGTAAGTAACCATCTATGTGAAAATACAAGTGAGAGCATCACGAGTACCCAGGCTGAGCCATTACAAGCTCTGTGTCGGGAAGCCGGTAGCGGTAACAACCGGTAGTGGGTCTAGCTCTGCTCCGAGAGTCTACGACCTCTCAATAATAGAAGATATATATATATAACAGCCTGTAGCCTGTGTGTCTCTCCCCACCCAATGTAACCACGCATATCATGACCATAACGTCTCATGTCCATGTCAAGCGGGATCATAGCTAATGCAACCAGTCATACAATATCTAAGAATATAATGTCCATGTCCTGTATCCTATACAGAATTACCACGAATATCTCGAGAAAATCCTGTCTCATAAATAGTGTCAAGTGTCTTGGGTCAAAGCGTACTTGGTAAGACAAGTACGAGAATATATAGTGTCACGAATGTCCATCTCTAGATGACCGTACACAACACTGCGTACAGTATCGGCACCCGACTAATAATCGGACGCTAAGTACGTCACACGGTCCTAGATTAAGCATGCACAGCAATATAAGGGAGCATAGAAAATATGTAACAATACTGCAGAGTTTGGCAAGGTACACTTGCCTGATGTTTGAATATCAACAGTCGTCCCGGTATCAGTGGATCCTGTAGGTACTACTCCAAAAGCTGTAATAAATATCACCAACAGTCTCAGAAGATATCAAATAGCTAGAAATACCTGTCCTTACGTCCAATTTGGACACAAGGGCAAAAATGACATTTCTGGGCCAAAGCGGGTTCCATATGTGGGCCACTTTGCACCGAAAAGCGTGTCAGGGTCAAAGGTCTCTAAATTTCTCAAACTCAGTGTCTACAAGTCAGGAACGAGGATATGAACCCAACAGAACTTCCAGAATTGGATTCCGATGAGCCGATCACAAAATCGCCCGTCAAGTGGAGCATGTGGGGCCCACGATACGCGATTTCGTCAACGTTCTCAGAATTGGACCAAACTTGGGTCACAGGACCAGCGTATTGCTACGAGTTCGATGGCGTAAGTTTTGTCTCGATCCGACGTGTGTACACAAAGTTACAGCATATTCCAGAAAGGACGAATACGGAACGGTGTCCGCGGATACGCGTTGATTCCGGTGTGCACGCACATCCGAATCGACTTATGCGAAATCCCACACGTCCGTATCAATGACACGCATGTTTCGGTAAAGACCGTGTGCGACCAAGTCGTCCCGTTTGGCGGAACGCACTCAATTTCGGGATGAAACATGACGTTGGTTTTCCTGTTTTTGGATCGCGGTTTGCGATCACCACAGGACGCGATGCACCGAGCGAGTTGCACGGGCACCGAGAGGGTCATACTACTACGCGACGCAACTGACGAAATCAAAAATGGGGTTACGAGGTGAGAGAAAATGGTACCTGAACAGGGCTCCGTGAAGGCTGATTCTCACGTGTCCGAGCGTCAACTTCGTGTCCGTATTGAGTTGCTGTGTCCGGTCACGGGGACGCTGTTGCGTCCTGGGTTGGCCGCGTCCGGGGCTAGGGCAGAGGGCGGCGCTCGGGTGGCTGTCCCGTGGAGTCGGGGAAGCACAGGCCGGCGGGTTGGCGTCGTGCTGGACTCGGCGGAAGGGGTCGACGTCGCTCGAGATGGGGGAAGTACGGCTAGGTCGGCTCGGCGGCTGAGATTGCTGTGGGAAGGAGGAAGGCGTCGAGCAAAAGGGGGGGGGAAACTACCGTCGAGGGATCGAGGGCAGCGGGGTCGCTCGTCGGCCTGAGCGGAGGAGGAGTGAGACGCGGGGGAGGAAGATCGACAGCCTGGCGGAGATGGGGGAGTCGGGCTGGGCGGTCGACGGCCTGGCGGAAAGGTCGGCGGGTCATCCGCTGTCGGGTCGGGGAGGAAGGGATGTCGACGGGTGATCGGAGCTATGGCTAGGTCGCGGGGGAAGAGGAGACTGAACGGAGAAGATGGCGGCGTTGTTCAGCTAGGGTTTCCGAGGGCTGGGCACGGATGTCGAGGCTGAACTTTATAGGCTGTGCACAGTATTTCCGGTGGCTAGGGTTTCCCATGCGGGTTTGGTTCCGGGTCGGGTTTGGCTCGGATCCGACCCGGCCCGACCCAATAAGCTGGGTTTGGTTTGGTTTAATCAGGGTTGGTTTGGTTTAATTTGGATTTATGTTCGGTTTATCAATCCAATAGTTTTTAAGGCTTTAAACGCGTCTCCGGAGTCCAATAAATTCACCGAAAAATACCCCATGCCTGGTTTTCCATTTTACAGCATAAAATATTATTTCCATAATATTTTAACACCAATTAACGGCATTTAAAAATTCTTAACTCACAATTACATTGGTTCGTCTTCCAAAAAAATACCGAAAAATTGGGGAAAAAATATATTAAAAATTATTCTGAAAATTAGGGTGTTTACACAAACTCCTTGTTTGTGTACTCGGTCTCATTATCTGTTCGAAGAATCTTCACGTGTACTCCAAACTGGGTCTTTACATATGTCGAAAAGACTTAAAAATATTTTTACACTTCAGATTTTTGCTTCATCATGTAGATCCAGGTCATACGTTAGTAGAGGAAGACGGGGGGAGGGGGGGGGGGGGGGGGGGTGGGGATCGGGTGAGAAACAAGGGAAAAGAGAATTCTTTTTTTTACGCGCATAAGATATTTTAACGTGGTTTATATCCTTATATAGGTATCTAGATCTAGAAAGTAGAGTAGAATCCATATTCATATACTTATCCAGATTTACTAATTGAAATTTAAGCAAAAAAATAAAAAATCCATAACGATCATTTGTGGTTAGATTGGGATCTCGATCCGAACCGAATAACCTGGTTCTCAATGCACCCCTAGTAGCACCAGAAGGAATTGGATCATGGAGACATGTTACCTAAAGCTCATTGTGTAACGATGACTGCTATATTTATTAGGAAACTAAAGAAGGATAAAAAAAATACAAAAAAAAAAATGATAGTCCAAGGTATATAAGTCTTATTATAATAGTAGAGATAGAAATACATTTTTGAATTATTTCTAAGTCGTATTATAATACTAGAAATAGAAATATATTAAATAAATTGTATTTAATTGAATTCAAAAATAACTTATCTATATTTATTTGTATGAAAAATATAGTAGAATCCACATGTGATCAGCAACCGGACCGGATAACTGGGCTCTGAATGGACCCCTAGTAGCACGGAAAGGAATTGGAACATGGCGACGTGTTATCATGAAGCTCGATGAAGACACATATATACTCTTGTGGCGATGCCAATTTATCAAAATATTTGTAGATGAAAATATTATAGTGACATAGTTAGGTGGCAAAAAAATTTGATGGAGGAGAAAGGAGAGAGAATTATTGCAACAGGATCAACTCTATTTATATATATGTGGGGACATAATTATGGATGTCTAAAAGAATATATATTTTGGTCACCTCCCTATAATAGCCTACTTTTCGCTCTGCACGCTTCCTTTGCATGATCACATCGAAAATGGACATGATCCCTCTAACCCTAATGTGTTGTTTGCACTAAACTTTTGCAATATTTTATTGATGGCATTCACAAGCTTAGTTAAGGATGTATCCATATAAAGTAGTTTATTATTTGACGAGAAAAGGAAGAAAGCAACCCAATACCCAACTTTGTCATATTATCTTTAGTTTCCATCAATATTGTAATTGAACCCACAAACATCATTATCAACCAGGCTAATGTGCAAAGTAATTGATCATTGACTCATTGGTCCAATCCGTGGGTCAAAAGTCGGGATGAATAAAAATATGAAATTTTTGACTTTTATTCCAGTTAATAATATAATTTTAGACTTACATTTCACATTTTGTATTTGTTAGACTTATATTTCATTTTTTGTCACAAAAAATATTTATTTTGTCACGAAAAATTGTCGTTAAATATTTTTTGTGACAAAAATTGAAATGTAAATCTAATAAAAAAAAAGTGAAATGTAAGTCTAAAATTATATTATTAAGTGGGACAAAAGTCAAAGAATCTCTAATATACGAGGAGCATAAATAGAAATACACTCAAAGTTACAAATTATAACTAAAAAATATCATAATAGTATAAATACAAATAGATACTATTATTGCTTTGGTGGTGGTGGCCGATATAACATGTCATCCAGTGCATCACGAATCTTGTCAAACTTAAATGTTTGCCGACACTATACTAATGGATAAGAAGGCATAGATTCGACGATTTAGCATGGCTTGATGTGTCACGCCCCGATCTCCTGCGGAACGACAGTTTTCATCAGGACGTGATACCGCACGAGCACAAGCTACGTCCGTGAAAGGCTATGAATCTGAACAAGCGGAGTAATAGCTAAGCCACAGAGTCGCACAGATAGTCCGAATGCAGCGGAGTAAGAACCAAACAGGCGATTGGTAACAAGTTCACAGAGTCGTCAATAGCGAAAGTAGTGAATAACGCAAGTATAGAAGTAGAACATGCATAGTATTACAAACGGCGCTAGGCCGATATTACAAGTCGCTCAAGTCCTCTATCTTGAAACAATAAAGACGTACCAAGTGGCTACAAGTATGGAATGATACATAGACGATGTTCCAACATTATGTCTTGTATATGTGCTTCAGCTCCGGATGCAACGTTCTAAGGGTCCAGAGTGAACTCCACGCCTTAGCTCGAACGAGGGGATTTCTGCACCGAATGAGGTTCTCCCGCACACTGCAAGCAATTTGGTAGGTTATCAGTACATTAATGCACTGGTGGGGAGACTTCTCGCCCACTCGACAAATCCAAACATGTTATATAGGTTTCGTGCACCATCTATTAAGTTGTCTTTCTAGTCTTGCCTTAGGATCAGTTTTATGGCATGATGTAAAGCCTAATTACTGTGGTAGTGCGCCTTAGGATATAAAAAGGATCACGGTGAGACTTACCAACTTACCATTATTCATTCCCTGTCCAAGGTAAACGAAGTTAAACCATGCATGAGTATATATAATAAAATCCAGGGGACATTGCATAAACAAATACGAGTGTCACGAGCGGATTTCTGATTCGGGTGACGAGTTATACGGACTATTCAGAAGTGTTGCAGAAGATTGTTCAAGTGTTAAAATATCTAATGCTCATATCCGTTCAGGTGTGTTATAGTAGGCGTATCAGGTATTCAGATACATATGTTGATACAGATGTGTTACTCAGAGCAGTCGCCTATAATACAATGACTCGCACGCTGGTTGCTGCAATCGAGTCATCTTAATCTATATGACATAAGGTCACTGGCATGACTTCCATAGTGGACGGTGTAGTCTCGAGGCAAAGATGGTATGCAGGCAATATGTAATACGGTTGGCATTGCACCCATCTCGTCGATAACAGACGACTACCAGTTGGTTCCGTCTAGATCGGATCAGCCCCAATGCCCCGGCGACCGTCCGCGGAACTGGATTCAAAAATCCACCTTGTGCACAAGTTGTTCGTGACCGCGCGTATCCTCAAGTATTCTAGATTCTCATAGTTACAGGTATAGATACAGGTACAGATTTAGTCAAGATCTATCAGGTACAATATCGACTCCCCGAGCCTTCAGATTCAGTACAGAACGAGTATTAAATTTTAGAGATGTGATGATGTTATCTTGCTTAACTTTTTTTGTTATAGTCCTTTAGTTCGGGAAATGCCTTGGCGACCTAACGGTCCCGAATACTTTCAATATTTCAATACTTGGCTCAAAATGACTATCTTGATAGCCTTCGACCTGCCTCAACTTAGCGAACCATAAATAATGAAGTGCAATAAATTATGGCATGCATTAAGTGACAAGCATTAAAATGAGGCAAACGAGTACAAGTTAGCATGTAAGCAGGCAAGCATTGCATTTGTGTGAAACATAAGCATAAGAAAACATATTGTAGTCTACTTTAGAACATAAGCCTTTACGTTATCACGGGTCTAAGGGGTAGTACGAGGAGTAAAACCGTACATAGGCATATCGGGAGGCATAATATATTCAACGAGCAGTATAAACATGTGAAGCAGTGTACTATGAAGAGTATATAATGATCTACTAGAAGCATCAGCGGAGTCTACTAGCACGAAGCTAAGGTAGCATGCGAGGGTCCAAATATAAGCCAAGTTTTATTTTCATGTTCTAACACAATCAATACAAGATGGTATTATTTTCTTAGCTAGGTGCGTTGTATTCTTTATTAGCGTGTAAGGGGTGAATCACCTAGTGACTAGCATGTATCGTCCATATTTTATGTGTGCTAGCTAAGAAAAGACAAGTTTATCGTAGCCACCCACCTAAGCGATGATTCATCTCTGTCGAGCGATACTCCGGACGCGCCTTTGAAAGTCTAAGTCTGAACTCCAGAAGGGCCAAGTCTAAAATCCTTTGCCTCAAGCAAGTCTTCTCACTGAGAAAAATGGGTTGGATCGTTACACTTGCGTCATTTGAATCGGCTCTCCGCTTGAGCGGAACGGGTCGTTACATGATGAAGGATTGAGAAGGGATGTTATGAATCAAAAATGCAAGACCCATAGAGAGTCATATAAAGCAACTCTCAAGATGGAGCAATTTCATTGCCTAAGTGCTCAAAGAACAATGCAGAGCATTGCGTAATAACTTTAACAAGCATCTCCATGAAGCAGGAGGATATGAGGCACCAAAGCATTAGAACATATTTGGGAATTGAGGGCCCAATCCAGGAGTATAGTGTTTGAAATATGGCAGCAAAGCGTCAGAACGCTGCTGCTTGATTTTGATGAATGTATTTTTGTTGTTGTTGTTTTCATTGAATGATTTTATTATTTACTTTTATCGATTTCTATGTTTACTTTTGGGTTCTAAGAGAAAGATAAAAAAAAAGACGAGTATTGATTCGATATTGGTATCATTACAGGAGGATGCATAGCAGAAGCCTAATCATTGCGGAGTAATTATCCTTCTCTCGGTAATCCTCTAATCAGTGGATAATTCTGGTCCTTATTTGCTTTACCTTCACATCTTAATCAAAGGTTTATCTTTATTTCCTTTGCAACATACTTTAATTCGAAGATACTCTAGCAAGAAGTGAAAAAAAATAAAAATAAAAGAAGCCACTTACGTGTTGTTACTGCTATTAATTTAAATATGGAACTATAAATTGTTATTGCACCTATGCACGAGAATGATATAACAAATTCTTAAGCATGTAATTCAACGATTTGTATTACCTTTCATTGGAAAGTGGTATAAAAAAGGGTTTGGTATACCATGGATAGTTATAAATAGTTTGGGACCAATTGATCGCCAATCGTGATAATTCTGAATGGGGAATATGAGATTGCGAGCATAGACTAGAGGAATGCGAAGTACAAGTAGAGATTTTATTTCATTATTTTTAGTTTATGTTACCATGTAAGATATATTCTATAGTTAAGTTGTATACGCATTTGCATGATTATGGACAACTTATGTTCAAGGTTTGGCTTTCCTCGAACAGTATCTGGGGGCACCCAGATCATATCATCCTAGACGGAACCTTCAGTAGGGCTATATATCCAGACTATATGGGCACGTCATCATACTCTTTATAGTACTTTATGGTGTCAGAATCACCAATAACCATCATATAGATAGATTGCATTACTAATGATTATTTCGTAGAGGCGTGAGTGCTAATCCTTGTTTTGTTAGAATGGAATATCGTTTGTAGGTAAAATATCAATGTACAAGTGATATGTTTCATACTTATATTCTTTATTCTTGTTTTAAACTGTTAGCATATCCTAAATAGAAAGATCATATTAATAATTTGTATGCTTCATATATATTATGTTGGTTTGGGTAAGTTAGGTTAGTACTGCTTACCAGTGTTTTCCCTTATATACTGAGCCCCTTCTCTAAGGGTATTGGGAACAACACTGACGTTCAGAGGCGTTAACAATCCTTGAAGCATCCGCTTAGAGTTTTTGATTCTTGTGTTATCCCACCAATCTCAAGGCAGCACACAATTTTGATTAATGAGCAAGCAATTTTATTTTTGTTGGTTACCCTCTAGGTCAAAAGGTTTATCGAGTTTATGATCTTAGAACTAAAACATTCTTTTCTAGCCATGGTGTGTCCTTTCATGAACAAATTTTTTTTCTTCTCACATCTTCCACCAAATAATGAGCAAAATATACCCGTTTTGCCTCTTCCTCAATTACATAAACCTATTGTCCCACCAAATTCTATACATGATGCCTCCAATGAGCACCATGAACTGTCACCACTTTCTTCACCAACTACTCCCCCACTACTAGATATCACGACTACTATTTCACCATTTGTACCTCTATCGCCACTACGACACTCTAATCGCATTAGTCAGTTGTCAGTTCACTTTGGAACTTCCATGTTTTTCATACCCCATTAGTTGCTCATGGTACTTCATCCTCCTCCATGCCAGGTACTCATTATCCTTTGTCATATTTTATTTCTTATTCACATTTGTCACCCACTCACCATTCTTTTGTGAACATTATTTCAAGCTTAAAGAACCTGTTATTTTCAAACAGGCTGACAGTGATCCAAAATGGAAGGAGGCCATAAATTTAAAACTTTGTGCTCTTGAGCAAAATAATACATTGTTGCTTACTACACTACCTCCATGCAAACGAGCTATCAGTTGCAAGTGGGTGTACAAGATTATATACAACTCTGATGGCACCATTGAGTGTTACAAGCAGACTTAGTTGCTAAAGGTTTTACACAAAGGAAAGATATTGATTATAAAGAAACATTCACTCAGTTGCAAGCTTATAATTATTCATTATTTATTGGCTATTAATGCCACTTGCAACTGGTCATTAAACCAACTAGATGTACAAAATACTTTTCTTTATGGTGATCTTTATGAATAAGTTTATATGCATCCACTATGCACCAAGCCTTCATCAACAGGGCGAGAAGGTTATGTGTCAACTTAATAAATATTTGTATGGGCTTAAACATGCTTCTCATAGATGTTTTCATAAGCTCTCTAATGCCATAAAACAAGCAGGATACCAACAATCTACAACCAACTACTCCTTATTCACTAGGGTATGTGGAAAATCCTTTATTGATGTATTGATTTATGTGAATAACATGGTTATTGTCATGCTCTGATCTAGCACATGATCGGTCATCCCCGCTGAATATGAATAACAGTGACAACGCTCCCGCAGGACGATCATTTTCATCAGGGCGTAATATCGCGCGAGCACAAGCTGCGTCCGTGCAAGGCCAGGTACGGAACATGCGATAAAATAACTAAGCCACATAGTCGCACAGATAGTCCGAATGCAGCGGATTAAGAAACCCAATATATGATTTATAACAAGTTCACAGAGTCATCATAGCGGAAGCATTGAATAACACAAGTATGGAAGTAAAACAAGCACATTATTTAATATTGAATAAGTATTACAAGCGACGCTAGGCCGAGATTACAAGTCGCTCAAACTCTCTCTCTCTCTCTCTCTCGAAACAATAAAAGCGTGCCAAGTGGCTTACAACATGGGATAATACATAGGCGATATTTCAATATTATGTCATGTATATGTGCTTCTGCTGCGGACGCAACACTCCAAGGCTTCAGAGCAAACTCCATGCCTTAGCGTGCACGAAGGGGGTTTCCGTCCGCTCGACAAATCCAAACACGTTATATAGGTTCTGTGCACCAACAAGTTAAGTTGTCTTTCTAGTCTTGCCTAAGGATCAGTTTTATGGCAACGATATAAAACCTAAGTCGTTTGGTAGTGCACCGTATGATATAAGAGTAAAACGGCGAGACTTACCGACTTACCTTGCCCTGTTCAAAGATAAAACCAAGTTAACCAAGCACGAGTATTTATATGTATTGAATCAAAGAATCTTATACTAAAACACAAGCGTTACAGGCGTGTTCCTAACTTAGGTGAATGATATACTCAGATTTCTCAATTAGTGATACTAAGATGGTTCAGATATGTTATACTCAAATTCAGGTGTTCCATAATACTAGATGCGATACAATGACACGCATGCGGATTATCAGTAAGTGATAATGACTTAATCTATATGAACATGTCCATGGTAGCCTCTACATGGTCATTGGGTGCTAGGCCCCCCGTACACAATACTTGAGACTACAATGACATGAAAGGGGTTACTGGCATAGCCATATATAAAGGACCAAGATGTAGTCGTTGCGAAAATAGCATGCAAGTGATTAATCAAGGCATTGCACCCATTCTTCGCCAAGTCAGGCGACTAACAGAAGGTTTCATCCAGATCGGATCAGTCCCGGTGCCCTGACGATCGTCCACGGAACAAGATTCGAAGATCTCCCTTGTGCACCAAGTTGTTTGTAACCATGCAAGTCTCTAGTCGTATAGGTCTCTTGTTAGGTATAGGTTTAAGACAGATTCAAGTTCAAGTTCAAGATCTTATCAGGTATAGGTTCAAGTTAAAGATCTTATCAGGTATAGGTTCAAGTTCAAGGCAGGATTGTTCACAAATATATTGACTCCCCGAGCCATCAAATTCAGTTCAGGATGAGTATTTCTTAACTTATCATGGTGCAGTCCCCTAGTTCGGGAACCGCCTTGGCGACCTAACTGTCCCGAATACTTCCAAGTTCAGGAATACAAGAAACGACTATTAGATAGTCTTTCGACGGAACTAGATGATGCAAGACATGAATCGTGTTACTTGATCGTGACATGAATCTATGTGGCAAGCATTGAAATAAGACGAGCGATTAATGGTTAGCATGTAAAGTAGGCAAGCATTTGGAAACGTTCGATACAGTCTACTTTAGAACATAAGCATCTATGCTAGCACGGGTCTAAGGGGTAGTACGAGAAACCAACATTTATACAAATTTTATTTCCATATTCTATGCAAGCAGTATAAGGGGTAGCCACCCATCTTAGCGATAATTTGCCTCGGTCGAGCGATAATCCGAGCGCGACTTTGAAAGTCTAAGTCTGAACTTCTGAAGGGCCAAGTCTGAAATCCTTTGCCTCAAGCAAGTATTCTCGCAGAGCGAGGCGGGTCGGATCTTTGCACTTGTGCAGTTTGAATCGGCTATCCACAATGATGCGGAGCAGGTCATTACACAACCCAAGCATATACTTGTAGTAAATAGACAATATATAGATATGACAACCCAAGACTCATAAGTTGGTTTAAATGAGTGATTAGACCATTCTAGAATATTTAATATTTTTTAGAATTAAATGGTAATTTTAAATAGAAATATTAATTTTTTGGGATTTTGGTAATTATTGTAGTATCATTCAGCCATAATATGAACCCAACTATTTATCTTAGGCTAGAATTGTATTTAAATTTTCTAGCATTTTTGAGATTTATTTTTGATAATTTTTGGAATTTATTATGAATTATTTAGGTTCAAAACTATTTATTAAATCAATTCTAAAAATTATTAAATCATTTTGTAATTAATGCAACGTTCATATACAGAGATGTGTACATGTGCATTCAGGAGCGGGGTCGTCTTATGGAGGTCGCTAACTTCATATGGATGCGAGGGATGGCACGAAAGTTCCAATTATGAATATACCGTGTTTGTTTAGGTCGGCTACTTACAGTGTTTGATGTGCAGACTGGGGGACTAAGGTGCAGCCTTTGTTGACATGACAACGAGTCCATCGAGCACCTCTATTTTCATTGATCGTTGACAAGGAGGATATGGGAAAAGCAGGTGGAGAAGATGAATATCATATATGATGGGACACCGGAGTTGTCTGCGATCATGGAGAGTATCAGACGAAATAGAAGAAACTGCACAGAATGGTTCCGGGAAGCAAGACTCAGACTTGCAGCGTCAGTTTGGCATATATGGATGGAGCAAAATAATCAAATATTTGAGGGATTAATTACTTCTGAGATTGGTATTTTACACAATATTGAGCATGATGTAAGGATGTTAAGGCCATTTAGGAGTCCGGCATAAGTTTGGTTTGATGTACTTCTTTTTTAAAGCTTAATACAATTACCTAATTACCTTCTCTCTCTCTCTCTCTCTCTCTCTCTCTCTCTCTCTATATATATATATATATATATATATATATATATATATATATATATATATATATATATATATATATATATATATATATATTGAAAGAAGTAATTATATTAATAAACCACAAATTACAATATAGCCTCCAATCAGGAATGGCTATTCAACATGGCTATCTCAATGTTATGAGTAATTCCAATGGTGGGGGTGATCAAACCCTTGAATATACGTTTGTTATGCTCCTTCCAAATATGCCATACAATGGAGGCCAGCCTGATACGTGCCTCGATAAAAAATCATCCAACTCCTCTCCCCTAGCTCTGTTAAGTTCCACCATAATCTCTCTAATGTCACGGCCACCCCCATAACTCATTTGAAGTAAACTGCACTGATGTTGCCATATGGACCATGAAGTAGGGCATTGAAGGAAAATATGGCTTAACGTCTCACCGTCATGAATTCACAAGGTACAACCCTATCCTCCCGCGAGAACTCCGAACCTGATAAGCCGCTCTAATTTGAGCAATTAACCAAGGCACACTTTATACATACACAATTGTATTTTGCGGCACAGACCCTTCACCCAAATGAACTCAAACATGGCTATGCGAGGGTGCTTCGGTCGGTTGCTATCATACGCCACTCTATGTTTGAAGTGTCCGGTCTTCGTCCCCGCCCTTCTCCAAGTATCTACCGGTAACGTTGTGTACCTCCAGAAACCATTGTCCATGGCGGATGATACGACTCACCCGCTCCCCTCTCTGGCTCGTTGCAAATACACCCCATCCAACCCTCTCTACAAGACTATTGTGATCAAACCAAGGATCAAGCCACATACTTGTATCCTCCCCATTTTTAATACACCGGGAGATCTCCTGCTTAACCAATCGGCGGTACTGCAAAATGGTTTTGAAGATGATTGATTCATTGTTGTTGACGCGTCTGATCCAGAAGTTATCCTCCTTTAAATACTTATTCACTTGGCCCACATGGATTCCTTCGCAATAAACTTCCACGTTAGGTTTATGCCGGCAACATCTCGGAGCACACTTAACGATTGCAACCCTACCCCTCATTCTTCTTTGGGACGACATAGGATCTCCCACCCAATCACATGTATACCTCCACGCCAAATGAAATCATTACAAATCTTTTCAATTTTGTGAATAGTTGCTATAAGCAGCATTATAGCTTACAACCAATAAAAAGAAATAGCAATAATAACCGAACGTACCAGCTCAATACGGCCTCTGAATGACAAGCATTGAGCATTCCACCCTTTCACTCGCCTCTGCGCACACTCAACAAGATTCTGACATTCAATGTCCCGAGCGTAGTTGATAGATAGAGGAATCCAGAGGTATTTAACTTGCATTTCTCCCCTCTCCACCCCGAGCATCTGTTCTTTCTCTTCCTTGTTCGGGCAACGGGAACTAAAATATGTTTTGATTTTTTCCCTATTAAGATGAAGGCCATTGTATTTTTCGAATACCTCTATGATATGAGCCAACTCCAACAAGCTATCTGTTGTTGGGGAAAGAAACACCAATATGTCGTCAACATAAATAAGATGGAAAATGTGAGGGAGTACCTTCTTCTGTAGCGGAATGATCTTCCTACTGTATACGGCGGAGTCAATAAGACATGTGAAATACTCCATCACCAAAGTGAATAAGTACGGCGAGAGAGGGTACTACCCTTGCCTGATACCTCTATTGCTTCCACCCTACCATTATATATATATATATATATATATATATATATATATATATATATATATATATAATGAAGCTTTAAAATGGCTCAAAAGTGAGCCGTCTAAGCCGTTTGTAAATCCTCAGCCATTTATATAAAAAAAATTAATATTAAGTAAAAAAATTGTTGAAAAAAATTAAATTTGTTATAAATAACGTCACAAGGAATCAAACTTGACCAACCAAAGAAAATATCTTCCAACTTAACCACATGCGCTAGAAGAAATATTTGACTATAGTTATATAATATTATGTTGTTAAACAATTAGTTAAAGTTTATTTATTTAATTTTTAATTACGTGAGTATACACGTACAGCTTAGACGACTAGTCTTTTAAGACTTTTTATATAGAATAGAAATATATCCTTAACAAATATAATTAAAATATATTTAAATATTTAAACTATTTTTTTATAATATAAGAAAAAAGATTGATTAGCAACGCAACGTATATTTACTAGTATATATAATTGTGTTAGAAGCAACCACTGCAATGTTGACCTCATTGACCACAATGCTATGCACTATTTGCTTTCACAAGAATCACAACTCATTGTGTCATGCTGCGGTCGACACCGCAATAGTGCCATGACAACATAAAACATGGAAGTGTCATACTGAATTCGCTATCGAACTGCAATTTTGTCTGCCTTTGACCAAAAATTGTTGCATCCTCCCATACTTCTCAGTCCTTTTGTTTCGGAAGAACTTATATTTCGTATACTCCATAATATTTTATATCATAAAAAAAACGCATAAGAATGTCTATATGCGAGAATGGCCTATCTAGCAATTGAATATACGAACTCTCGATGATATAAGTCATCCTCCACGAGAAATGGTACTGTATCTCTTCCCAAGCAGTACGATGGTTTCCTAATTCTATTTGATAGAGTAAATATTATTTGATTTTTAGAGAAAACATATAAATATATATATATATATATATATACACAACCTTAGGTTCATTTAACTAACCGCATTCTATTTCTTTGAACTATTTTCTGTGAATTAAAGGAAGAGTTCCTTATCTCCATTATAGAAGCCATGATTTGATTCATAAGTTACATAGTACAAGACAAAATTTATGACACTCAACGAGATGTTCAAAGTAGTAACAATTAACATTGTTCGCTAGAGGGGGAGAGTGAAAAAAGATAACAAAAGAAGAATATGGAAGTAGTACATTGTTTGGTTTTCCATTTTTTTTCTTGTGATTTTTTTTCCCCGAGTTGTGCTAACTCTTTTGCTTCTTATGTTGAGGTTGCTGCTCGTAGGACGAGGAGGAGCTGAAGTGGTCCAAGCTGGCCATGTTCATGAGAATGTCTCTATGCGAGAATGGCCTCTGCAGCCCCAAGAAGTCTCTGGTCATCCCGTCATCCCCTCCACCATTGCTGCTCCCTTCTCTCTTCAGCATCCCCCCAAATGCCTCGCCGAAGGCCGAGTCGTCGATGCCGCGGGAAGGTCCCCCCGGCATCATGTGTTGATGCAGAAGAGAACCACTACTTGATTCATGCACAAAACTTGCACCACCACCACCACCACCTAAGTGATCCTGATATGAAGACAAGCCAAGGCCAAATGCAGAAGAGCCAGAGGAATTAGCCGCGGCGGAGTGAAGAGTGGTGGCCATCTGGGCATGGTGGGATGGCTTGCTCAATGTTGCACCCATCTGAGCGGCTTTCTGGAGCAATGCAGTGGCAGACATGTGGGCTGCAGGTGCTGCTGGTGCTCGGTAGTCATGAACAGTACTACTCTGAGGGTTTTGATCAACATCATATGAGTAGTCCTGAGTGAGCTGCTGGTTCTCTAGATCAGATGGGGGCACCTGCTGCTGCTGCTGGTGACAAGCCAGCCAAGGTGGGATATCTGGCCTTATGTTGAACTCTTGCTGCTGCTGCAGGTTCTCTCTCTTTAGAAAGTGATGAGGGAACTGCGCCGCCATCGGAGACGCAAATGAGAGAGAATGGAGAGGAGAAGCCATCGCGGTCGACATCGGCTGCGACGAGAAGAGTAGCGGGTCGTGGTGACTGGCCATCGGGTTGCCTTCTGTGATTGCTCTCCTGCTCTCCTCCGCCAGTGCATCACAAAACGCTCTGTGCGTTATGAAGCTATCCCTCCTGCACCAGCGCACATGATATCATGAAGCTAACAACATAACAAAAACTAGAGCTCACATAAAAAAAGCCTGCGAAAACTCCAAAAAGGAAACCAAAAAGGTTGTGAAATTATTGACTTGATTGAAGTTTTGTACACAATAAATTGCCATAGTCGTCCCCACAAATAGCACGCTAGCTCCCCGCAAACGGAAAAAATTTCGGGATGACAAAAGTATAAGTATAAATCATCAAAGTGCAAGTAAAATACGTTAAAAATTTCAGTCAAATATTCGTCAAACGAAAATATTGAGTTTAGAAATTTCTCATACTTAAACAGGTTGTTACCAAGTTTTTTATACCAATTTTATCAATAATTTCTACGGAATCAGCATACTAATATATCTGAAACGTTTCTGAAAGATACGGAAAAAATTTGCATATAATACGAGTTTTATTCGGATGATTGCTAACAAGACGCTAGCTCTCACATTCTAGACTGCCATTATTGAGTTCCTGATTGTCCCCTAACATTCTTTCTTTCTTTCGATAAGGTTTTCATTCATTTATAGCATCGAAGTTTTTGTGTGTATATATATATATATATATATACCTAGAGAAGAGGGTTCCGCAGTCGCATCTGTACTCCCTGGTGCCGCAGATCTTGGAGTGCGCCTTCCAGTCGGACTGCACCGCGTACTTCTTGGAGCACTTGTCGCACTTCCACTTCTTCTCCCCGTGCTTCCTGCTGAAGTGCTTCTTGATCCCGGTGAGGTCACCGAGGGCCCGGGAGGGGTCGTGGTGGATGCAGGAGGCCTCGGGGCATACGTATACCTTCTTCCTCACCGGATCCTTGCTGCTCCGTTGCTTCAGCTTCCACGGAAGGTTGTGGCCCCTCCTGTGGAGCTGCAGGTTCTGGTCCCTCTGGAACCCCTTGCCGCAGATCTCGCACACAAACCGGTTCGTCGCCATCAGGCTCTTCGGCGACAGCGCCACCACTTCCGCTTCTGGGTCTGAAACAAATATGGATCAAAATTAAAACATATATATACGTGAATATTAGTTTGGTTTGATATGTATTTTTTTTCTTCCCCACTCTATACAATCCTAAATCCATGATACAGATCATCTAGGATCTAGGATATCTATGTCAGCTTCTATATTTCTTTACACAGTTTACTTGGTGAGAAAAAAATTACTAAAAAAAATACGTTGGTTTCGCTCCCAAACCAGTACATACCTGGATTTCCTGGCAGGTTTCTCTTCTTCTTGACGGCTGGGTTGGGGTGGGGAGACGCGAAGGAGGACTGCTGCTGGCTGGAATTGGAGACGCTGGCTTGGTCGCCGCCGGACGCGGAGGTCAGGTTCGACATGTTCTCCTCAGGTTGGACTTGGTAGGATGGAATTATGAGTCCTTTCATCATCTGGGACATTGGTGAGAGGAGCGAAAAGAGGAAAGAAGTCTAGGTCTAAGTGTGTAAAAATAGGGTTGAGACAGCTAGAGCTAGTGATATCAAAGCAGATCTCTCAGCTGATGAATATTAAACCATGTGGTTCACACAAAGGAGCTATGAAAAAAAAAAGAAAAAGTTGAGTACTTAGCTCTTAAAAAGACTACTGACGACATGCATCTCTAAGTATATCCCACAATTCTGTATGAATTGTATAAGAAGAAGAAGATGGAGGAGGAGGGATTCTTGGATTTGCAAAATTCTAGAAAGGAAGAAACATACCAAGACACTTTATGATGCTTTACAGGTTAGCACAATGGAAACAGCTAGTAGTAGAGAATATGTATATAAACCAAAAACTTACACTCAAAGCATACAAAAAACCAAGCTAGCTAATGAAATCTTGTGAAGAAAGAAGGAACTATTAAGGAGGAGGAGGAGGAGGAGGAGAATAAAGAGAGGAGAAGAGGATGGGTATGTATGTGGATGAGGGAAGGAAGGAAGTGTGCGCATCGTCCACCCATTTTCAATATACACACAGGGCTACTGCACAGTACGTACAGGCCTACACTGACGTTGCACTTTCTGTCTTTTCCTTTGTTTCACTACGCAAATCTAGAAATTCCTTTCCTCCTCCGCTCTCTCTCTCTCTCTCTCTCTCTCTCTCCCCCCCCACATACTATTTAATTGAACTTTTCTTTTCTCGTCTTTGTTAAGAAAAGCTGGTATCAACTATTAGGTTAGTACTGTAGGAAGAGCGTTATGTGAGGTACGCCAATTAATTAGCTGGTTACACTGGGTTAAGATGCAATGTTTTAAAATGCACCATGATTTCTTGACAATGGCATGTCCCTAAATCCTAACACACTCGTATTAGCAAACTGTACTCATGGCCGCTGAGAATGTCAAGTGTTGGCATAAGTTCAAATTCAAGGGACAGAGCTTCATTTTAGGATTTTGTATTGTTGGGAGGAAATTAGCTTAACTAGACGGAGAAAGTATAGGTAACTACAACTGTCGAGTAGCTGCCTAGTTTGCAGCAAGACGCTAGAGATTTTCTTTTCTTTTTTTCAGAAATAAGAGTTGGGATGACGGTTATATATTTACTAAGCTATTGAAAGCGAAATACGAAAAACGTTTTCCTAAACTAAGAGAACGTAAGAGAACCGAAATTATAAAACCAACACGCTAAGATTATATACACAGCACAACGCAAACATAAACGATTTTGACTTAGAAAATCCTTGCCGAAAAAATCACGTACGGGACGATCGGAGTTCAACACCAATCCCACTTTCTCTTATTTGAAAGTTACAAACTTGAGAACTCTCTCTCTCTCTCTCTCTCTCTCTCTCTGATAGATGTGATGATGAGAATTACGGTTAGGAACAACCTATTTAAAGCTTAATAATTTTTACAGCAATCTGGAACGTTAATTAGATCCACTGAGGTAAATAAAACACTCAATTTCAGCCTCAGCCCCCCGACATCGATATACCGTCGGTAAATTGAATCGGCAAGTCATAAAGGTTCTAGAACAAACTTCATCAATTATACCATTTTCGACATACTCGAGGTTCGACCAGGCGGCTATTTTTTGAAAATAATAGTTCTGACGCCTGTTGAAATTTGCCTCATTTGTCACCTTCAACTCCTCGAGATTCTCTGACACATGGATGACACTCGTCGTACTCCAGAGTGTTATCCATATTGGCTAGGAACCGCATCCAATAACAATATATCTCTCCATTCCCAACTAGGTGGAGGAGCTCATCATTTCGACAATGCTCCTGTAGTACTCAAACTTTCCTCTTGGCAGAACCTCCGTAAGTATGTCAGCTCCATTTTTCTCCATATGAACCTTTATAAGTGTCGCATCATTTTTCTCGAGCACATCTCGTATCTAATGATACCGAGTTGATATACTTGGACCGACTATGAAACGCCGAGTTCTTTTCACGATGAATTGCACTCTGGCTATCATAAAGCAAAATATACTGCTATTCCTTAAGCCCTATTTTATGCAAAAATTTCTTCATCTATAATAACTCGTTACACGCCTCCGTCGCTACAATGAACTATGTCTCAGTGGTAGACAAGGCAACACACTTCTTTAACCGTGACTACCACAAAACTATTTGATAAGAAAATATCATAATATAGCCCGAACTCAATCTCCTGGTGTCGACATCCCCAGCCATATTAGCGCCGGTATACCCAACCAGCTTCGACTCGTCACTCTCGAATGAAAGCTTATCGTCGGTCTAATATCCATGTCAAAGAGAGGATTCTCTTGCAGCTTATTCTCGAACAGCGGATGTAGGACATGTTGTAACCACAGTTCCCGAAAAACTAAAATTTTGAATCTTTTATTTTATTTTCAAAACCAAGCATAATATCCAAAATAATTTTTCTAATAAAATTAGCATTATAATTATTTAAGTAATGAGAAGGAATGAAAATTTGGATATCATTAACACTAAGTAAAAGAGGGAACCTTCTAAAAAGATAATTAGTTGTAACAACATTAACAAATTCTTAGGATCTAGAGACTTCTCCTCATTTCTATAAATAGGGGTTAAAGTCCTTAAAATTCATTCCTAAAATTAAACCATTCTCAAACCCAACTCATTCCTCAGCCCATTCTTTTCCCGATCTATCTCCTCGGTCCACTTCGTTGTTGGTTTAAAACCAACAATATAGGGAGCAGACTATGTTATTCCCATTCTCCCACCATAACGCCAAGAATTTATTGGGTCATCTTCCTCCCCGAGCTCGCAGCCAGGGCGTCTCCATCCGGTAAACTCGCCTCCACCGAGCAAAGCCTTCATCGACGACAAGCTCCGGGCGTTCTTGACAGTGCGGCGTCGGTGTTGGCTTCAATCCAACGTCGAGCCGCAAGTTTGGGCCGACGGTAAGATCGAGTCGTAGATTCGACATGACCCATACACGGAATAAGGGCACAAGTACGTAGGTACGTCCAGCCTGCATCACAACATCGACGGTAGAACGTTGTCTAGATCCACAATACTATCTATCCAATCTCACTAATATATATAACATGGCAATGATATCACAACTCCATAAGAAAGACAAGATGAATCTAGAAATAATGTCTAAACCAATACTCAATCACAATAAAACTAAAGAAAGATAATGGTACGATATCAGATAGAATAATGGGATCACAAAGTCACAACTACAACCAAATCCAAGTCTAAGTAGTCTATCAACATAACATAATGAATCTCAAATACATATAACATGCCAAATGTCTAAGTTGGAGACATGTTCAGTATATAAACTAGTAAATGAAACTAAGGTATCTAGTGACACCGGCTAGTCCTTCCGCTAATCACTCCTGAATGTTAGGGCCCAAGATCGTCACTCTCTCATGTGGTATGTAATACGTCAGACACCATAGGGGCAAAGCTTATCTAGCAGACTGATTATATCAGTCTAATTAATAAATGATAGCCCACTTGATAAGTTTGCTTTAATTCGATATAATCAGTCTGCTAGATAAGCTTTGCCCCTATGAGTTAGATTATGTGCACAATACATGCTGCACACAGCACGATAGAGCACTGTCCCAATTCGTATGCTTTTAGTTTGAATATGCAAAACTGTTTCAAAGTTATGTTTTCAAAGATGTAATCTGACTATAGTTCTGAGCTGCATGAAAAGAACTTAGGTAAAACTAGCAAGATCACTAGTAATGCAATATTTTGCCACAAGCTTACTTAGTGTGGGTTTCATGGGGTGTAGCTTCTGTTCAGTTATTTTATCTCACCAGTACTTGCATAAAGTGCTGACCCACCAACAGTCTGCTTGTTCTCAGGTGCCTGATCGTCCGAGGAAGCGATAGCCGTGCCTCATCCCAAGGAGCCGGAAATCTGGAGTCGATGCCTTGAGCCGTATCGAGTTTGAGCTGCTTTTGTATAGAGGGACATAATGTATGGAACTGTGTTATTGTATTCGAGAGAAGAGTGCTTGAGCGATCTGTAACCTTGGCCATGCGCCGCTTGTAACACTTTCGAATATCAATAAAAGAGCTTGTTTTGCATATACCATTGTGTTCTTTACTTTTCTGCAATATGTGTGCCGCTGCTTCAGTATCGAATAGCTTACTTGCCTTTGTTCAAAGCTTTGGCCTTGTGCAAGCACACTTTAGGCTTGCACGGCATCACGTCCCGATGAGAACGATTGTCCCGCGGGAGAGCTGCAACATGGTGATTCACGTTCAGCAGGGACTATCGAGCTTGCGGGAGATTGGGACGTGACATAATGGTATAAGAGCAACTCGATTCCTTGCCCATTCCGTTGCCTCCGACTCTGAGTTGTGTTATGCTGCAATGAACGTTCCATACAATAAGTCCATAGATATTCTCAAAGATGCGCACAAAAGTTTTCTGGATTTGTTTTCATTGCTTGAGATATGATTTGTGATTTCTGGATTGCTGTGTTTTGATTAAGGAAGGTGAGAGATGAGGACTATCGCTGCTATATGTTTTCGTATGAGTTTCTCCTTGAGTTTCGAGGACGAAACTCTTTGTTGGTGGGTAAGTATGTAGTGCCCCGCTCCGCGTAGGAACTATGTACAAGTGAGATCGCCTTGCTTGCTCGAACGGAAGTCTTCTCGGAGAGTTCCCGACCGATTAATCAATGTGAGTGGGCAGAACTGCATTCTCTGATTCTTGCACGACTTAATAATGAATCTAAGTTTTCGAATACTTGTTTGCTTAAGAAGAATGATAGAACCGACTCAGTATGCTAATAAGAGATCTCACATAGCTTGTCATCGAAACGAATCTGCTGCCTAACTAAGAGAATATGAATGCTTGTCAGAAATGAGATAGAACCATTGCTATGCTAAAGAGAAAGATAGAATGCTGCATGCTTAGAAACACCGACACAGCTATCAAACAAACCTTTGCTATGCTAAGAAAGATAAGTAAATGAATGGCTCGAATATGTCCCTTTGAATATGCTAAGAAGAGATAGTTATTGCATGTTAACTATGAAACCAATCGTGCTTGCCTTGATATGTTTCGCTTGTCTGTTTGCTATATTGAACTGCTATAAGTGAAATGTGTGAGTGCTGTGACTAATAGTACGCCCTGAGGATACGGCTCGCAAGGGTCTAGTGGGGTGTGCTATTAGTAATGTGAAAGATGTGCTTCATTTTGATAAGATGTGTTTCACTAGACCGCTTATGTTTTGCTTGATCATTGTTTTGTTTGAACTATGTGTTTATGTCATTTTATTGGTCTTGGACAACTTGTGCACAAGGTCTTGTCTCTCGAACGATTCCTGGGGCACTGGGAATCGCTCGGTCCGGAAGAGATTTTTGGATCGCCCTGAGGTGTACGGCTCGTAAGGGTCTAGTGGGACGATATGTCTATTAGTGAGATGGGCTTATACGTCCCAACTGCTAATCATGGGACGACCCATGGACCGTCATATAGATAGGGCGCATGCTAGGTTTACCTTCTTGCATACCTATCGATTGTTGACGCTTGAGATTGATACATAGTTATGAATATGCAAATTGTGTCTAACTTGTATGTCTGCTGCAGGGATAACCGTTCGGCTATGGGGTAAGAAATATAAGTTTATGCATAAGCCTGCTCATTCATTTTGTCTGCATCGTAGAGATTATCTGATAGAGCTTCATGCATTACATCGGTCAGACAATGACTATTAGTGCAGAGCTGAACCTCGGTCACAGCTGCTAATAGGATCAGAATGTGAGTCATTGGTTAGCTGGACTACCGCTACCGATCCTGAGTTTCTCGGGGACCAAAATCATATAGATGTGTCTGCTTGTGTGCTAATGAATAAATGATAGCCCACTTGATAAGTTTGCTTTAATTCGATATAATCAGTCTGCTAGATAAGCTTTGCCCCTATGAGTTAGATTATGTGCACAATACATGCTGCACACTGCACGATAGAGCACTGTCCCAATTCGTATGCTTATAGTTTGAATATGCAAAACTGTTTTAAAGTTATTTTTTGAAATATGTAATCTGACTATAGTTCTGAGCTGCATGAAAAGAACTTAGGTAAAACTAGCAAGATCACTAGTAATATAATGTTTTGCCACAAGCTTACTTAGTGTGGGTTTCAGGGGGTGTAGCTTCTGTTCAGTTGTTTTATCTCACTAGTACTTGCATAAAGTGCTGACCCACCAACAGTCTGCTTGTTCTCAGGTGCCTGATCGTCCGAGGAAGCGATAGCCGTGCCTCATCCTAAGGAGCCGGAAATCTGGAGTCGATGCCTTGAGCCGTATCGAGTTTGAGCTGCTTTTGTATAGAGGGACATAATGTATGGAACTGTGTTATTGTATTCGAGAGAAGAGTGCTTGAGCGATCTGTAACCTTGGCCATGCGCCGCTTGTAACACTTTCGAATATCAATAAAAGAGCTTGTTTTGCATATGCCATTGTGTTCTTTACTTTTCTGCAATATGTGTGCCGCTGCTTCAGTATAGAATAGCTTACTTGCCTTTGTTCAAAGCTTTGGCCTTGTGCAAGCGCACTTTAGGCTTGCACGGCATCACGTCCCGATGAGAACGATTGTCCCGCGGGAGAGCTGCAACGTGGTGATTCACGTTCAGCGGGGACTATCGGGCTTGCGGGAGATTGGGGTATGACAGCAGGGGGAGCTGGTGGTGTAGGTGGAGTCCGGCGAGGTCGGGTTCTTCGGCCGGCGGATGTAGGGAGGGAAGGAAAGGAAGAAGAAGAAGAAGAAGAAGATGAGATGAATAGGGGATCGGCTGTGGAAAAATAGGTTTGGGTTTTGAGTTTGGAATTTTTGGGAAAAAAGAAAAATATGATATATATATATATATATATATATATATATATATATATATATATATATATATATGTAAAATTTAGGTTTGAGGTTGACCTAGATAGGTAGGCTTGGTCAACATCCTCTTGGGGTTGGGCCGTGGCCTCACATGGGGATGTTTGGAGGTCCATAAATTTAAATTGTTTAAATGCAAGGATATGTTTAAATAGGGGGCGATGTTGCGCGTTGCACATTCCGAAAATTATGGAAAAATTCGTATGAAGGAAAAAAATGGATTTCTTCATTTATTGTCCAATGGTGTGGACACCTTAATGTATTTTTGCATAAAAATGTCCAACAATTAGGAAAATTGCACAAAGATGGAAATTGGATTAATTTAATTTAAAATTAATGCGTATGGAGTTCTGGAATTAATTAGAAGTACATGGGACTAAAATTAGGTGAGACACAAGTATCATGGACATAGAGAATTTAGTGTAGAATATTATCATTAATTGGGTTGAACAAAATGGGTCAAGATTGTGTCTCCAATTTCGATTGGAACGCACAAGGTACAAAGTTGAAGTTATTTAGAATTAAATAATAACGTCTGCGACGAGTGTTGTGCGACTAAAATATAGTACAAGAAAGCAGAATTATAAGTTACACAGAGATCAGAATAGCAGGCGGTCATGTCTAGGGCAAGAGTGTAAAATTTGTAGGAAGGCAGTGGCTAGTGTAATGCTCCAATTATCGAAGCAACGGTAAGGCACGCTAAGTGATTTAAATATTATATAATTAAATAAAATGCCGTATTCTAATTCTAATTGGGTTCAAACTAGCCCTAGTTTCACTATCTAAGCCAAGTAGACCTAATTTTTGGGTGAGGGGGTTTACAATCTACCCAACTTAAAATAATTTCGTCCTCGAAATTAAAATAAGGCATGATTTCTCTCTATCTAACCTCACTTTGTCACAGTCTAAAAGAATTTACCTCAAGTTAAAAATGTGGTTCCTACCCAACTTGGAATTTACCCATCTATCACCTAAGGCTATACATCTAAGAAAATATTCCTCTAATTATTTAATCATGTTATTTAATCCTCAAAGTTTTAACACCAAACATATTACCTATGATATATCCTTAATCAATTATAAAAGAGAGTCACCAAGTCATGTGATTAGCCTATGGGGTATATCTAGTACTCTCTGTGTATCAATATTATACCAAGCACGAGCGTTCGTCTTTCCGAAATAGGGGAAGATGGAAAACAACAATAATGAATTCAAGGTGGAGGTAATAGAATAGAGTATAGGGATCAAGGCGATTAGAGAATTCAAAAGAGAATTGTCAAGGCAGGTGTGGATTGAAATCTTATTTGGTAAATTTCTATTCACATGCTCACATCAGTACAGTTATGTACTTGATATGATGTGCTCCGACACTACTAGAATATGCTCCGACACTACTAGAATAAGCGGGTTTAGCGACATTTTTTAGCGACGACAAATAAAATGTCACTAATTTAGCGACTCCATTTAAAAACTGTCGCTAGAAGTCGCTAATTGGCGACATTTAGCGACGTTTAGCGACTTTTATTCAGTTTTTAAAAGATTAGTCGCTATAATTTCAATTTAGGTCCCTAAACGTCGCTAAAATATTTCATTTAGTGACGTTTAGTGACGTATTTAGCGACGTATGTATTTTGGACATTTAGCGATGGCTAAGACGTCGCTAAGTTAGCGACGTCTTTAGTGACGTCGCTAAAACATCGCTAAATTTGTTTTAATTATGGCAGCTTCCACCCATTTCTTTTGACCTCTTCCTCTCCCTCTCCCACTCCCAAACGTTACGATCTCTTCGGCTCCCCTCCGACCTCCGGCGCCCCCTCCTCCCTCCCGGCGACCCCCCTCCGGCCGCGTCCTCCCCCCTCCTCCTCCTCCTCCTCCTCCTCTAGGTAAACCTGCTCTCTCTCTCCCTCTCCCTCTCCCTCTCTCTCTCTCTCACAGGATACACATGGCACTGACACGACAAACACGTTACAAACACTGACACAGACACGACACACACATGTGACCTAGGGTTAAGGTTAGGGTTAGGGTTTTTGACCTGGTTAGGGTTAGGATTTTTGACCTGGGGTTAGGGTTAGGGTTTTTGACATACTGATCGATACTTTTTATTACAATATATAGAACATCAAAGTTTGCTTATTCAACCCAAACTAATTAACAATACAATATATATGTATTGTTTGCAATATATCGATCGGTTGGTAGTTTGAGTGAGTTAGTTGTTATTGGTCCAGAACTGAGCCTGGAGCCAGTCGACTATTTTCTTGTCCACCTGAAAGGCCTTGGGTGCATAGTCTATGCGAACAAGTGAGATGCCAAGGGTGTTGAGGCCAGGAATTTGATCCACATTGACAGCAGTCACCTTTGAACCGAGTGAGTTATTTGTGTCGCCAGCCTTGTCCAGGCCCGAGAAGGCAAAATCTTCAGCTACCGTAAGCTTCGGGTCCTTGCACACTAATCCATTCACAAACACTGCACTACCATCCATCCATCCATCATAAATTAGAAATTAAAATAGTTAGCTAAAAATATATATTTGTTGATAATTAATGAAGAAAGAAATTAGCCGCGTTAGAAAATATATATATGACAAAATCGAGAAGCATATATAATGTTAATGTACCGTTGGACATCTTATCAGCGACACAGAAGTCTTGGAGAGGAGTAGGATCCGAAGCAGATGAGAGACTACTGAAAGTAATGATAACAAGGAGAGCGACCAACACTGCCAAGTACTGAGCAGCCATTTTGTTTTTTTCTCTCAAGTCTAATTAAGCCTTAATTAGGAAGCTAAATGCAAGTGTTCAGTTTTTATCGATAAACTTGATTTGAGGTCTTGGAGGTACTGAACATGGGTATATATATATAGATAGACAGAAGATCAAAATGTGTAAGTTTACACATAAGGTTGTTTGATCAGTTGAATCTGTAAATGCGGAGCGGTAGCTACAGCCTACCGGCACAATTTTAACATATTATATGTATGTATAATAAAGTCTTTTGCCTATTTGAATTGCCACTTGAAGAATTAAGAGAATAGTTAAGTTGTATATATATATATATATATATATATATATATATATATATATATATATATATATATATATATATATATATATATATATATATGCAAACAAATTAAACAATCAGAACTTATAAGTTCTTTGCTATCCATTTGTGGTGTCTGAAATGTCCGCATATATCGAGTGTTTAATCCAAGATATTAGCTACTGTCAACCCATACAATTAAGAACAAGCCCAACCGCTTCTCATCTGTCGAATTCTATGCCTAATATAATACAATACAATACAATACAACCAGGGAATGTTAATATCATTACTTACAACTCAAAGGCATAATTAATGCTGAAGCGACTAAAGTAAAAATATGTCAACAAGGGCAGTATTGGTGTGAGAGAAGAGATCAAGCGAGAGGAGTACTAGAAGGAAGCTGCAGGATGAGATCTTCAATAATAACTTCAATATTTTTTAAAGTAATTTCACAAAATTGTGATCCTACATATGCAAATTATCTGGTGACAAATAACTGCAGTAGTTTGTCACAACTTGCATATGCACTTATGAATCCTAACAAGAAGATGCAGGATGAGATCTTCAATAATAAATAAAAGAGAGAAGCTCATAAGAATAAACAAAAGCATATATATATATATATATATATATATATTAGTATCAGTTGATAATAGTTAAGATATAAGTAGGGTTTTTGACCTGTGGTTAGGGTTAGGGTTAAGGTTAGGGTTTATACTAGTATCAGTTGATACTAGTATCAGTTAATAATAGTTAAGATATAAATTTATACAATATTTAATATTAGACAATATATTTATATCTGTTATCAATTATATTCTTTATTTTCATCTATCTTACCAGATGACACCCATGACCCGAGCACGTGCACGTCGCTTGAGAGAGACAGCTCCTACTATTAAGGAGGAAGTGATGCCTCCTACCGTTAAGGAGGAAGTGATGCCTCCTACTGTTAAGGAGGAAGAGATACCACCTGCTGTATCTCAGACCGGGAGTTCCAGTCACCCAGCACCTATAGCGGCTGTATCTGTCACACCCTAGTCCCAAAATACGTAGGACTAGGAATACGTAACACGCCAGCCGTATGTATACGAACTCCAATATATGGAAACCATATACACACGTACGATGTACATGAATATCCAATCCACAGTGGTAAATATATGTCACAACAAGTCACACGCAGTTCTATATCTCATCCACAGCACAAATAATAGAAGAATGGAAATCAATAAATGAATATCAAAGAAGCAGTCTCAAATAGTAATCTCAAAGTGTGATAGTCGGGTGGAAACAAATTCACTACAAATCGACTATAATAAACTACTAAAGAGAGAAGAGAATAACTCTAATATAAGAATAAATGTCTAGAAAAGAGTAGCAACTAGATTCTCTAAACAGCTGCAATGAATCACATATAATCAGAAGGTAAGATCTCCTCAGACTGATAGATAGCGTCAGGTCCAGGTCCATACTCCTGCGGGTACTCCTGCTCACCTATATCTGGAAGGGACCAGGTCCTCAGAGGGATGTAACAAGATACAAAAAGCACATGCCAATAAAGTACTGAAAATAAACATCCATTGGGTCGCCTAACCGTCTAAGTGAATGCAGTTAAGAACACATTTCCCCACAAGTGAGCTATCTGGCTGAAAAACTGGGATTTGGTATGGTTCTCTTTTGAAGATCCAGGGGCCCAAAGGCACATCGTCTTTTGAACGGCGGAGGCCCGCCAATGTATATATATGGGTCATCACCACCCGTATCTCCAACGAAGAATCCGGGCATCACAGAAAAAGTGCAAAGGAGCTCAAATGCGGTACTTGTTGTTCTCCCCACCCAATGCTCTAAGCATGTCATGTCCATGACACGATAAACCTCTAATAACCGCCAGGTCTACTAGCATGCAAAGTTTCTATTGGCAGTTATCCCTATCCGTCGCACGACCTATACGTACCAGTGGCCAGCCGAGTACGCAAGTCCGTGTCCTACATGTGACTCACACTCGTGTAAGAATAGTGTCATGGCCAATGAAACATAAATACCTCATGAAGATGGGGTAGTCTCATAAAGTAGGTCTAATGCATATACATAAATAAAAATATAGTACGACGACACCGTCGTTGCACCCAAGTTTCCTTGGACGCGCAGTTTATATAGCAGTTAAAATAAATGAACTAAATAAACAGAAAATAAACATGCATGCCTCATATGGAATATAAAAACAGTACAATAGCAAGGTATACTTGCCTGGCAAGAAATCTGTAAAAGTGTACGCGCCCAAATGTCAAGGACACAGAACCTGGAACTAAGGACTCTGAACAAACGTCTCCGGATGCTGAAATAAATACCACCAATGTTTTCGGAATGAGCAAGATAGCTAAAAAGCACATCCCTTTCGTCCAATTTGGACACAGGGGCAAAACGGTAATTTCGAGCAAAAGTGGGGTCCACGTGTGGCACACTTTGCACCAAAAAGTGTGCCGAGGGTAACAGTCTCTAAATGGAACAAACTATAGGTCAAACAACTCTAAATGTCAACACGAACCCAACGGTATATCCAAATGTGGATTCCGATGGGCCGAACAAAATTTTGTCCAAAAAGTCAACTGTGGGGCCCGCCAATTGGCGATCTGGTCAACCGTCTCAGAAATGCGTAAAAATTGGGTCACAGGACCAGCGCGTTACCACAAGTCCAGTGGCACAAGTTTCGTCGTAATTTGACAAGCGTGCACAAAATACGCGCGAGTTCCACAAAAGTTACGACACGGTGTGTGTCCGCGGATACGGTCTGATTTCGGCGCGCACACGAGTCCGAATCAGTCCCCACAAATTTTCACGTATCCGGTTACGCTGCGTGCACCATTCGGTACACTTGGCACACGACGGGGCTGTCCCGTTTGGCGGAGCGTGCTCCGTTTTCCAACTTTTGAAAATCTAGAAAAAGTGGGTGCGCGCAGTTTTGTGACGAATATAATTATGTCTACAGCAACTAATAGCATAGGGTTATTTAACAGAAAATAAACTAGGTCAGGTATTCTACAGGTATCAAAAAGAATCACCAAATTCGGATCTCTGTGGTGGGAGATACGAACTCGGCAATATGGGTGGTCATTCTGGAATTCTGCGATTCCAGAATTCTGTCTGCTCGCGCCGACTTGGGCGCTGTTTTTCACCTAGGGGTACACGTTTTTCGAGGTTGGCTATAAAACAAATATGGAAGAGGGTTAAGGGGTGATCATACCGATAAAGACGGAATGGTGTTTGGTTGAGCGATTCGACGGAAAATTACTCCGGAGCGAAGGTGCTTCGAGTGGGATTCTGCAAGGCGCGAGGTCGGAGTCGTCGGGATGGTTAGATGGCTTGGCGGGGCTTCTCTGGCTGTGGTGACGGCTCTAGATGGGAAGAGGAGGTCTGAAAATTTAGGTTAGGATTTGAGGGAGAAATATATATATATATATATATATATATATATTATAGGGAAAGAGAGAGGGATGGAGCGGGTTTCGGCCGCGTGAAGGGTCGGGTTGAAGGGGCTAAAGTTGCTGAAGTATACTTAAGGGGCGGGTCTTTGGACGCTGAAGGCTCTGTGGAGCAAATTTGCTGAAAGGGTGGGAATAAGCAATGCTAAGTTGCTTGCTTGCAGCAAGTTCTAAGTAGTTTAGTATTATTACTATGCTAATTGATATTATATTATTATTATTATTATTATTATTATATTCTTATTAAATTCTTTTACTTTTTTTTCTTTTCCTTTATAAATATATGCATATATATATATATTTGTATATATATATAATATATATACTCATAGAAAATTCTAGATTAGAATAATGCACAGCATTAGGCTAGCAACTGCTCAAGGGGTCTCCTACATGGAATAAATTCCTAAAAATTCCTGATGGTCCCACAAGTCATCTAAGTGCCCGAACACCTAACATAAAAATTATTAAAAATCTAATTCTTTTATTTAGACCTAATTACTATAATTTAATTAATAATTAATAAATAAAGGGTATATACAATTTTCTAGGAAGGGGGTTTTACATTCAACCCAACTTGTAAAAATTTCGTCCTCGAAATTAAAATTAAGCCACGATAGAATACAATGATGGTATAAGATATAAATTAACAGTGTAATTTCATACCTTGGTCTGCGAATAGGTTCGGAAAATGCTTGCGCATGTCGTCCTCGCGCTCCCAAGTTGATTCTCCTGGCGCGCCATGCCTCCATGCTACGCGAACCAAGGGAATAGACTGGTTCCTCAACACCTTTTCTCGACGATCAAGGATTCCCACGGGTTGCTCTTGGTAAGACAAGCTCGGCCCAATGGTGATCTCCGAATGGTCGAGAATATGACTGCTGTCTGCCACATATCGCCTGAGCTGTGACACATGGAATACGTCATGTACTCCCTCCAATGAAGGTGGTAGCGCAAGTCGATATGTCACCTCTCCGACTCTCTCGAGCACGTCAAATGGTCCAATATACCTTGGACTCAACTTGCCGAGCCCTCCGAATCGGATGGTGCCTCTGGTCGGTGATATCCTCAAGAAGACGTAATCGCCCTCTTTGAACTCCAAGGGACGACGATGAAGGTCTGCCCACTGCTTCTGCCTATCTTGCGCTGCTCGCAAGTGTCCCTGAATCTTCTTGACTGTCTCTACAGTGTTGACCACCAACTCGGATCCCAAAATTTGACGTTCTCCCACGTCACTCCAACACACAGGAGACCTACATTTTCTTCCATACAATGCTTCAAACGGAGCCATCTGAATAATCGCTTGATAGCTATTGTTGTAAGAAAACTCTACAAGATGTAGGTGGTCCTCCCATGATCCTCCGAAGTCTAACATGCAAGCCCTCAACATATCTTCCAAGGTCTGAATAGTATGCTCCGACTGCCCATCTGTCTGCGGGTGGAAAGATGTACTGAACTTCAGACGAGTACCAAGACTCTCTTGCATGCTCCTCCAAAAGTGCGACGTGAAGCGCGAATCTCTGTCCGATACAATGCTGACTGGTATGCCGTGCAATCTCACGATCTGCCTCATATATAAGTCAGCTAAAGCTTCTGTAGACTGACCCACTCTAAAAGGTATAAAATGGGCTGACTTGGTGAGTCGGTCCACTATTACCCACACTGCATCTCTCCCACTTGGACTCTTGGGAAAACCCGTGACGAAGTCCATAGTGATGTGATCCCACTTCCACTCTGGAATCGGAAGTGGTTGCAATAATCCTGCTGTCCTCTGGTGCTCCGCCTTCACTTGTTGACATACCAGACATTTAGCTACAAAACGAGCTATCTCTCTCTTCATCCCATGCCACCAAAAGTGTTGTCGTAAGTCGCGATACATCTTGGTGCCTCCAGGATGAATAGAATAGATCGAACTATGAGCCTCTGCCATCAGCTCCTGTCGAATCTCTCCATTTGGAACATAAAGACGATCACCACATCGTAATGTCCCATCCTCGTGAATGCGCAATCCTGTCTGCTCTCCGGCCTGTCCTTTCCTTTAGTCTCCGGAATCTGGCATCTATAGGCAAAGCTGCCTTAATCCTCTCTACCAATGATGATTAAACTTGTAAGTTGGCTAGTGTCCCATCTGCTCCGGGTAATATCACTTCAATGCCAAGCTCTTGCAAGTCCTCCAATAGTTTCCTCTGTGCTGTCAAGAAGTAAACTGTTGGCTTCCGGCTTAACGCGTCTGCTACCATGTTAGCCTTGCCTGGATGATAATGTAGCTCTATCTCGAAATCTTTCATCAACTCGAGCCATCGACATTGTCTCATATTTAACTCCTTCTGCGTGAAGACGTACTTGAGGCTTTTGTGGTCTGTATAGATCTCCACTCGTTCCCTATATAAGTGATGTCTCCATAGCTTCAGAGCAAATACAACGGCTGCAAGTTCTAAGTCATGAGTCTGATAATTCTTCTCATGTACTCGTAACTGCCTAGATGCATATGCAATCACCTTGCCATGCTGCATCAATACGTATCCTAAGCCTTTTCCTGATGCGTCACTGTAGATCATATATCCTCCTGATCCTGACGGAATCGTCAATACTGGTGCTGTAGTCAGTCGTTTCTTCAACTCTTCGAAGGCTGCTTGACACTCGCCAGTCTATATAAATTCTTGATCCTTACAAGTCAAGCGGGTCATAGGTGTCGCTATCCTTGAGAAGTTTTCCATGAACTGTCGATAATATCCCGCAAGTCCAAGGAAACTCCTCACCTCTGCTGCTGATTTAGGAACAGGCCATGTCTCAACTGCTGATCTTCTCTGGATCAACAGAAATACCATCTCCTGTAACAACATGTCCAAGAAAGAAAACTCTGTCCAAGAAGAACTCACATTTGCTGAGTTTAGCATATAACTGCTCTCTCCTCAAAGTCTCTAGAACAATCCGCAGGTGCTCCTCGTGCTCCTCGTGGCTCTTCGAATAGACAAGTATATCATCTATGAAGACGACCACGAACTGGTCCAAGTACTGGTGGAAGACTCGATTCATCAAGTCCATGAAGATCGCTGGAGCATTGGTCAATCCAAATGGCATGACTAAAAACTCGTAGTGCCCATATCTTGTCCTGAATGCGGTCTTCGGAATGTCCTGCTTTCGTACCTTCACTTGGTGATATCCCGATCTCAAATCTATCTTCGAGAATACCTTAGCTCCACTGAGTTGATCAAACAGGTCATCAATGCGTGGCAATGGATATTTGTTCTTCATTGTCACTGCATTCAAGGCTCTGTAGTCAATGCACATACGCACTGACCTATCCTTCTTGGGTACAAACAATACTGGTGCTCCCCAGGGTGATGCACTCGGTCGGATGAAACCTTTCTCCTCTAGCTCTTTTAACTGTGCCTTCAGCTCGTCCATCTCCTTCTTCGCCAGTCTGTAAATATGTGATGCTATAGGTGCTGCTCCGGGTGCTAGTTCAATTGAAAACTCTACGTCTCTGTCTGGGGATAGTCCTGGCAAATCCTCTGGAAAGACGTCTTGAAATTCTGAAATAATAGGGTGATAGATCACATCGTCCATTGCGAGCTGCATACCATCAAGGATTTCTGTGGATCCTCGGGTAAACTCAAGTTCAGGCTGGCCTTGTACCTTAAAAAGAATGTTTTCTCCAAAGCAATCGAAGAAAGCATGGTACTTGCTTAGCTAGTCCATTCCAAGCACAATATCAAAAGATGGCATAGGAAGGACTAAGAGTTGGGCGTTCATCTCTCTGCCACGTATCACTATAGGACCCGTTCTACAAACTCGACTAACTGGTACAACTCCTCCTCCGGTAAGAATTCTAACACAACTAGATAATGGTGTAGAAGTAATGTTGTGTTTGGCAATAAAACTAGATGATATGAATGAGTGGGTGGCTCCCGTATCAAATAATGTTACAGCAGGAAAAGTAAAAGCAAGGGTAATACCTGCTATGACATCCACCTCATGATCCATGTCATCTACCTCCAATACAAAAGCTCGCCCATTCCTCTATGGTTGTCCATGTCCAGTCCTCATATACTGCTCCTCCTGAGTGGATAGCGGTGGTCCTCTCTGAAATCCTCCTGCTGCTGGAGGTCGAGGTGCTCCCGGTCCGGTCATCTGCTGGGCTGGCTTCGGTGCTGGAAGCGTTAATCTCTGAACTGGCGGTGGAAGTGTCTGCTGCATGTGGCAGTCTTTCACCATGTGCTGTCCAGAGCCACATCTCCTACACTGACCCAAGCGGGTCCGACAATCTCTCGTAACATGTCCGATCCTCCCACAATAATTATATTGGGGTTTCTCCAGAATCTGGTACGGTGCTGCTCGGTGTTGCTGATGCTGTTGTGCCAAGGGATGTCTGATAGGTCCCCTCTGTTGTGTCCTGGCTGGTCCCTGCTGTATCCTTGCTGATCCTTGTTGTGTCCACAGCTGACCTCCATTTCCTCTGCTAATGGTTTCCTGAAATCTGGCCTCTGTCAGTAGTTCAGCGTAAGAGACTCGGGACTGCGAGCTTGTATAATATTGAAGCTCCTGGGTCAGTCCTCGATGAAATCTCTTAGCCTTAGCCAAGTCATTTGGTATCAAAGCAGCGCCATATTTGCTGAGTCGACTAAACTCGGCATCATACTCGTCCACTGTTCGGTTTCCTTGCTCCAAGTGAAGAAACTGATCATACAAGGTGTCCCTGACAGTGTCCGGGAAGTACTTTCCCTCAAAGAACTCCAAGAACTGCTTCCAAGTCTGGTAAGTACCCAACTGGCGCTCCATGGATTCCCACCATTGATGGGCATTACCATCTAGAAGCGTCCGTACATCCGTCATCCATAGGTCCGTGGGTAACTGCGATGCCTCCAGTAGCTTCTGCGTGTGAGTGATCCAGCTGGTGGTCTCCTCTGGGCTCTCAGTGCCCTTGTACTGCCTTGCACCCATCTGAACAAAATCCTTTACTGATCCAACCCTAGCTCGAGGTACTGGAGCTAGTGCTTGGGCTGGTACAGTAGCATGTGCAGCCATCCTCTCCAGTGCTGCCAAAAATTCTTGCCACTACTCGGCTGCCTGCTGCCTCTGCTCGGCTGTCTGCTGCCTCTGTTCCTATATCATCATCTGAAAGAATTGGAACATCTGCGCTTGGCCATCTTGCGGTACTGGGACAGGTGGAATGTTCCTAATAGGTGAAGCGGGAAGATCAGATGGAACTGGGGTATGAGTCTGTCCATCTGGCCCCGGAAGCCTAGGAATCGTTGCGGTCCCTCCTTGAGTCTGACCATTGACTCCAGAAGTTGTGTCGCCATCGGCGGCAGTACATCCATTCTGCAAATCCATCTCTCTGCAGTTGATGTACGAAACAATTAGAAAAAGTACAGGAATCAAACATGATGCAAGTATTAAATATGAAGAATGAGTTCAATCAAGCGTGGATGAGATCCTTATACTTTATTCCTATACGCAGGCTTGTTCGGTACAGTTACGTAACCGAGACAATATATTCTGGACCTGCATGGGCCACCACAAAAACATGTCACGCCCCAGTCCCAAAATACGTAGGACTAGGAATACGTAACACGCCAGCCGTATGTATACGAACTCCAATATATGGAAACCATATACACACGTACGCTGTACATGAATATCCAATCCACAGTGGTAAATATATGTCACAACAAGTCACACGCAGTTCTATATCTCATCCACAGCACAAATAATAGAAGAATAGAAATCAATAAATGAATATCAAAGAAGCAGTCTCAAATAGTAATCTCAAAGTGTGATAGTCGGGTGAAAACAAATCCACTACAAATCGACTATAATAAACTACTAAAGAGAGAAGAGAATAACTCTAATATAAGAATAAATGTCTACAAAAGAGTAGCAACTAGAATCTCTAAACAGCTGCAATGAATCACATATAATCAGAAGGTAAGATCTCCTCAGACTGATAGGTAGCGTCAGGTCCAGGTCCATACTCCTGCAGGTACTCCTGCTCACCTATATCTGGAAGGGACCAGGTCCTCAGAGGGACGTAACAAGATACAAAAAGCACATGCCAATAAAGTACTGAAAATAAATATCCATTGGGTCGCCTAACCGTCTAAGTAAATGCAGTTAAGAACACATTTCCCCACAAGTGAGCTATCTGGCTGAAAAATTGGGATTTGGCATGGTTCTCTTTTGAAGATCCAGGGGGCCCAAAGGCACATCGTCTTTTGAATGGCGGAGGCCCGCCAATGTATATATATGGGTCATCACCACCCGTATCTCCAGCGGAGAATCCGGGCGTCACAGAAAAAGTATAAAGGAGCTCAAATGCGGTACTTGTTGTTCTCCCCACCCAATGCTCTAAGCATGTCATGTCCATGACACGATAAACCTCTAATAACCGCCAGGTCTACTAGCATGCAAAGTTTCTATTGGCAGTTATCCCTATCCGTCGCACGACCTATATGTACCAGTGGCCAGCCAAGTACGCAAGTCCGTGTCCTACATGTGACTCACACTCGTGTAAGAATAGTGTCATGTCCAATGAAACATAAATGCCTCATGAAGATAGGGTAGTCTCATAAAGTAGGTCTAATGCATATACATAAATAAAAATATAGTACGACGACACCGTCGTTGCACCCAAGTTTTCTTGGACGCGCAGTTTATATAGCAGTTAAAATAAATGAACTAAATAAACAGAAAATAAACATGCATGCCTCATATGGAATGTAAAAATAGTACAATGGCAAGGTATACTTGCCTGGCAAGAAATCTGTAAAAGTGTACGCGCCCAAATGTCAAGGACATAGAACCTGGAACTAAGGACTCCGAACAAACGTCTCCGGATGCTGAAATAAATACCACTAACATTTTCGGAATGAGCAAGATAGCTAAAAAGCACATCCCTTTCGTCCAATTTGGACACAGGGGCAAAACGGTAATTTCGAGCAAAAGTGGGGTCCATGTGTGGCCCACTTTGCACCAAAAAATGTGTCGAGGGTAACAGTCTCTAAATAGGACAAACTATAGGTCAAACAACTCTAAATGTCAACACGAACCCAACGGTATGTCCAAATATGGATTCCGATGGGCCGAACAAAATTTTGTCCAAAAAGTCAACTCTGGGGCCCGCCAATTGGCGATCTGGTCAACCGTCTCATAAATGCGTAAAAATTGGGTCACAGGACCAGCGCGTTACCACGAGTCCAGTGGCACAAGTTTCGTCACAATCTGACAAGCATGCACAAAATACGTGCGAGTTCCACAAAAGTTGCGACACGGTGTGTGTCCGCAGATACGGTCTGATTTCGGCGCACACACGCGTCCGAATCAGTCTCCACGAATTTTTACATGTCCGGTTACACTGCGTGCACCATTCGGTACACTTGACACACGGCGGGGCGGTCCCGTTTGGCGGGGCGTGCTCCGTTTTCCAACTTTTAGAAATCTGGAAAAAGTGGGTGCTCGCAGTTTTGTGACGAATATAATTATGTCCACAGCAACTAATAGCATAGGATTATTTAACAAAAAATAAACTAGGTCAGGTATTCTACAGGTATCAAAAAGAATCACCGAATTCGGATCTCTGTGGTGGGAGATACGAACTCGGCAATATGGGTGGTCATTCTAGAATTCTGCGATTCCAGAATTCTGTCTGCTCGCGCCAACTTGGGCGCTGTTTTTTACCTAGGGGTACACATTTTCCGAGGTTGGCTATAAAACAAATATGGAAGAGGGTTAAGGGGTGATCATACCGATGAAGACGGAACGACGTTTGGTTGAGCGAGGCGACGGAAAATCACTCCGGAGCGAAGGTGCTTTGAGTAGAATTCTGCAGGGCGCGAGGTCGGAGTCGTCAGGATGGTTGGATGGCTTGGCGGGGCTTCTCTGGCTGTGGTGACGGCTCTAGATGGGAAGAGGAGGTCTGAAAATTTAGGTTAGGGTTTGAGGGAGAAATATATATATATATATATATATATATATATATATATATATATATATATATATATATATATATATATATATATATATATATATATATTATATGGAAAGAGAGAAGGATGAATCGGGTTTCGGCCGCGTGAAGGGTCGGGTTGAAGGGGCTAAAGTTGCTGAAGTATACTTAAGGGCGGGTCTTTGGACGCTGAAGGCTCTGTGGAGCAAATTTGCTGAAAGGGTGGGAATAAGCAATGCTAAGTTGCTTGCTTGCAGCAAGTTCTAAGTAGTTTAGTATTATTACTATGCTAATTGATATTATATTATTATTATTATTATTATTATTATTATTATTATTATTATTATTATTATTATTATTATATTCTTATTAAATTCTTTTACTTTCTTTTCTTTTCCTTTATAAATATATGCATATATATATATATATATATATATATATATATATATATATATATATATATATATATATATATATATATATATATATTTGTATATATATATAATATATATACTCATAGAAAATTCTAGATTAGAATAATGCACAGCAGTAGGCTAGCAACTGCTCAAGGGGTCTCCTACATGGAATAAATTCCTAAAAATTCCTGATGGTCCCACAAGTCCTCTAAGTGCCCGAACACCTAACATAAAAATTATTAAAAATCTAATTCTCCTATTTAGACCTAATTACTACAATTTAATTAATAATTAATAAATAAAGGGTATATACGATTTTCTAGGAAGGGGATTTTACAGTATCTCAGACGGGGAGTTCCAGTGACCCAGCACCTATAGACGTTGTTTATGCACAGTATCTGAGGGACTGGTATATGCCCCAGCGTATTGGATATCCTCGAGATTGATACTGTGATGTTTCATATACTTTTATTGTAGTTATTGTGTGATTTTGATACTTATATATTTGTGTGACTGTGATACTTACATATTATACAATTTGTGTGACTGTGATACTTATATATAGACGCTTTTTGTGTTATTAAAAATTCAATGGAGGGTTGCTCCAGATGTGTCTATAATATTTGTGTGTATTGTGTGACTGTGATACTTTTTATTCATATTAAATTATGTTAATTTATCGGTGTTGAGTGTTCCACCGAAGGGGTAGACGAACCCAGAGAATTCAACGGAGGGTTGCTCCGGGTCTATTTTTAATTAAAATTTTATAAATTACATGATATTGGTAATTTTTAACATTTTTTTATTTTTTAATAAAATTTAGCGACGTTTAGCGATGTTACTATATGTCGCTAAATACGTCGCTATACGTCGCTAAATAAGTCGCTAATTAGCGACGTTTAGTGACGTATGAAAACGTCGCTAATTTAGCGATGTTGAGTCGCTAAACGTCGTTATTTTTGCGACATATTTAAGTCGCTAAAAAATGTCGGTGTAGCGATGTTTAGCGACGTTTTTCCTTTCAGCGACGTGCTGATTTCCGACTTCTGTATTACGTCGCTAATTACGTCGCTAAATTCTAGTTGCGACATTTTTTGGTCATTTAGCGACATTTTTTTACGTCGCTAATTTGGCTTTTTCTGGTAGTGCGACATATCTAGAGGGTAAGTATATTTGTCTACTAGTCAATTATATATCCCAATCCACGTAAAGTAGTATTACGAAGGGCGAACCAAATGTACTAAGGTTAGCTAGACTTTAATACACTGATTCTGATTAGACAATGTATTAGTAGGCGTCCCCAATAATACATATATCATGATCAAGCTCGATGAAAGAATAAGCTTGTAAAACTAGGCTATAATAGCAGCATAAGTCGAGATGGTCCAGAAAATATAAGTACGCTAGATTATGATGAGAGAAGTTACAAATAATTCAAGTTCACAAAAAGATAAGACTCTACAATCTATACAGTTGTCATACTAGCTCATTGTCTAAGTTGCTAGTTGACCAAATAGGGGTATGGGCCTCTAATTTCTACAGTCTGAATAAACACTATCTTCTTATGCAAGTCTAAAGTTGTGTCATTCCATTACACTTCAACAATGGGTCAATAGGACTATGTGATACTATGTTATGAGGCATACTACCCAACTTAAAAGAATTAACTAATATTATACTGTCTTAAGGATATAGTAGAAACTCCTACTAAGGTTTACGAGGAAGGGTCTTGGTACTTATTAGGGTATCCTATTGCATTAAAAGGTATTGGTCATCTTAAGTCTTAATCATAGTGCTCATAGAACAAAAGGGTTAATATTAAGAGTGGAAGGGTTAGATGGCACGAGTTGAAAGAAGAGAAGAACAGCAAAATCAGTCGTCGGACAATTAGCGAGCTCTAAGTTTTAGAGGAACAAGATTTAAATTTAAATAGAAAGGCTCTAGTTAATATCATAGTTGTCTAAAGGGAATGTGGTTTGCTAACCTCTGTGTTTGGGGTATGATCTAGAAAAATATTATTTTATTCCTCTTGGCTTCCTAGGGTACTATCTGCTAGCATCAAGACAAGAATCTAAATTTATAGTTTTATAATACTATCTCACTATAACAGTTAGGTTTTGTCCTAATATTCGACCTTAGATTCCTAGTGGTCCCCCAATACTAGGGTCAAACAATATGGTTAAATTTCTAACTAACCCTAGTAGTGTCTATACTACTCCCAAGTCCTTCATAAATATCTCAAGGGATAATAGTAGACCAATCTATAGATAAGGAATGCTAGGGATCAATAGATACTCTAAACTTAATGATGTGTCAATACTCTAGTTGTATTCTTGGAAGGATTATTACCCTACTTATTATTCTAACAACAAGGGTTCCTATGTTCTAGGGGAAGGCTATACTCAAGGAACTATTTTGGAAGCACATGAATCAAGCAGGATGCGATTATTTAGATAGAACAGATTGGAAGGAAGATGAGTCATAGTCAATTGTGGATGAGATACTATACTCTAATCCTAATTGTAGGCTTGCTCGGTACAGTAACGTAACTGAGACAATATGCTCTCGACCTGCATGGGCCACCACAAAAATATGTCACGCCCCAGTCCCAAAATATGAAGGACTAGGAACACGAAAGCATGTCAGCCGTGTGTATATAGCAACTCCAATATATGGATACCATAATACACACGTACGCTGTAATATGAACAATAATTCATATGTGGTATATATACTATCACAAGTCACAAAAATACTAATCTCATCCACACAACAAGTCATAGAAAGGAATATAACTAAATTAATAAAGTGTCTGAATAATCCATAAATGATAGTCAGGTGGAGACAAATCCACTACCAATGACTATATCAAACTAAAATAAGAGAGAAGGGTAAAATCACCAATATAAAATAGGTGACGATATAAGAGTGTCAGCTAAAGGATCCATCGCTAGAGATAAACAATGATGATCAGTGGGTAAGGTCTCCTCGGCAGAAAGTAATACGTCAGGTCTGGGTCCGTACTCCTGCGGATACTCACGGTAGTCGATACCTGTCAAGGGACCAGGTCCTCAGAGGGACATAACAAGATACATAGAAGCAAGCCAATTGAATACAGTAAACATGCATAATGTTTGAAAAAAAATATAAGTACGTTGTACAAGACAATCTATTTGAATGCAAATAAGGACAACTTTTTGACGTATGGGCGAGGGTAGGCTACTTAATCTAAGCCTCACAACTCACACACCCGTCTAGAACATCAGAAATTGACATACCTCGGGGGTAGCGACCAGCGCTACTCTACAGAAATTGACATACCTCGGGGGTAGCGACCAGCGCGACACACTCCCATAGTGCAAGCTAGATACTATAATTTTTACCAGAGTGGTTAAAACCCATACGCCTAATGATTGTCCTCTCATGATACTAGGTGTCAAGTGTGTTTCAACATATCTAATATATGGTAATGACTGAACGACTACACATGCAATGAATATACAAAAATATAAGTATAAATAGCATGCAAAGTACTGTAAATAATTTGACAAGGTATACTTGCCTGGCAAGAAGCTATGTAGTCCCAATAACCTGCTCCGGAAGTCGCGTAGAATAATTCAATATCCTCGGGGTCAGCGTGCACTGGCACGGGAATCAGGGGTGACTGCTACAGGTCGTCTGGCAAGGGTGATGAGTCCATAATGACAACGATGACAGTGATGATTATGAGGGTGATGATGATGATGATGATAATTATAATTAGGGTGGAGATTAGGTCAATGATTAGGGTGATAGTGGTGATAATTATGATGATGATTACATGATGGTGGTGACGATGACAGGGTGATGGTGATGATGTGGATAATTATGGGGATGATGGTGATGACGAGGATGATAATGTGGATGATGGATGATAATGTGGATGATGGTGATGACGAGGACAATGATGTGGACGATGGTGATGTGGATGATGGTGATGACGAGGACGATGATTGGGATGATTAGGGTTAAGGTGTTGGTGATGATGATGATGAGTGTTGATGATGATGATGCTGGTGATGAGCTGTTGACCGGATTCCGGCGGCTCCGGCATAGGGGGAGGTGACGAGGTGGTGGTGCTAAAGGGGAGGTGGTGATGGTGCAGTCGACTCCGGCGAGAAGGTGGAGGATAGGGTAGCAGGGAGGAGGAGTTGCTGACAGGGAGGAGATGGCCGGGTTTAATGGTGGTTTGGTGGTCGTGATGGGGACTGGCCGGGGAGGTTGAGCAGGGAGGAGTTCATGGGAGATGAGAGCAGGGAGGAGTCAGAACTGTGGTCGAGGAGGAGGTCAAGGTGGAGCTGGGTCGAGGTCAGGCGGAGGAGGTCGGGAAGAGGAGGAAGAAGAAGAAGAGGTCGAGGAGCGGAGGAAGATGGCTGTTGTCGTGGGTGCTTTGTGGTTGCAGAGGTGAGGGAAGGATCTGCGGGGACGCTGGGGTCGACGGAAGGAGGACATGGAGCAGGGGGTGGACGGTAACGTTGGTGTTGGCAGCGGTCGTCCACTCCGACGACTTGGGGAGATCACCGGAGGAAGGAGGGGAGGAGAGATGGCAATGGTGGTGGTGGTGTGCTCCGACGAGGTTGGCGAGGGGCAGTGGAAGAGAAGGAGAGGAAGAAGAGGGCAGGGGGAGCTGGTGGTGCAGGTGGAGTCCGGCAAGGTCGGGTTCTCCGGCCGACGGATGTAGGCAGGGAAGGAGAGAAAGAAGAAGATGAGATGAATAGGGGTTCGGCTGTGGAAAAATAGGTTTGGGTTTTGAGTTTGGAATTTTTAGGAAAAAAGAAAATTGTGATATATATATATATATGTAAAATTTAGGTTTGGGGTTGACCTAGATAGGTGGGCTTGGTCAACATCCTCTTGGGGTTGGGCCTTGGCCTCACATGGTGATGTTTGGAGGGCCATAAATTTATATTGTTTAAATGCAAGGATAGATTTAAATGAGGGGGCGATGTTGCGCGTTGCACATTCTAAAAATTATGGAAAAATTCTTATGAAGGGAAAAAATCGATTTTTTCATGTATTGTCCAATGGTGTGGACACCTTAATGCATTTTGCATAAAAATGCCCAACAATTAGGAAAATTACACAAAGATAGAAATTGTATTAATTTAATTTAAAATTAATGCGCAAGGTGTTCTGGAATTAATTAGAAGTACATGGAGCTAAAATTAGGTGAGACACAAGTATCATGGACATAGAGGATTCAGTGTAGAATATTATCATTAATTTGGTTGCACAAAACGGGGTAAGATTGTGTCTCCAATTTTAATTGGAAAGCACAAGGGTACAAAGTTGAATTTAATTAGAATTAAATAATAACGTCTGCGACGAATGTTGTGCGACTAAAATGTAGCACAAGAAAGCAGAATTATAAGTTACACCGAGATCATAATAGCAGGCGGTCATGTCTAGGACAAGAGTATGAAATTTATAGGAAGGCAGTGGCTAGTGTGGTGCTCCAATTATCGAAGCAATAATAAGGCGCGCTAAATGATATAAATATTGCATAATTAAATAAAATGCCGTGTTCTAATTCTAATTGGGTTTAAACTATCCCTAGTTTCACTATCTAAGCCAATTAGACCTAATTTTTGGGTGAGGGGGTTTACATCGTGTCTCCGGACCACCTTGGCGGTGGATCGGCCTTCTCCATAACACCGGCACGGAACGCATTCATGTTCCTCCTGAACGGATGATCTTTTGGCAAAAACTATTGATGACAATCAAAGAAGCACGGTTTCCTTTGTGTTTTAAACAAATATTATTAGTATGGTCCATGCAATATGGACATGAGAGACGACCATGAGTGCTCTATCGCGATAACATTCTATAGGCCAGAAAGTCAATGATGGTCCACATAAGTGTTGTCCTCATCTAAAAATTTTGCTTTCTGGAAACATCATAGGTATTGTCACTTACTTTCCATAGCTGATTCAACTAATCTATCAACGGTTGTAAGTACACATCAATGTTTCTCTTGGGACTATTCGGACCTGGAATGATAACGGTTAGAAACATATACGGAGTCTTCTTGCACATCCAAGGAAAAAAGTTGTACGGGGTGACAATCACAGGCCATCCCAAAAGTCCAAATGGGGTAAAACCTTCGGAGGAGAGCCCCAATCTGACATTATGCAGATCCAAAAAAATTGGGATACTTTCGATCAAAGTGCTTCCATGCTTCTCCATCGGATGGATGATCCAATACTCCTTCGATTTGTTTCCGTCTATGCTAACTCATATTTTTGGCAGTCTCATTCGCCATAAATAACCTCTACAACCGCGGCGTCAAAGGGAGATAGAGCATCGAATCGCTCGACTTCCTTGCACCAGGAGTCTTTCCAGTACAAGTTGCCTTATAGCGATTAGCACCACAAAATCTGCACACTGCTTCATCTTTGTCTTCTTTATAGTATAACATGCACCCGTTCCGACACGAATCAATTTTTTTATATCCCATCCATAGCAATCTAACCATTCTCTTAGATCGGTAAAAGTATGTAGGTAACTTGGCACCCTACGACAAGATCTCTATAATCAACTCGATCAGTCGGTGGTAGCATTCTTGCGACATATTAAAATCAGACTTTATGCTCAACAGCCTGGTGAACACTAATAAAGGATATGTGTGACGTCACTTATTAAATCTCAAGTCACACCCACAAATACTATACTTAATACTAACCCCCAATCCAATTTTACACACAACACACTTACTGATATATAGGGTAGGGTTTAGTGCGTGTATGTCTGTGTGTATGTTTATCCGTGTGTCCGTGTCCGAGTTTCACCCACATTTGGTATTGGAGTCGCTAAAAACGTCGCTCGGACACAACTATTAGAAATGAAATAATCACAATGGTATAACCTAAATGTATAAAATATATTTTATAAAATATTAATAATTTATTAATAATTAATTGCTTTTTGATAACAAAAATTTATATACTCCGATCAGAAACCATCAATACAACCGACACACCAATACCGATACTCATAAAAATAATACAAATAATCATAATTAATTATTTTTCGATACCAAAAATTTAAAACTTATCTATCACATGTAACCAATCGAAAAGATTATTATCTTAACTAGGTATAATACAAACAATCATAATTTTAGATCAAAAAAAGTCTAAAGATAATCTAAGAACAAGATGGATTTGAATCCAAATAAAACATAAAATCTAGATTCCTAGCTATCTAACCCATCATACAAAACCTATATATAATGACCATGTCGATTGTGTGTACCTGTGTGTGTATCTGTGTCATCATGAATTCATTTATGTTCTTACCCATTCATAACTGAAGTGTGTGTCTGTGTACCTATGTGTGTGTCCATGTGTGTTCGTGTATATGTATGTGTCTGTGTCCGTGTCCGTGTGTGTATTTGTGTCCATGTATGTGTGTGTGTGTGTATGTGTGTGTGTGTGTGTGTGTGTTTGTATGTGTGTGTCTGTGTGTGTCCTAGTTGTTTCTGGGTCAGGGTTAGGGTTTATCGAGCGGGGAGGAAGGGAGGAAGAGAGCCTGAGGGAGGGGTCGACGGAGGGGACCGCGTCGAAGGGGAGAAGTCTCGCTAGAGGGGAGGAGATGCGCCGGAGGGAAGAGGGGAGAAGGACCACGCCAGAGGGAGGAGGACGCCTGAGGGGGGACTTCGCCGGAGGGAGGGGGCTTCGTCGGAGGGAGGAGGAAACCTGAGGGCGGGACTTCGTCGGAGGGAGGTGGTTTAAAATTTTGGGGATTGGATCGAAAGAATGGGAGGAAATAAAATCTTGAATCCTATATGTGTCACGCCCTAGTCCCAAAATATGTTGGACCAGGAATACGTAAGCATGTCAGCCGTATGTATATGGCAACTCCAATATATGGAAACCATAACACATATGTACGCTGTATTATGAACAATAATTCACAAGTGGCATATAATTATCACAAGTCACAGGGCATAACTAAATCTCATCCACAAAAATCATAAAGAATTAAATAATTATATATGTCAATAAATTAAATATGAACTAGTCGAGAATAACTAATAGTTGGATGGAGACAAATCCACTACCAACTAGAATATAAGAGAAATAAAATAAGTACATCATCTAATGAACAACGAGACTCGAAGAGAAGACCTTCTCGAAAGATAAGTAGCAAGTCCTGATCCGCGCTCCTTGGAATAATCATGATCTTCTACACCTGGAAAGGGACCAGGTCCTCAGAGGAGCGTAACAAGATACATAGAAGCATGCAAATAAAGTACTGAAAATAAACATCCAATGGGTCATCTAACCACCTATGTGAATGCAATTTGAGAACAACTTTCCAACACGTGGGCTATCTGGCTAAAATGGGATTGGCATGATTCTCTCGGAGATTCAGGGGCCAAAAAAGCATGACGTCTTTTAAACCTCAGAGGCCTCCAGGTAATATATAGGGGTCATCATGACCGCGCATCTCCGACGGAGCGTACGAGTTACACAAGGAAAGTACAAAGGAGCCCAAATGCCTTAATTGTTGTCTGCCCTACCCCATGCTCTAAGCATGTCATATCCATGAGACGATGATACCTCTAATAACTGCCAAGTCTTCTAGCATGCAAATTCTATCAGCAGTTATTTCCTATCGCACGTCCCACACGTACTGATGATCAATTAATACGTAAGTCCGTGATCTATATGAGACTCACAATCCGTGTAAGAAATTTGTCATAGCCAAATAAAATATAAGAATGCCTCATTATCATGTGGTGGTCTCGTAAAACTACGTCGACATGCATAATATATAATAAAGACAAAATACGATGCCACCGTCATTGTACCCAAGTTATTCTTGGACGTACAGTTTATATAGCAGTTTAAAATATATAAAATAAATGACAGAAATAAAATACATGCATTATATGGAATGTAAATCATAGTACAATGGCAAGGTAAACTTGCCTGGCAAAAAAGTTGCGTAATATAAACGTCCAGGTGTCAAGTACACATGATCAAAAACTATGGCCTCCGAATGAACATCTCCGGATGCTAAAATAAATATCACCAATGTTCCCAGAATAAGCAAGATAGCAAGAAAACACTACCCTTTCGTCCAATTTGGACACAGGGGCAAAACGGTAATTTTGCGTCAAAGTGGGTCTACATGTGGGCACTTTGCACCGAAAAGCATGCTAGAGATAAAGGTCTCTAAATTGGACAAATTATAGGTTTCTAAACGTCAGTACGAACTCAACGGTATGTCCAATTTTGAATTCCGGTGAGTCGAACACAAATTCACCCTTAAAGTCAACCGTGGGGTCCGCAAATAGGTTGTTTGGTCAACTATCTCAGAATTGCGTAAAACTTGGGTCACAGGACCAGCGTGATACCATGAATCCAATGGCGCAAGTTTCATCGCATTTCGATGAGCGTACACAAAATGGGGTAGAGTTTTGCAAAAAGTTACGATACGGAAACTTTTTACGGATACGAGTTGATTCCGACGCGCACACACGTCCGAATCAACTTCCCCGAAAGTTCATATGTCAGAATATATCATACGCGCTTTTTGATGCAATTGGTTTGCGACAAGGCGGTCCTGCTTGGTGGGGCGCACTCCGTATCACAAAATTTCATTTTTGAAAAATTAAGTTTTTGGTCGTTTTGGAGGTCGAATAATTTTACACATAGAACGAATTAATAAAAAATAAAAGAAAAAAAATTCTCTGTTATATTAGGAAGAAAAACCTTTCAATTAGTTTTTGAAAATATTAAACAGGTTGGAGGCAAATTGAGTGCGAACATGGGAGTTCGGGTTGAAGTTTCTGGACTGTTTTTGGTCAGTTTTTCGGTCATTTTTCGGTCGATTTTTTCGACCAATCTGGGACACAAAAACTAATCTTGCTTGAATAAAAATCCTAGAGGTTTAGGTTGTGAACGTACACGAACAAACCCCTCGAGAAAAGGACGAGAGATGAGAGAGATACATCACCTTGAAGATGGGAAGCTGCTGTGCACTCCGCGCGTGCGCGCGGGGCGGCGGACGACGGCGGACAGCACGGGGCGGCGCGAGGCGTCCCGGGGCAGCGGAGGTCGGCGCGGGGTGGTCGGCCGGAGGTCGTCGGGGCTGGGGTAGGGTTAAGGTCGATTGTTGGGTTAGGGTTTTGAGTGTATATATATATATATATATATATATATATATATATATATATATATATACAGGGAGATTGAGGGGGAGTCCGCGGGTGCGTGGTTGCCTGCGGGTTCTGCTGCGGGGGATGTTGTGGGTAGAGAGTTAGGATTAAGGTTTTATATTAGTTAGTGGTTTAGGTTAGGGTTTTTGGTTAGGTTTTTAGTTATCTGATTTCCTATTGATTTCTTTTCTTTTCTTTTCTTTTCTTTTCTTTTTATTGTTATTATTACTATTATTAGTATTATTATTATTATTACTATTATTATTATTATTATTATTATTATTATTATTATTATTATTATTATTATTATCACTAACATTATTATTATTATTATTATTATTATTATTATTATTATTACTATTATTATTTATATATTCACATATATATATGAGGTTAAAAATCCAAAAATAATATTTGTACACCAAATAAATTTTAGAAAATTACTTTGTAAGGCTCTAATAAAATACTACACCCAAATATTTTATAAAAATATTTAATAATTAATAATTAGATATATATATATATATATAGATATAACAAATCAAATAATTGTATTATCTAATTTAACTAAGTAATTAATTAAATGGTTATCCACCAAATAGGGTAATAGTAAATAATATGCAATCTTATAAAAAGAAAAATTGTCTAACTTGGCACGAGAAATTATGGGGTGCAAATTATAGGAAGTTGGGGTTGGAAAATAACCACAAATAAATTATATATAAAATACCTATTATTTAACACAGAATCTATGGTCGTTACACTAATGTCATACTAATGCCAAGAGATCGAATTTCTGTGCCACGAAAAGATCATACAGGTAGTGTCTCCTGTGTAGGCTACTTTCTATGAAGGGAGATACAGATTTTGGGGCCATCCTATATTATTAATGTCCAAACCATGGTGGTGTCCTAATATAATCATTGGGTTTTAATTATTTCAAAAAATAATCTAAAATAAATATAAGAAATATAAAATACACACAAAATACCTATTTTTGGGTGAGGGGGTTTACAATCTACCCAACTTAAAAGAATTTTGTCCTCAAAATTAAAAATAAAGCATGATTTTCTAAATCCTTCACATTCGTATATAAGGCAAGCCAATCGCAATCTCTTCCAAAAATTTAAATAACAATATCCAAATCTCATTCAAATCAATAAGACATCCCACATCAAAATTTATATCTCAATTTCCAACTATCATAATCTCCTCTAGGCTTTGAACAATAAACAATTCTAATCAAATCTTATTCCTATTCTCAACTTAAGAATTTTATACTCTTCAAATTTTAAATTTAATTCCATCCTTAACATTTTAAATAGGTGATACAACAATCGAATTTTAACTTTTAATTCAAATCATCAAATTGTAAAATTTAAATCTAATTCACCAATTATTCAAGTCTAAAATTCTATATTTATCCTCAAAATTTAAATCGATAATTCAACAATCAAATTTCAAAATTTAAATCATGTGCTCTAAGTATTAATATTTGGTCCACAATTTCAAGATTTCAAAATTTCTTAAATCCTCATCATCTTAATCATTCTTCTAAAAATTCTCAAAATTTAAAATAACTTAATCTCTCAATCTAATCTTACTTGATTACAATCTAAAAGAAATTTACCTCAAGTTGACAATGCAACTTCTACCCAACTTAAAATTTATCCATCTATTACATAAGGCTATACTTTTAAGAAGAACTTTCTCAAATTATTTAATCATGTTATTCAATCCTCAAAAAATTTAACACACAAAATATCTCACATGTGGTGTGCCCTTAATTACAAAAGATAGTCACCAAGTAATATGATTGGCCTATGGGGTATATATAGTACTCTCCGTGTATCAAACTTATATCAAGCACGAGCGTTCATCTTTCCGAAATAGGGGAAGACGAAAAACAATAATAAAGAATTCAAGGAGGAGGTGATAGAATACAAGTACGGGGTTTAAGACGATTAAAGAATTCAAAAAGAGGATTGTTAGGGCAGTTGTGGATTGAAATCCTATTTTGGTAAATTCTTATTCACATGCTCATATCAGTACAGTTATGTAACTGATAAGATATGCTCTGACCTGTCTAGAGGGCAAGTATATTCGTCTACTAGTCAACTATATATCAATCCACGTAAAGTAGTCATGCGAAGAGCGAACCAAGCGCACTAAGGTTAGCTAGACCATAATACACTGATTCTGATTTAGACAATGTATTAGTGGACGTCCCCAATAACACATATCTCATGAACAAGCTCGATAAAAGAATAAGCTTGCAAAACTAGGCTATAATAGCAGCATAAGTCGAGGTAGTACAGAAAATATAAATATGCTGGATTATGATGAAAGAAAGTACAAAATAATTCAAGTTCACTAAGACGATAAGTCTCGTCAGGTGTTGTGCCTATATAGTTGCCATACTAACTCCTTGTCTAAGTCTCTAGTCGACCCAATGGGGGTATGGCCTCTAAGTTCTACAGTGTGGATAAGCACTATCTTCTTATGCAAGTCTATAGTTGGTGTCATTCAATTATACTTCATTAATGGGTTAAAAAGACTATGTGATACTAGGTTATGAGGCATACTACCCAACTTAAAAGAATTAAACTAATACTGTAACTGCCTTGTGGGGATAAGGTAGAAACTCTTGCTAGGGTATACAAGAAAATTATCTTGGTACTTATTAGGGTATCCTATTGCATTATGTCGGTAATGGTCATCTTAAGTCTTAACCATAGTGCTTATAGAACAAAAGCGTTAATATTAAGAATGGAGAAGTTATTGGCTCTCAAGTAAAAGAGGATATAACCTGTATGGAGATATGTGGAACAGATTACTTGATTTGAAACTAAAGGATAATCATAAAATCACAATCTAAATGAACAACTCAACTTTCAAGTTCTAACTACTAAGCACAGAATTTCAAAATTCAAGATTACAAATATAATCCTAGCAAACTATATATCCTAACATAAAAGAAAATCACTTGGCCTACAATCAGAAGGGTTAGGTGGCACGAATTGAAAGATGAAGGGAAAAAAAAATTAGCCATCGCATAAAAAGCGAGCGTTAAGGTTTCGGAGAAACAAGATATGAAATTAAATAGAGAGACTCTTAATAATATCATGGTTTCCTTAGGAAAATGTGGTATGCTAATCTTCGTGTTCGAGGTATGATCAAGAAAAATGTTCTATTCATTCCTCTTAGTTTCTTAAGGTACTGTTTTGCTAATATCAAGACAATAAGCTAAATTTATAGTTCTCTAATACTATCTCACTATGAAAGTTAGGTTTAGTCCTAATATTCAACCTTTGATTTCTATTGGTTCCTCAATACTAGGGTTAAAAATATGGTCAAATTTCTAACTAACCCTAGTAGTGTCTATACTACTCTCAAGTCATTCCTAAATATCAAGGGATAATGGTCAATCAATTTATAGGTATTGGATGCTAGGGTTCATTAGGTATTCTAAACTTAGTGATGTGTCAATATTTTAGTTGTATTCTTAGAAGAAATGTTACCCTAATTATCATTCTAACAACAAGGATTCATATATTCTAGCAGAAGGCTATACTCAAGGAACTATTAGGGAAGTACATGAATCAAGAAGGATGCAATTATTTAAATAGAATGGATTAGAAGGAAGGTGAGTCATAGTCAAATATGGATGAGATCCTATACTCTAATCCTAGGTGCAGGCTTGCTCGGTACAGTAATGTAACCGAGACAGTATACTCTCGACCTGCATGGGCCACCACTAAAAATATGTCACGCCCCAGTCCCAAAATACGTAGGACCAGGAATACGTAAGCATGCCAGCCGTATATATATGGCAACTCCAATATATGAAAACCATAACACATACGTACGTTGTATTATGAACAATAATTCACAAATGGCATATAATTATCACAAGTCACAGGGCATAACTAAATCTCATCCACAAAAATCATAAATAATTATATATGTCAATAAACCAAATATGAACTAGTCGAGAATAACTAATAGTTGGATGGAGACAAATCCACTACCAACCAGAATATAAGAGAAAAAAAATAAGTACATCATCTAATGAACAACAAGACTCAAAGAGAAGACCTCCTCGAAAGATAAGTACCAAGTCCTGATTCGCGCTCCTGCGAATAATCATGATCGCCTACACCTGGAAAGGGACCAGGTCCTCAGAGGAACGTAACAAGATACATAGATACATGCCAATAAAGTACTAAAAATAAACATCCAATGTGTCGTCTAACCACCTATGTGAATGCAATTTGAGAACAACTTTCCAACACATGGGCTATCTGGCTAAAATAGGATTAGCATGATTCTCTCGGGGATTCAGGGGCCTAAAAAGCATGACGTCTTTTGAACCTCAGAGGCCGCCAGGTAATATATAGGGGTCATCATGACCGCGCATCTCCGGCGGAGCGTACGGGTTACACAAGAAAAGTGCAAAGGAGCCCAAACGCCTTACTTGTTGTCCTCCCCATCCCATGCTCTAAGCATGTCATATCTATGACACGATGATACCACTAATAACTGCCAAGTCTTCTAGCATGCAAATTCTATCAGTAGTTATTCCCTATCGCACGTCCCACACGTACTGATGATTAGTCAATACGTAAGTCCGTGATCTATATGAGACTCACAACTCGTGTAAGAAATGTGTCACAGCCAAATGAAATATAAGAATGCCTCATGATCATGTGATGGTCTCATAAAACTAGGTCGACATGCATAATATATAATAAAGACAAAATACGACGCCACCGTCGTTGCACCCAAGTTATTCTTGGACGCGCAGTTTATATAGCAGTTTAAAATATATGAACTAAATAACAGAAATAAAGTACATGCATCATATGGAATGTAAATTATAGTACAATGGCAAGGTATACTTGCCTGGCAAGAAAGCTGCATAATATAAACGTCCAGGTATCAAGTACACTGGATCAGAAACTATGGCCTCCGAATGAACATCTTCGGATGCTGAAATAAATATCACCAACGTTCCCAGAATAAGCGAGATAGCTAGAAAATACTACCCTTTCATCCAATTTGGACATAGGGACAAAACGATAATTTTGGGTCAAAGCGGGTCCACATGTGGGCTACTTTGCACCGAAAAGTGTGCTAGAGGTAAAAGTCTCTAAATAAAATAAATTATAGGTCAAACAAATTCTAAACGTCAGTATGAACTCAACGGTATATCCAATTTTGGATTTCGGTGAGCCGAACACAAATTCGCCCTTAAAGTCAACCGTGGGGACTTCAAATAGGCGGCTTGGTCAACTGTCTCAGAATCGAGTGAAACTTGGGTCACAGGACCAGCGTGATACCATGAATCCAATGGTGCAAGTTTCCTCGCATTCCGACGAGCAAACACAAAATGGGGTGGTATTTTGCAAAAGTCATGATACGAAAACTTTTTACGGATACGGGTTGATTTCGACGCGCACACACGTCCGAATCAACTTCCGCGAAAGCCCATATGTCAGAATATACCATACGCGTCTTTCGGTGCAATTGGTACACGATGAGACAGTCCCGTTTGGTGGGGCGCACTCCGTATCACAAAATTTTATTTTTGAAAAATTAAGTTTTTTGTCGTTTTGGAGGTCGAATAATTTTACACATAGAACGAATTAATAAAAACTAAAAGAACAGATATTTTTTTGGTTATATTGGCAAGAAAAACCTTTTAATTAGTTTTTAAAAATATTAAACAGGTTGGCGACAAATTGGGTGTGAACATGGGGGTTCGGGTTGAAGTTTCTGGACTATTTTTGGTTAATTTTTCGATCATTTTTTGGTCGATTTTTCGACCAATCCGGGACACGAAAACTTATCTCGCTTGAATGAAAATCCTAAAGGATTAGGTTGTGAACGTACACGAATAAACCACTCGAGAAAAGGACGAGAGATGAGAGAGATACATCACCTTGAAGATGGGGCGCTGCTGTGCACTCCTTTAACTATCAGCCTCGCTTTGTATCGAGGACGGTAACAACTTTTGTATGCTTCAATCTGAAATCCATCGATTCTTCAAAGCCTTCTTACCCTTTAGCTATCAAAAAGGCTCATAAGTGGACTTTACTTGTAAGAAACTCATATCCTCATGTATGGACTGGATCTACTCCTGCCTATATTTATCTTCAATCGCCTCTAAAAAGCTTTTGGATTCTTGTCCATTAGTCAATATCGCATACTCATCTGGCTAGTACCTCATGGATGGTCGATGCTCTATCATTCTCCTCCTTAATAGAACCTCTAATACTAGTTGTGTACCGACAACCTCATTGCCTTCAAGAGCTGCCTCCTTGACAAGCTCATCCTCTTGACGGTAGACCTAATCATCATCAATAATCTGATTACCAAGCTTGGGAGCATCTCCATGTAATGGCTTACTCATAACTAGATTTTCACAATGTCCTCTGGAAATATCTCAGATAATGATGATTCTAACTCATGTAATTCCTCAGTCTCATAAGGCATCTCAAAATCTTAAGTGTTTTCTAGGGTTTGATCCTCTCCCAACTTCTATAGAGCTTTATTTCCACTAGGTCGTAGAGTCAATACCCAAACTCTTCTCGACTATAGCCGACAAAAATATATTGCCTCGTGTTTAGCTCAAGTTTGAATCTCTCATCCTTCGGTACATACACAAAGGACTTATGTCACGCCCCAGTCCCAAAATACGTAGGACTAGAAATACGTAAGCATGTCAGCCGTATGTATATGGCAACTCCAATATATGGATACCATAATACACATGTATGCTGTAATATGAATGTTAACTCACATGTGGTATTTATATTATCACAAGTCACAGGGCATAACTAGATCTCATCAACAGAATCAAATAACCAATCAAATATATAACTGAATCAAGTATAAAGTATTTGATAAGAACAAGTAGTTGGGTGGAAACAAATCCACTACCAAGCTAGAATATAAGAGAAATAAAATGAGTACATCTAATGAACAATGAGAATCGAAGAGAAGACCTCCTCGAAAGAGAGATAAGTAGCAAGTCCTGATCCGTGCTCCTGCGAATAGTCAAGATCGTCTACACCTGGAAAGAGACCAGGTCCTCAGAGGGACATAACAAGATACATAGAAGCATGTCAATTGAATACAGTAAACATGCATAATAGACAGAAAATATATAAGTACGATGTACTAGACAATCTGTATGAAATGCATAGTGAGGACAACTTTTTGACGTATGGGCATGGGTAGGCTATTCTATCTAATCTCACAACTCACACACACGTCCATGAACATCAGAAGTCGTTATACCGCGAGGGTAGCGACCATCTGAAACCAGAAATTGACATACCGCGAGGGTAGCGACCAGCACTATACAACTACCATAGTGCGTGCTAGTTACTTTGGCTTACCAGAGTGGATATAGCCCATACGCCTACTGATTTTCCTCCCCTCGCATGATACTATGTGTCAAGTGTGTGTCAACATATATATAGTATATAATTATGACTTAAAGAAAACACATATATAATAAATATATAAAAATATGATAAGCATGCAAAATTACTATAAGCAATTTGGCAAGGTATCTTGCCTAGTCTGAAAAAGAATAAATTTCCAACTCAAGGCGTCATCCGATCTACCCGTCACATAAATTAAACAAGTTAGGTTACAAAAGTGGGTGAATAGGTTCCTCCATTTTAATCTATTTTAATTATGAATAAAATAACCTAAAATAGTATTTTAATTTTATTATAATCTAATTTTATTGTTAAATCCTAATTTTGGTCCAAAGAACGTCAACTTTACAGATTTGTGATCCGTGGCACGCAAATCGAGGCAACCAGTTGACCAAAAAGTCAACCAACTCAAATCCTGGATTTGTGTATAAAATCCTATAGATTTTAGCTCTACATGAATGTCGAAATTGACGGTTTCATAAAAGCACAAGTCGGTAAAGCGTTATGTCCACAAGGGCGCACATATGACAGTTTTCGGTGGTTTCCTATTTACGTCTACGTTGCACGAATTTTACAATAGATTAAATTTATATATTAAATTATATAAAAATAATATTTTGTAAGTTCATCATATCAGATTTTCAAAACTTCAAACGGCTCATAATTTCGAGTTCGGGATCTCCCAAAATCTCGAAAATACGGAAACACGTCTGATTTCAGACAGCTGACACTTTTAGAATTTTCTGAAAAAATAGGTTCATAAATTATTAAAATAAATTATATATTCAGAAAACTAACCTTGATATGGTTCTAACAAAAAAAACTGAAGCGCGTTTGGAGTCCAGAGCTAGGAGTTATCGTCTTTTTAAGTCGTCATAACTACTAGAAAATGATGCTGAATTTATGACAAATTTTGACTAAAGAGGAGTTTGGGGAAGAAAAATATGAAATATGAGTTTATTCCATAAGTCTAATAGGTATTTATAATGGTGAAGACTACTTAATTGAATACGACTAGGATTGGCTAATTTGGATATGATTAGGATCAGTTTAAATAAGGATAGAATATGCATGAAGTTGCTTTTCTAGTAGGCTCGGGATTTGAATTAATTTAAAATAGAGTTTAAGTTCATCTCAATAATTTATATTCTTAAATAAAATTAAAGATAATACAAATAATTTATATATAATCTTATTAGTATTTATTAACACTATATTAGCATTTATCTAATATTAAGACTATATATATCCAAATAAACCCTAAATAATTTCAAAATTTTAAATAAATTTCTTAAAATTCTAAATAAATTACAGAAAAATGTAATTAAATATTTTAACCTAAAATAAATATTTGGTAGGAACAATATGCAAGTATGGTCTCATAGTAAATTATGGAAGTCCTAGAAATTTATGTTTTCTATGTTTTAATTACCCAAAAATTCTAAAAAATCTCCAAAAATCTAAAATAGCCTAAAAATGATTCTAAATAAATATTTATATAAGTAAATTTATTTAAGAAATTTATTTTCTAATTAACTAAGAGAATACTCTAAAAAAATTTAATATTTAAAATAATCTATAATAAATATAATAATATAAAATATACACAAAATACCTATTTTGGGTGAGGGGGTTTACAACTTACAACAAAATACTTGAAGGTAACTGTATAATGGCTTCTTATCGTATTGTACTCTCACTATTAGAATAAGCGGGATTAGCGACATTTTTTAGCGACTCCAGGTAAAAACGTCGCTAATTTAGCGACTCCATGTAAAAATGTCGCTAGACGTCGCTAATTGGCGACATTTAGCGACGTTTAGCGACTTTTATTCAGTTTTTAAAAGATTAGTCCCTACAAGTTCAATTTTGGTCGCTAAACGTCGCTAATAAGTTTTATTTAGCGACTTTAGCGACGTTTTTTGCGACGTATATATTTTGGACATTTAGCGACATCATTAGCGACGTTTAAGACGTTGCTAAATTAGCGACGTCATTATTGGCGTCGCTAAAACATCGTTAAAACGTCGCTAAATTCTAAATTAGCGACGTCATTATTGGCGTCGCTAAAACATCGCTAAATTTTTTACTTAGGGCTGATTTCCCCTATTTTCTTCGATCTCTCCCGCTCCCTCTCCCAAATTTCAAAGGCTCCCCTCCTCCTTCCTCGCTCCGGCGACCCCCGTCGGCCGCGTCCTCCCCCTCCGGCTCCCCTCCTCCCTCCGGCGCCCCCTCCTCCCTCCCGGCGACCCCCCTCCGGCCGCGTCCTCCCCCTCCTCCTCCTCCTCCTCTAGGTAAACCCTAACTCTCTCTCTCTCTCTCTCTCTCTCTCTCTCTCTCACAGGACACACATGTGACACAGACACAGACACGACATACACAGACACTGACACTAACACTGGCACAGACGCCATCGTTGCGAGATCTAAATGAGCTCAACGCGGTCTACTAAATGCCCAATATAAAGTATAAATTGTTTTCCTCTTACTTTCCTATAATTCAACATACATCTATGTTGAAAGGGAGACAATCACGTTCATCTTCCTTTGCCCTAGCTAGATTTCAGTCTTAATTAGTATTAAAGTAAGTACCAATTGCTACAAATGATCTTTGACTTGCAATATTTATCAAAGCTGCAAAAGAGTTAATTGATCATCATGTCCTTGTACACGTTGATGCTAGCTATACTTTGCTTCTCGTCAAAGTCCACATGAATCTATATATTGTGTTTGTTGGTGATGACCGATCGATAAAAATGAAAGCTGATAAGAATTAAGTTAAACAACTGATGGTAACAATGATAACGACTATAATTAGATCCAGTTTATAGTTATTAGGCTTGGTTTGGAATTATTGTCGTTTGCCAAAAGTTCACAGTAGAAGCAAGTTTTGACAGCTGTGTAAGATTGTTGACAAAAGCATAAGCAGAAGCAGCCTCCAAAAAGTAATCCCAAACCCAGCCTAGTGAAGTGAACTACATATATCAGTGTATACAAAGCCACACCCCCTCCTGACACTTTAGGCGTTTGGACTTGGGCTAATTAACCATGGCAAACTCGTTCGAGGTTGTTGAAGGATCGATGTGGGCCAAATTAAAAATGTACTGCATGCATCTAGTGATAGCTATAAGAGAGAAAGTTAAGTCATGGCTTTAGTGTTCGCGGCCGCGTTGTTTCTAGTCTTAAGTCCCATCACGCGGATTCCTGATCATCTTCTTCCTTGTAATCTAGCTATTGTATATATTGTAGAATATTCTGTTTTATACGGAGAAATATTGTTTGTACGTTCTTAATTATCTTGACCTTTCTTGAATTGGCATCATATATGTGTGTACATGTGCTGCAAAGGACCAAGCTTTATAAACATAAGAAATATAATATAGGTTAGGGTTCAGTACCTGCCACTGTTAAGAAAGACCAAATAAGCATGTTAATCACAGAAGGGTCATGGGATGGGATCTCATAATACTCTTCACTTATTTTAGGTGAAATTAGAAAATGCACTTTTAGTTGACATATTCAATAGTACATCTGCAGTTAATATATATATATTTGAAATCATGATATGTACATATAATTATGGCACAGAACCTGCTAATATCGTGCTATTCAAGTGTGAATGGTTCGATCTGATTCAAGATCAAGGTTGGAAAATTGACAAGCATGGCCTTGTGGATATAAACTACAAGCGTAGATATCAAGGCTACGAACCATTTGTCCTATCAAGTCAGGCTCAGCTCGTGTACTTCACAACTTATCCTAGACGGGGGACAGCGAGGTCGGATTGGTAGGCAGTATGCAAGACTAAAGCTAGAAATACCTTTTACATTGACGAAATAGCTTATCAGGAGGACGATCTACCTCTTATAACAAATATTATAGATGTGGACTCAACGAAAGTTACTCATTACATGAGTAATAATGTAGAAGATATAGAATTATCCGAAGAGGAAGATAAAGTAGATGAAAGTGAAGACGAGGAGGAGGAGGAGGAAGAGGAAGAGGAAGAGGAGGACGAGGAAGGCGAACAAGATGAATTTTCTGAAGATGATTGAAAATAAAATATATTGCTTGTAGAATGTAACTATATTTTGACTGTAGAATGTACTATTTTAACGAATATATGTATTATATTTTGACTGTAGAATACTTTGAGATATGCATCACATTTCGATTGTAGAATGTACTATATATTTGTGTTTCTCTATATTCATCATATGTTGTTATCAGATATGACAGGACGACGTGGAGGATTCGGCAGGTCCCGAGGTAGACAGAGTGCTCCTCCGGTACTGCCTACTGTTGGTTCCGGATCATCGTCGCCCAGTACTCCAGTATATCGATCACTCATATCTCCGACTGTTGGGACGAGTAGTTCCAGGCGTGATAGTACACCCTCGTCCAGCGTTCCTCCTGCTGACGGAACCATAGGGACAGATGAGCATGTCGAGGAGGTCGTGCCCACGTTGTCCCAGCATCAGCAAGATCCTCCATGCGCACCTCCGGAGGAGACGAGGACAGAGATTTGGGCCGACGGTACAAAGTAAGTCAATTAGATGGTTTAGTATAATATATATCGTGTATTTCTTTATTCATCGTATATTGACTTTTTTAGTATTCTAAATAATTATCTCTGTATAGATATCGTCCATCGTTGGTTCAGAGACGCCTGGGCCAATTTCTGAGGAACAACTACGGTGGCCCTTGGATCAACTACTCTGAGGCTCCGGAGGAGAGGAAGGCATTCTAGTTTACGCACTTCCAGGTAAAAGTATATTAAATAAATTCTCTAATTTATGCATATTATATAACTTATCCGTGATGCTCACTTACTAAATTATTTATTGTAGCAAACGTATTTCTATCCTCCGCACCGGGCCGAGTTGATCGAGCGGCTCTTTCCTACCGTTGCCGCCAAGCTTATCCAAGATGCCCTGGATGACCAGAAGGCTCATGATCGTGCTGGAAAAACGATCCAAGGTTGGATCACGCCTGAGCAGTGGACTGCGATGAGGGCTAGATTCGATGATCCGAGCTACAAGGAAAGGTCTGAGAAGGCCAAGGCGGCTAGGCGGAATGCTGCCAAGTGGTGTGGTGGCTCGATTCCGATGACGAAATATTTTCGCCGTTTGGTATGTTTTTTCTTTTAAAATATATTATTTTAATGTAGTACCATAAAATGGTACTTGAAAAAAAATATTTAAGTTTAGTACTAAATAATATATTTTTAACAGGTATAGAGGGGTGAGGATGCAAACATGGTGACCGTTTTCTTGGCCACCCATCGCAAGGACAAAAATCTCATTGATGAGAGGGCCTCGCAGACCTATGTAAGTATTACTTTACTTTGTGTTAATTTTAATATAACTTAGGCAATTATCGAGTTTCCAAACCTTTCTAGGCCGAGTATCTTAGGCTGCGTGAGCGGGCGACTACTAGTGCACCTACACCTAGAGAGGCTGGTACTTCATCGCAGCCCGCTCCAGCTCCGTCGGCGGACGACCTGTGGGTGACCGCAGCTGGTGGTCTCCAGAGGGGTACGTACTACGGTACGGGATCCTATGGCGCCCTGGTTGCGACGCAGTCATCTAGGGCCTTCCCGACAGCTGCGCATTCCACACAGCCCTCGCAGTCGCAGCCCTCACAATCGTCGACCAGAGTCCAGGAGGCCGTTGACCGTCAGATTGCGTCTCTCTGTGACGAGTTGCTGCGAAGGATGGAGGAGCAGCCCCGGTCCCAGCCGCAGGCGGACGATCCGACGCTCATTGCACGATTCGATATGCTCAACCGCAGCATGACGGAGCTCCAGGATTTGACAAATGATATTAGAGTCTCAACAGACCGCAACATCATGGAGCTGCATGCATCACAGCTATCGATGGGCGAGAGGCTGATGATGATGCAGGATTCAATGGTTCATAGCAGTATGAGGCTGTTATCTACCATGGATTCTTACAACCAACGACTCGCAGACTTGTAGCAGGTACGGCCTCCTGGTGTGCCTACATCGACACAGACTCCACCGACGTCACTGCCTTCTCCATCGACATCGGTATCGATTGAGCAGTTCTTATCCTTCAGGCGCGCCGGTGGTCAGCCTCCTGCAGATCCGCAGTAGTATAGCTAGTTGCTGGATATTTATATTTTTATTATTATTTAGGATGCGATTGTATGGATATAAATTTGCCATATTCTTTACGATGAGATTTGCTGGATGCTTTCTTTTCTTCAAATTTGATTATATTATTCATATTAAATATGTTATTTTACCGGTGTTGAGTGTTCAGTGCCTATTTTTCCCTATTTTTCTCTAGTTCAATGATACAAGTTGCAATATAATACATAGTCCCTGTACAAACTCAAACACACTGAATTATAATACACACACTCTCTCCCTATCTCTGAGCACATTAAGACCAACACACAACACAGATAGTACTGTCTTAATTCACTGATATTCACACAGTTCCTAATATATTTTGGTTTACAACTGATGACTGATACTTGGCCTGAATTTATCCAGTGCACTAGAATTTTCTCCCTTGTTGCTGCTACTGTGTCCCTTATTCAATTATTTCTACTACATGCTCGAGTCCCCTCATGGCACATAAGCTGATCACACCACACAGAACCTACTAACAGTCACAGTGTTTATTCCTCTATACATCCCTGTCAACACTGCTACACTACATGTAGTATGAGACACATACACATACAATCACTGCAGGTTCACCCTCCTGCACACCACCTGATAATGAACCACATCCATAGCACATTCAAATGAACATCAAGCAGACTATAGGTAATAATTATAGCTATATGTACTATTATATTTATATCAAATATTAGTTAACAACCATCATATACCTGATAATGAACCCAAGGGGTTGGCAAACCCAGAAATTCAATTCAGTATTCTTTTTTTTTATTTTTTCTATAAAATTAGCGACATTTTTAGCGACGTTTAGCGATGTTAATATACGTCGCTAATTAGCGATGCTGTTACACATCGCTAATGATGTCGCTAAAATCGTCGATGTACGTCGTAAACTGCTGACATGGCAGTATTGTCAGGTCATTAAAGACGTCGGTGTAACATCGCTATATAAGTCGCTAATTAGCGACGTTTAGCAACGTTAATAAACGTCGCTAATTAGTGACGCTGCGTCGCTAAACGTCGCTAAATTTAGCGACACATTAAAGTCGCTAAAAAACGTCGGCATAGCGACGTTTTTTCTTTTAGCGACTTACTTTTTTCCGACTTCTTTAAAACGTTGCTAAACGTACTTAGCGACATTTTTTGGTCATTTAGCGACGTTTTTAGACGTCGCTAATTTGACTTTTTCTGGTAGTGTCTATCAGGCATATCACTCTGTAAGGAGTACTAGGAGATCAATTAATAATATAAGCAGTAGTGTTGAGTGTCTCACCCCAATAATTACCTGATAAGTTTACTTTAGATAGCAAACACCATACCCTCTCCATTAGTGTCCTATTTATATGCTCTGCTACACCATTGAGTTGAGGTATCTTTGAGGGGATCTTCTAGTGTCGAATCTCTTGATCTTTACAATAAGTGTCAAAGAGACTAATATATTCGTCGGTATTGTCGGACCGAACGCACTTCAATTTTTTATCGGTCTCACTTTCAATAGAGGCCTGAAACTCTTTAAAAGAAGACATCACATGATCCTTGGTCTTTATAGTATAGACCTAAACTTTTCTAAAAAAAATCATCAATAAAAGTTTAAAAAATATGAAGTGCCACCAATAGTTTTTATCTTCATTGGACTGCAAACATCCTAGTGAACTAACTCGAGCAACGCCAACTTCCTTGAACTTGGGTGACTTTAGAAAGATAACATATTTTGCTTTCCAGCCATACAGTGCATAATTCACTCAAATTTTGTAGACTCCAACCCCGAAATTACTTTCTGTTTAATAAGTAGCTCATTCCTTTCTAACTAATATGGCTAAGTTGCTAGTGCCATAACTCGGTAGATGCATCACTAATTGCGTTCACCACATATGCCATATATGCGCTTTCTTTCATATAATAGAGATCGAACTTCTTGTTTCCTTTAGAAATCACCAACGAACCTCTGGAAAGCTTTCGTTGACAATTACTAAAGAGATTAAAAAATCCTCATCATCCAACCTTTCAATAGACACCAGGTCAAAACAAATATTGGGGATGTGACGAACACCATTGAGCACAAGAGTTGGTCATGTATTTGTCTTTAGATTCACATCTCCAATAATAATAACCGTAGATGTAATGTCCTGCTCCTCGTTCGAGGGCATTACATCAAAAAATATGTCGGTATTTATTAATCGGGACAGATTGAATTAAGATCATTCCTCTATTTGGATTGGCTCTTTGGAATCAGGTCTCATATGCAGTGGATCGTGTCTTTAGGAAAAACTCTATATAAGATTCACTCCCTCAGACATTTTCAATGTTCGTTTTTGTTGTCGTTTTTGTTGTCATTTTCGTTGTCGTTTTACTGATGATTTCGCTGTTGGTTTTATGAATGCATTTTCGTGGATGTTTTCGATGGTTTTCATTTCTTGCATTCTTCGACTTACGCATTCATATCGAATTCTGGAAGAAATTAAGAGAAGAGAATGTATTGATTCTCTGTTGGTGCCAATGCAGGTCGCCGCATAGGTGAAGCTTGAACAAATTGTTGGAGATCTCTTTTTCTTCACAATTCTGGCAAGACAGCTGACATGACAAATTTTAACATTAATATTAAAATTGAAATTAAAATTAGTAAAATTAAAATTAATATTAACATTAAAATTAACATTAAAATTAAAATTAATATTAATATGAAAATTAAAATTAAAATTAAAAATAAAAATAAAATTAAAATTAAAATTAAAATTAATTTTTTTTAGTGATTAATTTTTTGATTACGTTAGATTCTACATAATGAAAGATGACATCATCCAAAATTTTGGATGACGAATATCATAATTGCAAACTAATATATCTTAAATTTTGAAACATGACAAAGACAGAGGGTTTCTAATAAGATGTGTGAAGAAAGTTTCAAATTCTTGCATGATAATATTGTTTACAACTCTGTCCCTATAAATCAAGATTGTGCCAATATAATACTGTACAAGAGTTAGAATCTATGCCCTACTTAGAAGAGTACACCATACAAGTGAGCCAACGCCCAAGATTGTATACATGTGGTGGACCAAAACTTTCCTTTGCTCTAGGGTTTGGTATCTTGACTTAGGATTAGGGTTTCCTTTAAGCAACACCCCCTCCTTTTTTAAACCCTCTTATATTACTATTGATAACTTTGTCTTACCAAGTTGTAAAGTAGGGGTTGATAAATTAAAAGGAGGGAATGATCTCAGGAGAACGAATGATGGGCTATTCATTTAACCTTTCATTGGGAGAAGACACACAAGTAGTGGTAAAGACCCCAAAGAGAGAGAGAGAGAGAGAGAGAGAGAGAGAGAGAGAGAGAATAAAAAAGAAAGGGAAAAAAAAAGAGCATTAGTCGTCAGCTTTTCACATTTACAATGAATGATTAGGCCATTGATTGAATTGTTTGTGTCTCAACATTATACTAAAGAGATTTCTCCTTTTTAGCATACTCAACCCAACTCACTTGGTCTCCTCTAAAACTGAGATGCTTTTATCGTTTCAATTATGGAGCAACGTTTGCCGGGACCGCACGCGAGATTTCCAAAATATCGGATGTGTACACTGACACAGCCTAGGGACACTGGGAACTTGCCCAAACCCAGATTAAAACTTGAACTTATGGCTGTTATATGGACACTGGGACCCAGACAAATTCCTAGTGTCGTGTCTGGCCTGGACTCTCGACTGGTCGTTAAAGATGGACACGGTTTTCGGGAAAAGGAGTCCACATAAGTCCTACATGCGTGATCTGGACTGGAACCTAATCTAGATGCAAAAGTTTTGTGCCGTATTTGTTTCGCAGAATCATCACATAAAGTTATTTATTTCATGTGTTTGGAAAGAAACATAAACGAAAACTAGTTCCAAAAGAAAGAAAAAATAGAAAGAAAAAGAAAATGGTTCCCTACTCACTCTAATGATTCATTTTTCCTTCCAATTTTTTGCATTTATTACAAAAAATTTGCACTAAACTATCCATATTCAAAGATGTAATCGGACTATACTTTTGATATCTTCAAACAGGGAAAGAAAAATTAATAAAAATTATAATTTTTTCATGTCCATAAAAAGAGCAAAAAAATTAATTTTCTTTCATTTTTTTTTTACTTTTCACAAACCAAACGAGCCCTTAAAAACATATATATATATATATATATATATATATATATATATATATATATATATATATATATATAAGGTACCGTATTTCTTTTTATATAGATAGATTAGTAGTGAAATAATTGAACTTTGTTAGTCCCGAAGATGATCAAAAGAGTGGAGAGATCCAAATCAGGAGTAGAGATCCACGCAAGACCCCAGAGTCGGCTCTCTACTTTATCCTTAAGAGAAGTTGGTACGCAGAGATTCACACAAGAGTTCCTCTCTGGTAGCACCCAACTCCAACGAAGCACTAAACCAAGAACATGTTACAAACTGACTAACAAGGAAAATAAAAATACAACAATAAGCGAAAAATCGTTCTTCACTTTGCGTTTACAGACGCTACAATGAGATAGAACAAAACAACAAGTACAAGAAGAAAAGAACACAAGAGAACACTTGGCTGGGGTGATCAAAACCACCGTTACTCAAAACAAGATTCGTCCTACACGATGATCTGTTCCCAGAAACCAACAAATTCACAAATGAACTTTTGGAACGCTCTAGGTCACCTTCAGAAACTCAAACTGTGGAAGGGTGCTCTCTGCCGCATAGGCTTTGGTGCTCTCAAATTTTTTCAACTCTATAAATGGATGAGGAAAACCTCAATTTATAGAGGAAACCAGCACCTATGCGCTCATATGAGAACATATGTGCACATACACGTTGTTCGAAAAAATCCCTCCAAATTTGGGTGTCAGAGCCGCATGCGCCGCCTGAGCTGCCTGCACATTATATTGCACAGAGCAGACAGTGCCGCCAGGTGCGCCGAGCGTTCCAGCCGTTTGGCTCAGACAACTACGCACTACATGCGCCACCCTGCGTCGAAAGCAGCCGCCTGTGTCCCCTGCCGCATACGATCTCGTCACATTGCATCTTGCCGCATAGCGACCCCGTTGCATGACGACCTTGTCGCATAGCAACCTCATCGCATAGCGACCTAGCAGCATACCGACATCGCTGTATACCGACCTTGTCACAGACTGACTCGATGCATACCGTCTCACTGCATACCGACTCGACGCATAACGTCTCGCCTCATATCGACTCGCAATGTTGACGTGCTAAGTGTAAAGCGCGCCATCAAGGTGCCACTTTGCGCCCTTGAGCCCGAGTCCAAGTTTGAGTCGCTAAGCCCATACGAGACTTAGCTCCTAAGGAAAACTTCTCAAAGGTGGTGACAAAACAAAGATTATTTTTATGATGTTTAAACATAATCCTACTAAAAAAATTATCTCACATGGGCCACCACCCATGTGCATATGCCAATACAAAGCTATATATTGGGATATACACCTTGGTCGTTTTTTAATTTGGGACTAAAAGTTCCCAAAGCTAAGTAAAAAATACCAACAATCTTCCACATATATAACAATATATGGTTGAGCGTTCCTCACTGTGACTTTCCATCATGCATTAGGATAGATGTCATCCATGATTTGAATCTTCTCGCATGGGTTAAACAACAGTACAATACAAGAATGGACTAAGCCTTGAATTATGAATCATAACAGTTATTCTTTCAACTCACACAATGACATCAGTTGTGCTTCTGGTCGCACATTAAATGTCTTATGCTGACCTAGTCTCGGTGTATGTATCTTCGGTGTCTACAAGCTTACCCTCAAGAGACGACCTATATCTATTTCCATACACTTAGGTGAGTTCTTCTAAGAGAGTTTAATATTACCCAACAAGGAGCCTTGCATTTCTGTGCGGTGCTACGCCGATGTGACATGGCTCGCAGCCGAAGTTCACTCCCTCTGGTGGTGTCATCTACTGTAGCATGAGGTCACAGGCCTCTCGGTAGTGTTGTACTACATCCCAACATGAAGCCTTGCGCTTCCGTGCGGTGCAACGCCACTGTGACATAGCTCGCAGCCGAGGTTTACTCCCTATTGTGGTGTCACATATTGTAGCATGAGGTCACAGCAGGCCTCTTAGTAGTTTGTACTACATCTCCCTTACTTTCAGCGTTATGCTATATGCCTATATATATGCGGTTCTACTGCCTCTATGACATGGCCCGAAGCTGAGGCTTTATATCTTTTATATCATCGTGGTGTCACACCATTGTAGCATAGGATACAAGTCTCTTGCTGTGTTGAACTACTCGTGCTTCCTGTAACGCACGCCGGACATTCACTCTGTCTAAGAACTCATTAAGGCGTCGAAGCCATCCTTACACAGGAATTGTTCAATATATATAAAGAACAAAATAGTAGACTAGTGGTTCCGGGTACGTATCTCACACTGTCCCGAAGGACTACCCACTATACCTGATATTTTTTTAGTCAGTGGTCCTCTCTTGAACCAAAAGCTAGATGCCTAGTAGATTTCTCTTTGAACTAATAGCATAAAACTTAATGGTACAGGATTGCAAAGAAACAATATCAGAGGTCTTTCAAACCCGTGTGTTGTTTTATCAGACAGTGTGGTATTATTTACTCAGGAATATTTTGTATATTAGCTGTGATCATTCGTTGTTTTATCTCTGTTCTATATGTTTGTGATACCATCTTTGTGAGTCGTTGTCTATGTGTGTGTATGTTTGTTATATAATGTATTGTTAGTGTCTTTATGTTGTTGCGGTATTTTTTTATTTTATTTTTTGGAAATCAATGACGTTCAGCGATACCAAAAATGTGTTGCTAACATGTATCCAAATGTTGCTATATGTATCAGTACGTCGATATATATGTCGCCAAAGCTGGAAAGTATAACGATGTTTAGCGACATACACAAAGTCGCTACATGTCACATAACTTCGCTAATATGCTGACATGGCAAAGTGTTCTATGTCAACCCACGTCGCTATCCTCCTTCAATATGTCGCTAGTTTTTCGTTGTTTTGGCAACAAATAATGATTAGATATAAGTCGCTAAATTAGTGGTACGTGTTCTCATATGTCGTCCAATATCGTTGTCCCTAAAAAAAATAGGACATTGCAGGTGTCACGAAATACGTCGCAAGTGCGACATTTAGCGGCATTTTACGATTCAACGACTAGATGTTATGCGACTCATCAAAAATGTTACTAAATGTCGCTAACATTATTAGCAACGTCTATTTAGACATTAGCGACGTCGTTTGGCGTCGCTAATTTGACTTTATTTTAGTAGTGTACATTATGACATAATTTTTCGTCATTGATCCACAATTGGAGGAATAAAAGAGTATCACAAAGTGTATGAGAAACAATCAGCCACTAAATTTATCGCAAAGTCTTTGTTATAGTGAGACAATTTTGAAATAGAAGTCGTTATTAAGTTGCCTATCTGTCGCTGCTTGTATTTCGCTATTTGGTCGTTTGTCTTTTCGTTGCTAATCTTTTGTAGTTAAGACGTCGAGCAACCGATGTCTTATTGACGGATTAGGGTTAGGAACATAGTGAATACCGACGACATTTGTTGATTGATAAGTCGTCGCTATTTACTGCTTATTTTTATATGTTTTTGTAGTTGGTATATAAAAGTCTAGCTTTTCAGCGATTTAGTTGGCATAAAATCAAATAAAATAATGGGATGGGACCATGGGTTTCTTCCTTCACGGATGCTCTTCCTTGTTCCTTTTGCCTTAGGCCATCGATCTTGAGCATTTAACAACATACATGCTTGTCATTTTCTGTCCCTCTTTTGCTATTTATTCTTCCCAACTTGGTAGGGCAAACGTGCTTCACCAGCTCTTGTCAAATTAAGTATCATACATACTTATTCGATCATTTGCAATTAAAAAAAAAATATTGGCCTTAACGGTATTAACTCATAACAAAGGAAATTCCAATGGCATTACTGCTACGAAAATGCTCCATATATCATTTTGCAAATGACGTCTAGTCTAGTGGTTAAAATCGATACATATTATCTAGGAGGTTGCGGATTCGAGCCTCCTGGATTTGAGGAAATTAAATGGTGAGTAGGTGATGGGTGCGGTGCAACTCCAGGTGCGGACCTTCGAATCAGGATGTGGTGGACCTTCGGGTCGAGTTTGTAGTCCTTCGGACCAGGAGTCTGTAACACAATTACCTCTTTATATATATATATATATATATATATATATATATATATATATATATATATATATATATATATATATATATATACGAGATATGAGCCATAGACTCATATTCCTATATGATATATATATAGGGTAAACGGGATATGAGACATAGGCTCATATTCCTATATGAGTCATGCATATGTGGACAAATAGGAATGGATTGTACTAGTGCACATGAATATGTTGACCAATAGGAATAGATTCCTACATCCCATGTGCACTAGTATAATCCATTCCTATTGGTCCACATATGCATTGGACCATGTAGAAATATGAACCTACGGCTCAAATCCATTTTATATATATATATATATATATATATATATATATATATATATATATATATATATATATATAGCCTAAAGGCCTGCTCCACCGACCGTTGTGCGCTCTTAGCCCACACTAGCCCGCAATACATATAATTAATTTTTTTGGAGAATTAAATTGCCTCTCCGTGATTAGAACCCACAACCTAAGGGGGATGACGCCCACCTCAACCACTTAATTTTTTTGGAAATTAAATTGCTTCCTCCTTATTAGAACCCATAACCTACAGGGAGGATGTTGTCCACCTCAGCCACTTGAACTAGAGGTAATTGACTTCTTTTATATATATATATATATATATATATATATATATATATATATATATAATTTGTTTAATATTTTATATCTAAAAATATATTATGCATGGATAAAAAAAGTAATTTATTCATCTACTTATTCAAAAACTGATCTAAACTCGTTCGTAACTTCTTTTTTATCTCCTCATGTTCTTAGGCCTCTTCTTCCACTATAAAAATCGAACTTTTCCTCCAAATCAGCTCGAAAATTCACTCTGACGACCGGCGGCGTGATGAAGCCCCACCGCTTCCCTCCTTGCACTATCGTCCTCTCCAAGATCCGAAAGTACTAAACGAGTACTTAGTTCCAAGGACATACAGGTCACTCGTCAGATCCAAGAAGAGAGAGCTTGACTTTGAGTGATTATGTCACTATTCTATAATAATTAATTATTAATCTAGATTTTAGCTATTTGATGTGGATTATTGTGTGAGTTGTAAAAGTGAATGTTAGTTTCATAGAAATTTGAATATTTCAATGTCAAAGTTACTCTTATTTATTGGGTCTTTAATTATTGTTACTAAGTTGTTGATTTGTTACTTAGTCAAAGTGACTATTATTTTTTGGGTTTCTAAAAATTATTGTTGCATGGTTGATTTGTTATTTATTGTCTTTAGTGTGATTCTTTACATTTTTTTTCCCTCAAGGAGGATAAATAGTAATAGTCAGAGGCGGATCCAGACTTGGGATGGAGTGGGCTCCAGCCCACCAAAAAATAAAAAAAATACTCTTTATTTTCATATAATTTATTTTTTTAATTATATGGATTAGCCTAGTTCTAATCCGCCCCGATCTATTATAGTCCATCTATTTTCAATTCCTCGATCCGCCTCTGGTAATAGTGAAATTGAAATATATCTATAGGTAGGAAGTTCGTGTTGTATTGAAACTTTTTTCCCGTTGTCCTATTATTCTCTCACTAAAAATTACACACGCAACTTGTGTGTGTATATATATATTTTATATTCGATATAAGACACAATAAGACAAACAGAAACGAACATCTCCTCGACGTAGATGCTTGTCGTCTTCGAACATTGATGTAGGTTTGCGTGGAGTTTGCATATTCAAACGATACGATCTATATATATATATATATATATATATATATATATATATATATATATATATATATATATGCAGTCTATTAATAATCCCTTTCACGTCTGTTGCTTCTGTCATCTTTAGCTTAGCGAAAAGGAATTCTTCTGCCATGATGAGGAAGTAGCCAAATTAGAAGTGGTCAAACGAAAGACAAGCAAGCTATAGCGTTGAACAAAGGCCACAAATATGAATACGGTTTTGGTCGAAAGAAACAAGAGCCTAATGGAAGTAAGTAGCGACAGCCAGGGGCGGACGCACACTTAGCTTGCACTGGGCTGTAGTCCAGTGCAAAAAAAAAATAGTAAACTTTTTTTCATTATATGCTAAGTCCAGTGCAAAAAATAAAATAGTAAACTTCTTTTTTATATATATGCTAGTATAGACTTATAGCCCACCCAATACTCCATAAAGCTTATCCATTATACCAATCAACAGATGTGAAGAGTGAATCATTTGAGTCCAGAGACCTCAGACTCCGACTCTCTCACTCTTTGTCTCATAGTCTAGGGTTTATTATACAATGATCCGCGACCGATGACCGGAGACCCCCGAGGCCGCGACCCACGACCGAGATGCTCCGGGTGCTCCCCATCTCCGGGTGCTCCCCTTCTCCACACTCCAGTCCAACCAGCGACCGGCGACCAGGACGCTGCAGCCCCTCGGCCCCCTCCCGCTCTCGGCTCTCCTAGTCTCTCTCTTCATCTCCTCTGGTAAAATCCTATCATCATCACCATCCTCCTTTGATTTAATTTTTTGTAAAATTCTAACCCATAAATATTTTACTCAATGTGTTTATCTTTAGTAGTTATATTTAATTGACATACAAAGGGAATATAGTTTGGATTGTTAGTTACAACTTCAGATTTTGAAGGAGTTTGTATGCAGGAACAATCCATGTGTTTATTAGAATTTGAAAACTTTAAATTTTAACTGTTGTTAATTCTATTTTTTATTATATTTGTATGTCACTTATTTTTACTGTCTTAGAGTCTTAAAATTGTAAATATGAATATGATTCCTAGTAATGAATTGAATCATTTTACCTATATGTCTAGGCTTTTTTATGGTCTAAGAAAAATATTTTAATTGTGTTATTTCTTTACATAAGCTGTTTGGTTATTTCTATAATTTTAATCTTCTATATGAAATCAAGTCTTTATAGTTATCTTCTTGAAACCTATTGCAAATGGACCTGATAGATTTATATGTACTTTCTTCTAAAAGCTGATCTTATATATCTTTCCAGGTTGCTTGGTTGTTCAAGTAAGCTGCTCAGTTGTCACCTGAAAATGCAAATGTTCATACCTTACTTGGTGCCTAACAACTTGGAGTGCAAGAGTACTTTTTCCTCAAGGTTTTGGCTTTTATTTTCAGATTCTTGCTTCCTAGTATTCTTTTTTGAAATACTTATTATATCTTTGGAATAGATTGAAGCAATTATATTTGGTGAAAAATTATCAATTAGTAAACATTACCAAAATATAGGCATAAATTTACAAAAAAAAAATCTGTCGAATCATCGAATTTACAAAGAAAAGTCTGTCGAATTTTTGGCATAAATTTTTAGAATCTTATAGTAACTACTAGCTAGCCCACCCTACTCCAAAATTCTGGCTCCGCCCCTGACGACAGCCATTGATATATGGAGGTCGAAATCTATATATCTCTTCTCTACTCTTTTAAAAACGGTCATTTATTTAAAAGGGCTAAAAAAAATTCGCACAAATATATATTTAAAAATTAATTTAAAAATATTAAATTATTTAACAAATTTTAATTTAAATATACTTAAATATTTAAAATATTTTTGAACAATATTATAAAATTATTTATTTTACTTACAATATACGTGAATTTACTAATACATATAATAGGTACATCCGAGAAAAATATACTACCGAGATCTCTGCACAGAGTTCCAGATGCAGGACATGATTGCCAATGTATAGAGTTGCAAGGGTTATAAGGTAGGAATTCCAATAGAAAATGCACAAGTATCGATCAAATATCAACTATTGGAAATTGAAAAACTTATGTTATATTCCCTGCAAATAGGAGAAAATCGTTCTGCTAAGCATATTTCTACTCTTATAATATTACATAATTAAACAACTAGTTAAATTTTATTTATTTATTAATTTATTTTATTTTATTTTTATTTTATTTTTTTTAATTACGTGAGTATATAAGTATGGCTTAGACCGCTAGACTTTTTATAAAAAGTAGAGATATATTCATAACAAATTATAATTAAAATATAATCAAATCTATAACAAATTATAATTAAAATAATATAAACATATATATAACAAATTTTAATTTAAATATATTTAAATATTTAAACTACTTTACAATAATTAATATTAGGAATATTTTATTTTAATTTATTTCACATGTAACACATATTTACTAGTATATATAACAAGTCCAAATCTAGGAGCTACATGAGATTTAGATTGCAATTTTGTCATAATTGTATATGGATGGTCAAGAGAAGCAGTAGTAATTGTACCATTATTGTGAAGAAAACTTCAGAAAAACAACAGATATATGACTAATTTGGTTTCCGTAATATAGAGCAAAAACGTGAAAATGATACGCAAAAGTGCATTTAGTTACCACATTTGTTTTTTATCATACAAATTGACCGAAAAAACAATAAACGTCAATCTGCCTATAAAGCAACATTTGTCAATTTATCGTTTGAAATAGAATATATTTAATTTAAAATGGAAATTAAAGTAGTCTAATGGAAGCTGGATTTAAAGTTCTGTTAGGAAATACAACAAATTTATCATCACGAAGACAACTTAGTAATGACAAACAGACCATATGGGCTTCTTAGGATTGCGAGTGCTCTATCATCTTGGGCTCTTTTGGCGCACAATAACCATACGGGGAGCTCGACCGGATGACCCCTCGGATGGCTAACTTATCAACCTAATTAATAGCAGTAGGGGTGCGAATTATTCGATTTTGGACCAAAAATCGAATCGAATCGAACCGAACCGTACCGAATAAGAGATTTGGTTTGTTTGGAAAAGAAAAAAAAAATCGGTTCTGTTTCGATTTTAAAAAATATTATATTTTTTTTATCCGGTTTCGATTTTTTTGTTTTGGTTTCAGTCCAAAACCGAAAATCGAACAAGACATACAATTATATCAATACCTTCAATTATATACATATTTTGTGATAAAAATGTGTATATTTTGAAAGCAACAATTTTATGTATGCGTTTTGAAGCCAAATTTTGGTAATTTAACAACTAGTACAAATTTTGACAAAATACAATAAATATGTATATAAAAATTATAATTCTTAATATAAGTTAACCACGATTTCATCTTTGAACCCTACCCATTAAACAATATAAATATTCCAACCGAATAAACCGAATCGTTATTCGGTTCGGTTCATTCGGTTTCGATTTTGGCTAATTTCGGTTCAATTTTGGACATTTAGATTTTCGGTCTATTTGATTTTGATTATTTCGGTTGAAACCCAATAAACCGAACGATCATCTCTAAGTAGAAGTTTAACAAAAAAGGCTAGTGCCCTGAAGTTCACTTTACAGTTGTATGCGAGACATATTGAGTCCTACAAACTTGGGTCGAGCCTTGCTGGTTGGGCTAGGGGTATATCGCATTAGTTGTCCCAACCCAACCGACGAGGACGGAGGCTGAATTTTAGTTTTCCAGGCTGAATTTATAATGTCTTAAAAAAATTTTAACAAAATGAATGTTGTATCAGTATCGTCATATGCATATCTCATTGTGTCCATATCATATCGTATTTGGCCAATGTAGAACTATGTCCAACATATTAAAAAAATGTGAACCTGATAAAAAAATTTAGTTTACCATGTAGACTTTTTTAGGCATAAATTCGAACACTAAGAACCTTCGATATCATCTTTCACCATTAACAGAGGAACCGCGATGTAGCCGAACTCGTGGATGGTGCAAGGAGGTTCGGACAGCGAGGGAAGTGCTTTTCTTTTTAACTTGACCGCTTCCTTTTAACTTTTCATTGGAAGCTAGCTAGTCCCTTACATTGACGTCAATGAGCCTATACGATGGTTCCTTAATGAGGAAGGACTTCCTCTTTTCTGGACAAAATGTTTCCTAACTGGCCAAGCTTTTAGAACTTGGGAGTTGTATATAAAAGATTATGTTATCTATATTGTATCAAATTTCAAATTGGGTCTAATACGTACAGTGTTAACTTTCATGAAGTTCTTCCAAATCACATATGCAAACCTCGAAGACATCGTATGGTATATAACATAGCAAATGGCCAAATACTCTATAATTAATTATAGTTGTTTGGGGGCGACAACCATGCCAATAACTAGATTTTTTTTTCTAGTTATTGTTATCGGTTGGTTGGTTGGTTAGTTTTTTTTTTTTTTTTTTTTTTTTTTTTTTTTCCAAGTTGAAGTGAAAATGGGAAGAAGAAAAAAAAGTGCTTGAAGCATGATGATGGATTGGGCTATATGAAAATTTGACAAGATATGGCATATATGTCAAGTCTTGTAAGTGGAGTATCTACCATTTTGTCGAAAAATAACTGTGATAGTGGACAACTATACAAAAGTCACATGTATTTAACAATTTTAACAAAGTATATACCTGCAAGTATAAAGTGTATCATAATAGTTATAACATATCATTATGTGACTTGTTTGATAAAATAACATTAGCATCAGGTCTAAAAAAATCTGGGTGGGCTCTGGGTGGGTTGGAGCCCACTAGTAGCACTGCATGTGCCTGTCGATTGGACTTTGTGAGGAGATCATCCATCCGTGTATGCGCCTACAGACGTTGCGATTTGGCGATGGAACATTTGGATGATCAGCCTCTGATAAGTTGCCCCAACGTTCATCAAAGACGAAAGGCATCACACTATAACAATATGTTCCTTGGGTGTGAGAAACGTTTTGTCCTCGTCATGTAAGGTGTATTTTAACAAAAAAATTTACTGTATCGATAATAAATTTATATTAATTAAATATAGCGGTAGAAGTTTGATAAATTTTAAAATTACGATAGGAATCGCCAGTTGGGTTGGCAAAAATTTGGATAATCGACCAAAAATCCGACGTGACAAAAAAAAAAGAAAAACTCAAAAACCATATTTTCGCCAACCGAGTTGGTGAAAATTTGGATAACCGACCAAAAATTCGACGTGACAAAAACCCAAAAACCATATTTTCGCCAACTCCGTTGGCGAAAATTGGGTCCTTGATTTTTTATTTGGTTTTTTGTTTAGGGGTTTGTTTGGTTTGGTTTTTTTTTGTTTTATTTGTGTTATTTTTTCTTTGTGGTTTTTTTATTTTTTGTTTTTGTAGGTTTATTTTATAGGTATGTTAATAGTAAGTCTGAATGTTTATAGTAACTGATATAACAATTTCATCGACCTCTCTTGGCTAATTCTCGATAGTTCGGATGATCAATCTCTCTTAGATTGAATCGGTCCCACTTTTCTCGTGTATTCTCCGGGGCCGCATCATCACCACCTCCTTCACTGTCCTCCACTTGAGATTGCATCGGTGTTGATGGAGTTGTCAAGATATGCGAATAGGTGGTAACGCCGGAGACGAATAGGCCACCCCACTGAGAATCTCCCTCATGGGCCCACTGAGAATCTCCCTCGGGGGCCCACTGAGAAATGTCCGCACCGGCCTCCTTGACTGTTACATCCCATTTAAATAGTTTTATTTTATGAGAACAATATGTAATTTCATTGAAATAGAACGAAGTTACATTCCAATAAAGTTTGTACTGATATAACAATTTCATCGACTCTCTTAGCTAATTCCCGATAGTTCGGACGATCAATGTCTCTTAGATTGAGTCGGTCCCTCTTTTCTCGTATATTCTCTGGGGCTGCATCATCACCACCTCCTTGACTGTCCTCCACTTGAGATGGCATCGGTACTGATGGAGTTGTCAAGATATGCGAATAGGTGGTAACGCCGGGGGCTTTCAAATTTTTGCCAACTCAGTTGACGAAAATTTGTCTATTTCCATCCAAAAGTCGAATTTTTGCCAACCCAGTTGGCGAAAATCAAGTTCTCCAAAATTTCGATATGTATCGGAATTTAAAATTTTCCTAAACTTCTATCGTTATATTTAATTAATATAAATTTATTATCGGTACAGTAAATTTTCTGTAAAAAAATTAAAAATAAAATTATCGAAAGTAAAATTAGGAGGTCGAAACATCGTTTTTTTATGATTCTAAAAATTTTGGAAGTTCGTCAAACGATGAAACGGTTTATCCCGAAGTACTTTTCCATACGGTCATTTTGGCACAAACTGGACCTTGTTTCGATCTCCTAGTCAAAAGTGTCACGCCCCAGTCCCAAAAATGCCGAGGGACTGGACACGTGGCAATGGCCAGCAGCACGCACCGATGGACAACCCAATATAATGGATCCATCAGGGCATGCTTAAGCTGTAGTCTAACAGTAAGATGTTACAAGTCTCAGGTATTTCTAATCTCATCCACAGAATAAACACAGATTAATGCCAGAAATAATGCAATAGAATAACTAAACAAATCTCAAATAAGGTTATCTCGGAAAACAATCCGAGAATCAGTCTGTTACATTAAGGAAATAGACAGGAAATAAAATACTGAAAATAGAAATACTGAGTGAATGAAGCCGGTGCTCAGGAGAAGTCCTCTGGTGCGAGCTCGTCCTCAGGTCCTGGTACAACTCCTGGAAGTGCTCCTGTACGGTGTATCTCTGGATGGTTCTCTTCGGCTATACCTGGGGACATAGTCCATTCCAGGTCCTCAGGGGACATAACAAGGTACAGATAATACAAGCCAAAATATAAGCAGTGCAGAAATTGAATGAAACAGCAAGGTAAACTATGTAACTAGCTAGGTGATAAATGCAAGTTGAGAGCATCACTAGAACTCCGGCTGAAGCTGCTACAAGCTCTGTGTCGGGGAGCCGGTAGCAGTGATATCATGTAGTTGTCTAGCTCAATGGGAGACTACGACGCCGGCATAATATAAAATCAACCTGTAGCCTGTGTAACTCTCCCCACCCAATGTAATCACGCATATCATAACCATAACGTCTCATGTCCATGTCAAGCGGGATCATAGCTAATGCAACAAGTCATAAAGTCTCTAGGAACATATGTCAATGTCAAGTCCTGTATCATATACAGAATTACCATGAATGTCTCAGGAAGACTCTGTCTCATAAATAGTGTCAAGTGTCCTGGGTTCTGTTGTACTTGATAGGACAAGTACCAAGAGTAAGGGTATCGAATGTCCATCTCTAATGACGTACCCAACATCGCGTACGGTGTTGGCACCCGACTATGATCGGACACTAAGTACGTCACACGTTTCCTAGGTTAAGCAGTTAAAACAAGTTTATATGAATTTACACAAGAACTCCAGCAAAATATTATCACAGGAACTACTGAGATTTGACGAGCTTTACTTGCCCACTGATGCTAAATTAAGCCAAGGAAATAAATAGCAGACTGTAGGGTTTGGCAAGGTACACTTGCCCACTGATGCATAACTAAGCCAAGGAACTAGGTAGCAACGCTGCAAGTTTTGGCGAGGTACACTTGCCTGTGGTTCCGGCTCTGATTGCAGCTCTGACTTCAGCTGAATTTGTAGGCGGTATTCCGGTTGCTGAAATAAACACCACCATCAGATCCAGAAAATATCAATCAGCTAGAAACGCCTGTCCTTGAGTCCAATTTGGAGACAAGGACAGAAACGGCAGTTTCGGGTCAAGACGGGGTCCACATGTGGGCCCGATTTGCACCAAAAAATGTGTCAGGGTCAAAGGTCTCCAAATTTACCAAACTTAGTGTCAACAGGTCAGGAATGATGATACGAACCCAACGGAACTTCCAGAATTGGATTCCGATGAGCCGATCACAAAATCGCCCGTCGAGCGGGGCCTGTGGGGCCCACGACACGCGATTTCGTCAACGTTCTCAGAATCGAACCAAACTTGGCTCACAAGACCAGCGTATTGCTACGAGTCCGATGGCGCAAGTTTCGTTTCAATCCGACGTGTGTACACAAAGTTAGGGTAAAATACAGAAAAGTCGGATACGGGGCGATGTCCGCGGATACGCGTTGATCCCAGTGTGCACGCACACCCGAATCGACTTCTGCGAAATCTCACACGTCCGTATCGACGACGCGCACGTGTCTATGAAGACCGCGCGCGACCAAGTCGTCCCGTTTGGCGGGGCGTACCCAGTTCCGGGGTGAAACAGGGTCTGGTTTTTTCAGTTTTTGGATCGCGGTGTGCGATCACCACAGGACGCGATGCCCCGAACGGTTTGTTCGGGCACCGGGAGGGTCATACAGGCTCCGCAACGCAATTTACGGAATCGAAAACAGAGCTACGAGCAAGAAGATACACGCACCTGAACGGGGCCCAAAAATCGGGGTCTGAATCGTGTCCGACACGTGTCGGATTCGGGGATTTAGGGTTAGGGTTAGGGTTCCGGTGGCTATGCGGCGGAGGGAGGCGGCTGGGCGGCCAGGCTGAGGCGGAGGGGGCCGGGGGCAGCGCGGCGAGGCGGCGGCCGGGCTCGTCGGCGCAGCAGCGGCCGGAGGCGGCTCGGGGAGCTGCCCGAGCTGCTGCTGCTGTCGTCGTGGTGACCGGGGACGGCGGAGCGGGGCGCCGGAGGGGAGGATATGGCCGAGGAGAGGGATGGGCGGCGGTGGCGGCGTCGTGGCGGTGGTCTACGTCGACGGCGATGGGTGGCACGGTGGGGGCAGCGGGGTTTAAATAGGGCTGGGGGCCGGAGAAGGCGGGGAGAGGGGGCGGAGAAGGCGGAGGCTGGGTGGACGGCCGGGCGGAGCGGAGGGAGGGCGCGGCGGCCGGCGCCGGACTCGGGCCGAGGGGAGAAGGGGACCGGGTCGTGGGGTGCGGGTTCGGGCGGGTCGGGTCTGGCGGATCCTGTAGCGCCCCGTTCTCCCGATGCGGAGAGCGCGGCTAAGAAACACAAGACGGTATCGTTCGATCGGGATAGATTGAATTAAGAACTCGTCCTCGTTATGGATTTGTTTCTTCGGAATCGATTCTCATATTCAGTGGACTGCGTCCCAAGGATCGGCTTAGCGGCAGAGTCAGGAGGGACCTCTCCGCTGCTATCTTTTATTGCCTCGGTTTTTGATGTCGCTTGTTGCTTTCGTGCTTTGAGTTGGTTTTGGGATTTGCTTGTTTTCCTTGAACGGTTTCGATGGTTTCATTATTTTTGTTCATTGACTTGCACTTCTATTCCGAGATTGGAAAGAGAGGAAGGAGTATTAATTAAGCTGTTCGTGTGCAGGTGAACGAGCAGTAGGCGGCTTGCGAGCGGAGTCGTGAAGCACCTCTTTCCTTCTTCCTTCCAAAATCTAAGTGAGTGGCTACCAACCCGATTAGCTAGCACTGCTTCCAAGCTTCACAGCTAAAACACTTGCATTCTCTTCGCCCCGATCAAACGATACCAAGTAATAATAAAAGAAACCAAGATAAAAGAGAATAGACTTGGTTATTGTGCTTGTCAACCAAACATGTGAACTGTTATCTTATGTATGCTTGTTCGTGCAAATGTTCTATAAAACGTGCTAAGTATAGAACACATCTTGTATATGCATAATTGTTCAGGGAGGCTATGCTAAATAAATTATGCAATACTGCTTGTCGTGTACTCGTGTTCTTGCACTCGTGTTGCCTCAAATGCATAACTTGTTAACTTGATAAATTGTGTACGATCATGGACAACTTGTGCACAAGGTATAGTTCTGCGGACGGTCGCTGGGGCACTGGCACCGATCCGATCCGGGCGGAACTCGTGTATAGTCATCATGTACGGGATAGGATAGCTTGCAGCGCATCGTGTACTCTCGTAGCCTGCTATCCTTGTCCCGGACTAGTCCATTATGGCAATCGTGCCAGTGATCATCGTGTATATTTAAACCTGTTGCAAACTAACTTGTGTCTTCGTGGCAGGGAAGGCAGGGTAAGTATTGTGCAGGTAATTCAGACGGGCAGGTAAAATCCACCGAACGGTGGCACGTTCATTTCAGTAAATTCTATATGCTGCTTACCTATAAATGAACTAAGGCAAGATAGAAACCCACAAATATGCATGCTTCATTAAAACAACGTGTTGATTGGTATAGTTCGGCTAGCTCAACTTCACCAGCATGTTTCGATATGCTGACCCTCGTTGAAACAGGTTCTCCGCACTAAGGCGAACCGAGCGAGGAGCCGAAGTCGTCTACCCGATCCAGTCCAGCTGTTGGCGCATCTTTCCCGCGCCCCCTGAAGCCTTTTGAAGTCCGAAGTTGCAACTCTTCATACACAAATGCAGCTCCGTGGCAAAGCTATCCTCCAGCTTGGAGGTCTTTATCGTTTTGAGTTTATAAAGGGATGTAATATACAGGACTGCTATCTCATTTTGAGTCAACACTTTTGTAAGTCGTTCGGCATATTAGCTGACTCGTTCAGGAGTTTGTAATAGATGTTCATTATCAATAAAGAGAACTTTTTCATGTTTCAAATCTGTGTTTCAATTTATCTGCGTACTCTGAATATGTGCTTGCTATGCAAAATACTTTAGCCTTGTGCGGGCGCAACCCCAGGCCCGCACGGCGGTCACGATTCGGGGGACGCCCCAACGATTCTAAGGAATCGGGTCGTGACATAGTGGTATCAGAGCACAGATTCAAAGTTCCTTAGACTTCGTGCTGGAAAAGTTCCTTTAACGATCAAATTCCTATGCGAACTCTTGAACTCGTTAGGCCAAAATGAGATACGTTCATGCAATAAGTCCATAATACATTATGATCCTAATGTAATTTACCTTCTTTTGAAGGAATGGCTCCAGCGCAATTTGCAGCGCAAATACCGGACGAAGCGCAAGGCCAAGAAAGTAGTTCGGATACTTCGGAAAGTTCAAGGAGCCAGCGAACTGCGCCAAGCATCGATCCCATCCAGCAAATATTGCGGATGTTGGAGGAAAACCAACAAAGGGACGAGGCTCGCTATGAACGGGCCGAGAAGCGGGCGGAAGAGAGCCAGCTCAAGTTTCAAGACAATATAGAAGCACGATTCTCAGTCCAACAGAAGCAGGTAGATACCCTGCAGCAGATCGTTCAGACTTTGGCATCCAACCAGTCCGCGGCAACGCCAGCGACTCCGGTGGAACAGCCCGTGCTTGAAGTAGAGACGCCGCAAATTCCAAGGGCGAGGGACGTGACTGCCTTCGACTTTGGCCACTTCAAGAAAGTCTGCAACACCCCATTCAACGGGACTGAGGACCCAGTCGTAGCTCTAGATTGGTTGGCCGAACTTGAAGATCACTTCACTCTGCTAGAGGTTCCCGAAGAGAAGCGCGTCGCCTGCGCACAACTACAGCTCCGTCTCAACGCACACGATTGGTGGGACGTGCATCGACGATCTCTCCAATTTGATCACGGAGAGGAGGCGATCTCGTGGACGACTTTTCGTGCCGCGTTCGAAGAGGAGTTTGTACCCTCTCCAGTACAACGTCGAATGGAAAACGAGTTCGTGCAGCTGCGGCAAGGCAGCATGACAGTTAAGGAGTACTCCGCCGAATTCAACCGACTCTCTAAATTCGCTAGGGCCTATTTACCTGATGCATCGAGTCGAGCTAGAAGGTTTGAAGGTGGACTACGCCCTGCCATCCATTCGCATGTAGCCGTTCATCAGTATCGTACAATGCGTGAAGTCATGAATCACACCCTATCTCTCGAACCACTCTATCCTCACGTTCCTGCCGGCGCTGTGCATACCTACAATCACAAACGCCAAAGCAACGACAGAGAAAATACTGCTGCAAAGCGCCCTAACAACGGAGGGCACCAAAGAGGAAACCCAGGGCCATCGTGTAATTTCTGTAAAAAGTGTGGGCACACAGCCAACAATTGTCGCTTGAGACTTGGGTTATGCCTAGCGTGTGGACAATTAGGCCATGCCATTAATTCCTGTCCGAACCTTCCTGATCGTCGTCCCTAACGAAATGCTCCCTAACGGTATGTTCTATCCTAAGTTTCGGGACGAAACTTCCAATTAGTTGGGTAGGATGTAGCGCCCCGTTCTCCCGATGCGGAGAGCGCGGCTAAGAAACACAAGACGGTCTCGTTCGATCGGGATAGATTGAATTAAGAACTCGTCCTCGTTATGGATTTGTTTCTTCGGAATCGATTCCCATATTCAGTGGACTGCGCCCCAAGGATCGGCTTAGCGGCAGAGTCAGGAGGGACCTCTCCGCTGCTATCTTTTATTGCCTCGGTTTTTGATGTCGCTTGTTGCTTTCGTGCTTTGAGTTAGTTTTGGGATTTGCTTATTTTCCTTGAACGGTTTCGATGGTTTCATTGTTTTCGTTCATTGACTTGCACTTCTATTCCGAGATTGGAAAGAGAGGAAGGAGTATTAATCAAGCTGTTCGTGTGCAGGTGAACGAGCAGTATGCGGCTTGCGAGCGGAGTCGTGAAGCGCCTCTTTCCTTCTTCCTTCCAAAATCTAAGTGAGTGGCTACCAACCCGATTAGCTAGCACTGCTTCCAAGCTTCACAGCTAAAATACTTGCATTCTCTTCGCCCCGATCAAACGATACCAAGTAATAATAAAAGAAACCAAGATAAAAGAGAATAGACTTGGTTATTGTGCTTGTCAACCAAACATGTGAACTGTTATCTTATGTATGCTTGTAAGTGCAAATGTTCTATAAAACGTGCTAAGTATAGAACACATCTTGTATATGCATAATTGTTTAGGGAGGCTATGCTAAATAAATTATGCAATACTGCTTGTCGTGTACTCGTGTTCTTGCACTCGTGTTGCCTCAAATGCATAACTTGTTAACTTGATAAATTGTGTACGATCATGGACAACTTGTGCAAAGGTATAGTTCTGCGGACGGTCGCTGGGGCACTGGCACCGATCCAATCCGGGCGAAACTCGTGTATAGTCATCGTGTACGGGATAGGATAGCTTGCAGCGCATCGTGTACTCTCGTAGCCTGCTATCCTTATCCCGGACTAGTCCATTATGGCAATCATGCCAGTGATCATCGTGTATATTTAAACCTGTTGCAAACTAACTTGTGTCTTCGTGGCAGGGAAGGCAGGGTAATTATTGTGCAGGTAATTCAGACGGGCAGATAAAATCTACCGAACGGTGGCACGTTCATTTCAGTAAATTCTATATGATGCTTACCTATAAATGAACTAAGGCAAGATAGAAACCCACAAATATGCATGCTTCATTAAAACAACGTGTTGATTGGTATAGTTCGGCTAGCTCGCCTTCACCAGCATGTTTCGATATGCTGACCCTCGTTGAAACAGGTTCTCCGCACTAAGGCAAACCGAGCGAGGAGCCGAAGTCGTCTACCCGATCCAGTCCAGCTGTTGGCGCATCTTCCCCGCGCCCCCTGAAGCCTTTTGAAGTCCGAAGCTGCAACTCTTCATACACAAATGCAGCTCCGCGGCAAAGCTATCCTCCAGCCTGGAGGTCTTTATCGTTTTGAGTTTATAAAGGGATGTAATGTACAGGACTGCTATCTCATTTTGAGTCAACACTTTTGTAAGCCGTTCGGCATATTAGCTGACTCGTTCAGGAGTTTGTAATAGATGTTCATTATCAATAAAGATAACTTTTCCATGTTTCAAATCTGTGTTTTAATTTATCTGCGTACTCTGAATATGTGCTTGCTATGCAAAATACTTTAGCCTTGTGCGGGCGCAACCCCAGGCCCGCACGGCGGTCACGATTCGGGGGACGCCCCAACGATTCTAAGGAATCGGGTCGTGACAGATCTGACCCGACCCGCTAGTGGCTGGGCCGGGCTCGGGCCCAATGGGCCGGGCCGGGCTGAGGGTTTGGGCAAATAATAATAACAATAATAATAATAATAATAATATCATTAATTAATTAATTGTATTTAGGTGTTTTAAAAATAGGTCCGGGGCCCAATAAATTTCAGAAAAATTACCCTAAGTCCAGTTTTTTATTTTACACCCAAAAATATTATTTCTATAATATTTTAATACTGTTTATTATTATTTAATAATTAAAATCCTATTTTTAAATTATAAAAAATTCCCAGAAAATTTTAAAAAATTGTGAAAAATCCAGTTTTGAAAATCTTGAAAAATCAGGGGGTTTACAATCTACCCCCCTTAAGAGGATTGCGTCCTCGCAATCAAAGAATAACCGGTCAACAGAGATGACACGGTTGTTCGAAACACATCACAAGATACTTAGGGAAGTACCGTTTTCCTAAAAATGAAAGTTATACATTTTCCAAAAAATTTAGTTAAAGCAAGAAAATTACAACTTTTATGAAAACCAGGTTGTTATTAACAAGTTGAAAATTACTAGGTTGGGGCTGAGATCACGAACCAAGAGGCACGAGCTACTACAAGACTAGAAACGGATAACTACGAATCACTTACGCGCATCAGCTACTCCATGAGTCTGCGCGTTCTCCACGGTCTTCGCTGGAGCTTGTCCGTGTCCTTGCAGTTGATTCCTCTGCTGCTGTTGAGCCTGCTGGAAGAGGGTTGCTTGAGGTGCCAAGGGTGGCCTCAGTATTGGTGAAGCTTGCAATGCTGGAGAGGCTGACCGTGGTGCTGGTAACACTTGCTGGTTACCTGTTGGTGCTCTGTCTCGACGTTCAGGGCATTCCCTCAGTAAATGCTGACTGGATCCGCAAGCCAAACATAATCTCATTTTTCGTCTGCACTTGTTTTCTATATGACCTCGCCTGTGACAATATGGGCAGACAGGTATTGCTTGTGGAGATGCTTCTGGTGGCTGGTGTATGTGAGGCATTTTTGCTACTTCTTCTTGTGGTGCTCCGGCTGGTGCTGACGTGGATGGCCGCTTCAGACTGGTCTCTCTCCTGATGACGCGTTCCATGCGTCGTGCTGCAGCAAGGACGTCCGAATACGAAGTAGGTGCAACGGATCCAATTAGTTTCTGTAGCTCAATGTTTAGTCCGTCGAAGAATTTCTCAGCCTTCTTTTCTTCTGTCGGGATCAATTTGGAGCAAAGCGACTTAGACGAATGAACTCAGCGTTGTACTCTTCCACCGTCTTAGTATCCTGAGTGAGGTGATTAAACTTGTCCCGAAGTTCTGATCGAGCGACAGCTGGAATGTACATCTCCTGAAAGAGTCTAGAGAACTCTTCCCAAGTGGCTCGGTCTGGTCCGAGCCGTGCCTCCTCGGATAGCCACCAGTGATGTGCATTGTCCGTCAACTGCATTCTGACGGCAGTCATCCAACGTTCCTTTGGAAGCTCAGCTGCTTCTAATTGATGTTGAGTGTTGGTGAGCCACTCATGAACTTCAGTGGGCTCTTTTTTGCCTGAGAAGGTACGAGGCTTCAGCTGGCAAAAATCAGAAATAGAGCCCGTCGTTGGTCGTCGTGCTGGTAGGTCTGCCTGCTCTAGTACGGTTACTAGGCTGCGACTGAAAGCCTCTTGTTGAGCTTGCGTTATTGCATAGATCATTTGAAACATCTGCTGTCCTTCCATGGCCTGTCCTGGTGGAATTACGGGCATTGATGGAGTAACTGGCGTCGTTGGTGGAATGTCATCTTGCTGGATTCTCGGGGCATGTTGTTGAGCTGACTGTCCTCCATCCACTGGTGTTACTTCGTCTTCGTTGGTTACCTCAGCATCTCGTGGTGACGTTATGGGAGTCTCGTCGTTTGCTCGTGAATCCATAACCCTGCAACCAAAATAAACAATAAAAGGCGCACAGGATTCAAGGCAGGATGCAAGTCGATAAATTAATTCGAAGTCGATATGGATATCAAGAACATTTCAAGCAAGTGGATGAGATCCTAAAAGCTTATCCTACTTTATTGTAGGCCTGTTCGGTCCCTGAGTTAAAATCGAACAATTTAGTCGTAGACCTGCATGGGCCACCACAAAAACTATGTCACGTCCCAGTCCCAAAAATACCGAGGGACTGGACACGTGGCAATGGCCAGCAGCACGCACCGATGGATAACCCAATTTAATGGATCCATCAGGGCATGCTTAAGCTGTAGTCTAACAGTAAGATGTTACAAGTCTCAGGTATTTCTAATCTCATCCACAGAATAAACACAGATTAATGCCATAAATAATGCAATAGAATAACTAAACAAATCTCAAATAAGGTTATCTCGGGAAACAATCCGAGAATCAGTCTGTTACATTAAGGAAATAGACAGGAAATAAAATACTGAAAATGGAAATACTGAGTGAATGAAGCCGGTGCTCAGGAGAAGTCCTCTGGTGCGAGCTCGTCCTCAGGTCCTGGTACAGCTCCTGGAAGTGCTCCTGTACGGTGTATCTCTGGATGGTTCTCTTCGGCTATACCTGGGGACATAGTCCATTCCAGGTCCTCAGGGGACATAACAAGGTACAGATAATACAAGCCAAAATATAAGCAGTACAGAAATTGAATGAAACAGCAGGGTAAACTATGTAACTAGCTAGGTGATAAATGCAAGTTGAGAGCATCACTAGAACTCAGGCTGAAGCTGCTACAAGCTCTGTATCGGGGAGCCGGTAGCAGTGATATCATGTAGTTGTCTAGCTCAATGGGAGACTACGACGCCGGCATAATATAAAATCAACCTGTAGCCTGTGTAACTCTCCCCACCCAATGTAATCACGCATATCATGACCATAACGTCTCATGTCCATGTCAAGCGGGATTATAGCTAATGCAACAAGTCATAAAGTCTCTAGGAACATATGTCAATGTCAAGTCCTGTATCCTATACAGAATCACCATAAATATCTCAGGAAGACTCTGTCTCGTGAATAGTGTCAAGTGTCCTGGGTTCTGTTGTACTTGATAGGACAAGTACCAAGAGTAAGGGTATCGAATGTCCATCTCTAATGACGTACCCAACACCGCGTATGGTGTTGGCATCCGACTATGATCGGACACTAAGTACGTCACACGTTTCCTAGGTTAAGCAGTTAAAACAAGTTTATATGAATTTACACAAGAACTCCAGCAAAATATTATCATAGGAACTACTGAGATTTGACGAGCTTTACTTGCCCACTGATGCTAAATTAAGCCAAGAAAATAAATAGCAGACTGCAGGGTTTGGCAAGGTACACTTGCCCACTGATGCATAACTAAGCCAAGGAACTAGGTAGCAACGCTGCAAGTTTTGGCGAGGTACACTTGCCTGTGGTTCCGGCTCTGATTGCAGCTCTGACTTCAGCTGAATTTGCAGGCGGTATTCCGGTTGCTGAAATAAACACCACCATCAGATCCAAAAAATATCAATCAGTTAGAAACGCCTGTCCTTGAGTCCAATTTGGAGACAAGGGCAGAAACGGCAGTTTCGGGTCAAGACGGGGTCCACATGTGGGCCCGCTTTGCACCAAAAAATATGTCAGGGTCAAAGGTCTCCAAACTCATCAAACTTAGTGTCAATAGGTCAGGAATGATGATACGAACCCAACGAAACTTCTAGAATTGGATTCCGATGAGCCGATCACAAAATCGCCCGTCGAGCGGGGCCTGTGGGGCCCACGACACGCGATTTCGTCAACGTTCTCAGAATCGAACCACTTGGCTCACAGGACCAGCGTATCGCTACGAGTCCGATGGCGCAAGTTTCGTTTCAATCCGACGTGTGTACACAAAGTTAGGGTAAAATGCAGAAAAGTCAGATACGGGGCGATGTCCGCGGATACGCGTTGATTCCGGTGTGCACGCACACCCGAATCGACTTCTGCGAAATCCCACACGTCCGTATCGACGACGCGCACGTGTCTGTGAAGACCGCGCGCGACCAAGTCGTCCCGTTTGGCGGGGCGTACCCAGTTCCGGAGTGAAACAGGGTCTGGTTTTTCCTGTTTTTGGATTGCTGTGTGCGATCACCACAGGACGCGATGCCCCGAACGGTTTATCCGGGCACCGAGAGGGTCATACAGGCTTCGCAACGCAATTTACAGAATCGAAAACAGAGCTACGAGCAAGAAGATACACGCACCTGAACGGGACCCGAAAATCGGGTTCTGAATCGTGTCCGACACGTGTCCGACACGTGTCGGATTCGGGGATTTAGGGTTAGGGTTAGGGTTCCGGTGGCTATGCGGCGGAGGGCGGCGGCTGGGCGGCCAGGCTGAGGCGGAGGGGGCCGGGGGCAGCGCGGCGAGGCGGCGGCCGGGCTCGTCGGCGCTGCGGCGGCCGGAGGCGGCTCGTGGAGCTGCCCGAGCTGCTGCTGCTGTCGTCGTGGTGACCGGGGACGGCGGAGCGGGGCGCCGGAGGGGAGGAGATGGCCGGGGAGAGGGATGGGCGGCGGTGGCGACGTCGTGGCGGTGGTCTACGTCGACGGCGGTGGGTGGCACGGTGGGGGCAGCGGGGTTTAAATAGGGCTGGGGGCCGGAGAAGGCGGGGAGAGGGGCCGGAGAAGGCGGGGAGAGGGGGCGGAGAAGGCGGAGGCTGGGTGGACGGCCGGGCGGAGCGGAGGACGCGGCGGCCGGGCGGAGCGGCGCCGGACTCGGGCCGAGGGGAGAAGGGGACCGGGTCGTGGGGTACGGGTTCGGGCGGGTCGGGTCTGGCGGATCCGACCCGACCCGCTAGTGGCTGGGCCGGGCCGGGCTGAGGGTTTGGGCAAATAATAATAACTATAATAATAATAATAATAATAATATAATTAATTAATTAATTAATTAATTAATTAAATAATTGTATTTAAGTGTTTTAAAAATAGGTCCGGGGCCCAATAAATTCCAGAAAAATTACCCTAAGTCCAGTTTTTCATTTTACACCCAAAAATATTATTTCCATAATATTTTAATACTGTTTATTATCATTTAAAAATTATTTAATAATTAAAATCCTGTTTTTAAATTACAGAAAATTTTCAGAAAATTCCAGAAAATTGTGAAAAATCCAGTTTTGAAAATCTTGAAAAATCAGGGGGTTTACAAAAAGTTATGATACTTTAAAGTTTTATATTTTATAATTTTGTCTGTAACATGTACGTCTTACTTCGGATGAAAATTCTCTCTACATGAATTATATTACTCTTGTCGAAAACATACAAATCGACCTATTGTTTGACGAAAAACGATTTCAAAACAAATAGTTATGGCCGTTCGAAATCTGTTCGACGGTAGAAGTAATATTCTTACGGTAGATTTTTTTTTTTTTTTTTGTTCAATGATAACATATTTTATTTTGGATGTTAAATTTATGTTTTTTCTAATTTATTTCAAAAAATTATTGCTACAATAACTTTTTTAAAATATAACTAAACCTAAATAAAACTAAACACAAAAAAACCTAAAACAAACAAAAAAACCCAAAAAAAAAATTCGAAAAAAAAACCCAAAAAAAAAACCATTGGTATATTTTCGCCAACTTGGTTGGCGAAAATTTGGAAAATCCAATTTTTCGCCAACCCAGTTGGCAAAAATTTAAAAATATAAAAAAAAATATTATTTCATATTTTTGCCAACTCAGTTGGAGATATGTATCGTAATTTTAAATTTTTTTAAACTTCTATCGATATATTTAATTAATATAAATTAATTATTGGTACAGTAAATTTTTTGGCATTTTAATAGTTGCCCCAACGTTGTTCAAGACGGAAGGATTTGTTGCTAAGTTATATAAGAGTCCGTTTGGCATTTGGTATAAGCGGGGAAGAACCTACGAGAGGGTGATGTTGTCCTTAGTGAATTTTTGCTTTGAAGTTAAATATTTTTGTTCTTTTCAAAATAATTTTTTTTTATCATATATTTTGTCTCCTCCAAAATTTGTATTTTCCAATTTTTATATACATATCTATTTCAGGTTTTAATTTTTTTTTCTTCATAATTTTTATTTTTTATGATTCGATAAATAGAGAGAGAGAGAGAGCATGATGGAAGAACAACAAAATTTTGATATAACGAATTTAACAAAATTTTGAATTTTTTTTACATTTGAGGTTGACCCTCCTCTTTTAAATTCCTGCGTCTACCCCTGGGTATAAGAAAAAAGTAGAAGGAAGAAAATTAGAGGAGATAAAATTGGAGAAAATTATGTATTTTCTCTTATTTCGTATAGGAAGGAGAAGTGGAGAGATTTTTTTTTTTTCCTGACCTAAGAAATCCAATCCCTCAAGAAGAAAAATTGAAGTCTTTTACTAATTTACAATTATACCCTATAGTAATTATATTATTTAAAAATTATTTAATAAAGTTAAATGTTAAATAAATATTTTTAATTGAGGATATAATTAGTAAAAACCTATATTTTTTAATTTTATTTTTCTTCACTTTTTTGCTCTTAGATGGAATAAAATAGATTTATGTCCTAATTGATTTTTCTCTATTGATTTTGTCTTTATTAATTCTTAGATGACAATATTTAATTTTGCCCTAATTAGTGTTTGGAAATAAAATAGTTTTTGTCATATAATTTTTTGTGATAATTTTTTTTTTTTTTTAAAACTATACTTTTAGTCACTGAATGTTTGCAAAACTTAAGTTCTAATCACTCAGCGGCCAAAAATATATATGGAGTGACTAAACTTTAGTTTTGCAAACATTCAGTGACTAAAAGTCTAGTTTTTTTTCTCTATTTTTCTATATAAATTTTGATTTCATATTCTTAAAACAACAAGTTAATATTTCTTTATCATTTTGGGTTATACTTTTTATAAAAAAAAATCTTCGATTGCCAGATGAACAAAATACAATTATTAGAATAAGTTTGATAAAAAAATATATTGTATTTTCAATAATTATTATATTAGTTTTTATTTTACTGAAATGTTGAACTAATGGAATAGAATTCTAATATAGTATTTCCTAAGCATTTTTATCAAAAAATAAAAAAAATCTTTTTTATATATAAGCAACTTCATTCCTCCCCCACTTGATGGAAATCCTGGCTCGGCCCCTGGGATCGTAGGCAAGGTTCCCAAACATGATCCAAAGTTACTTACTAGCCTAGCCGTCCCTTGTAATGAGAATGCCCAAATAGGCTCTAGATCCACTAACGTAGTACTCCGTAATAATGACTAGTAGAAAAAGATCCAAAGAGAACCTACACCCACTTATACATAGTAAGTTTTAGTAATCAAAACGGCAATAACATGATTCGAACCATATTATTGATAGTCATTACCACAAGATTAACTAATTTATTTATTATTTTTCATTATTTTTTTATTATTTTAACATATATTTTGTCATTTTGTTTCCAAATGATCGTATTTTTATTTGTCTTGTTTTGCCTATTAAACGTCAATAAGGTTACTTAACTAGTTACTTGATAAAATTGATATCAAAAAAATTCCATAAATTTTCTTTTAAAAAAATGGATGTTTTCTATTTAGGACCGTTTTGTTCACTGTATTGTAATCGTATTCATAATGGAATCGAATGAAAAATATACATTTTTTTTTATTCGATTCCATTACGATTAGGATTACGATTACATTGCAGTGAACCAAACAGATCCATAGTCGTTCTAGATGTCTCACTATCAAACCGTCCTAGGTTTCGAGAATTCTCGGTCCGGTCCGGCCCGGCCCGGCCCGGCCCGAGTGGTTACAGTGAATAAAGTCTTATTTGGTTGTGTACAAATGCTTAATTAGCCTGCCCATATTGTCCTTTTTCTGGTGGATTCTTGTTTCATTTTCATTTTCATTTTCATTTTCCAAGAGTCCGAGGTCATAATTTTGTCAAGAGACTGACAAGTTAACTTGTTCTCAAAATCGATATAACGAAACTATAGAATAAATACAAGTATAGATAAAAAGATAAACTATTTATTGATAATCAAGAAATATTACAAGCAGCGCTAGACCGAGATTACAAGTCGTTCAAGTATCCGTTACATTGGAGACTATCTGCGCGACTCCGTGCTTAGTCATTTTACAATCTATTCGGACATTGGTCTTGCACGAACGTAGTTTGTATTCGCACGACATCACCTTATGATAAAAACTATCGTCCTGCGAAAATGCTGACACGGTAATTCGCATCCCGCGAAGTCGGCCAAAATCTGCGGAAGATCGAAACGTGGCCTGCGAAAGAAGTGCCACAAAATTAGATTCGTGCCCTCAAAATAAGAAAAAGGAAAGATGCTCGATTGCTTTAAAGACTATATAGTAAGATAAGAGGCCGGCAAGAATTTATCATTGACAAGACGGTTGCTGTAGTCATATCAGGTTCGAACTGGATTCCATATCATAATTCTTCGAACCATATCCTCTTTTCACACAGAGTTCTTTCACGATGCTGTCTACTACTTTTTCAGCCCCTTACAGCAGTTACTGTCTGCAAAATAAGGTCTGGAGTATCGATATCGGAATCGAGACAATTTCAGATCGAAGTATAGAATTTTATGGTATCAGTAAACAAATTATTATTAATAAATTATTAAAGGTCTGTTTGGTAACGATACTTTTATCGATTTTGGTATTTTTTGAACCGATCGTTTATGAAGTGTTTTAAAAATCGCTACTTGCTAATTTTTTTGAGGTATTGTTTTTGGTTGGCTCAAAAATCTTCCAAAATCAATATAGTGTAATTTTATGTGTCTCTATCAACACCCTAAATCGATAAATTTTGAAATATTTTATTATTTTATTATATTTATATTCTTACAAAAAATATACGATTATAATTAGTAATATTTTATTCTATTTTTTTCTTTCTCAGATGTGTTTCTCTCCTACTGCTTCTAAACTACGACTACTTTCTCCAATAAGTTCTTAAAATATTTCGCTCCTACTTTTATCCGGACATTTCTATTATTTCATCTGTTTATATTATTTTGATCAAATGTAGACTTTTACTTCTTCCAAGTTACGACTACTTTTTCGGTAAGTTATTAAAATATTTCTTTTATATTTTCATCTAAGCGTTTCTTTTATTTCATATATTTTTATTATTTTTATATATTTTAATTATTTTATTTATATATGGATATATAGATAATTTTATTCGTGTAAAAAACTTTCAGAACCGGGTCGTTAATGAATTACCAAGCATGGATTGGACTAGTTTAAAAATCGCTACTTAAAACCATCCAAAATTGGACTCCTCATAATCGCTCATAACCAGTATTCTAAAAATACCTCATAACCATTACCCCTACAATTGCCAACCAGACCCTAAAATTTTAGAATTTTTTTTATATATATATTTATGTATAATTTTAAGTATTTCATGCGTTATTTTTTAGTTATTTTTGGAATTGAATTAAATCGTAGTCACTTTTGTCGATTTGTTTACTTGCGAAAAATAAGTATTCTTCTTTTTTTTACAACAATTTACAACTTCACTATACTTTTATATCCTTATTATTGGTTAGTTTTTTGTTCAATTTTTTTTGCCGAATTAACGAAAAAAGGGTCCCCAATATCGATATAAGTCACTATCAATCGGTATTAAATCGGAACATGCAAAACTGTATCGTTATTGACCATATCGGATCAGTATAGACCGATGCTGCAAACTATGCTGCAAATACATGAATCATAACTGAATCATTCTCTGTAGGAGCTAGGATCTGTTTAGACAGAAAGAAGAGTTCCAGAATCGTATGGATTGCAAAAATCCAAGAAGTGCACTTAGTTTAGATAATCTTTAAAATGAGTTTACATGTTAGAATATGAAAAATGTGTAGAACGTAGCCACGTCGGCCAAGCCACACATGATTTGCTCTAAAGAACAATAGGGCATTTACCAATAACCATTTGGCCGGATGTTAATGAGATCTCCAACTCATTCTTAGTTGTAAGTTTTAAGTTAGCACTTACCACAAAATCTGTATGTTTGCAAACAGCCATTGCTGTCCTCTGAAGCACTGGGAAGCAAGTTTATCACTGTCACGTTCCGATTTCGCAGGAGGGTCATTCGTCCTCGTTTGGGTCTTTGCGGAACCGATTTGTCCTCGTGTAGGCATGATGCCGTATAAGTATAAGTTGTGCTTGCACAAGACCAAAGCTTTGAACAAGGACAAGTAAGCTATTCAAGACAGGAGCAGCGGCACAATATTGCAGAAAAGTAAAGAACACAATGGCATATGAAAATAAGCTATTTATTGATAATCAAGATGTGTTACAAGCAGCACTTGGCCGAGATTACAATTTGCTCAAGCTCTCTTTCTCTCGATTACAATGACATCGTTCCATACATTACATTCCCTTATACAAAAGCAGATCAAAGCAATCTCGATACGGCTCAAGGCATCGACTCTACATTTTCGGGTCATTGGGATAAGGTACTGCTAGCACTTCCTCGGACGATCCAGCACTTGAGAACAAGCAAACTGTTGGTGGGTCAGCACTTTGGAGACAGTACTAGTGAGTATAAAATCAACGAACAGAAGCAACACTCCCTGAAACCCACACTAAGTAAGCATGTGGCAAAATATTACATTACTAGTGATCTTGCTACTTTAACCTAATTTCATTTCATGCAGCACAGGGTTAGAGTCAGTTTATATCTTTTTGAAAACATGTCTTTGAAACCTGTTTGCTATTCTATTCAATACATACAAGCAAGCTATAGAGACAGTGTTCTATCGTGCAGTGCGCAACATGTATCGTGAGCCATATTCGATCTCTTAGAAACAAAAGTTATCTCTAGTGGACTGTTCATCTCGAATCAAGACAAGTGCATCAAGTGGACTATTAAATTCGATGCAATAGGGACAACAGCATATTCAATTAAAACATATATGTATCTCATTTAGCGTAATTAACAAGGAACATAAGGAAATACAAGTTATCACTTATTCAGTGATCCTTACCCATGGCCGAACGGTTATCCCTGCAGCAGACATACAAGTTAGCAACAATTGCATATATATATATATATATATATATATATATATATATATATATATATATATATATATATATATATATATATATATATAAACGAGGTTCTCCTTTCTTGTCTATCTCTGCATCAAACAGTTAGGTAAGCAAGAAGGCTAACCTAGCATGCGCCCTAACTACATGATGGTCCCCTCCACGGGATTAGCAGTTGGGACATACAAGAACATCTCACTAATAGACCTCTAGATCATACCCTCCCGTAAATACGGACTTCTAGCCTTAGGGTATTATAGTCTCTCCCGGGCCGAACGATCCCAGTGCCCCAGGAAACGTTCGAGAGATAAACCTTGTGCACAAGTTGTCCAGACCAAATGCATGAATGCAAGCTCCTATCAGAAAATATGATATCATGCAACTGATGAACAATGAACAAGCAAGTCTATCTCTTTCTCTCATTCTAGATCAATAACAAGCAAGCAAGCATATCGATCAAGCAATAGAGCCGGAGCTCTCAATACTCTTGCCTAATAGCCACACCTTCCTGCCTCAGGGTAGACTATTAGTCTAGATGCACCAGTTCAAGCTATTCGAGGCAGTTCTATCTCTTTACAAGTAAACATGTTCAAGCAATCTAGCTCTTGTAACAATTAACAAGCAAGAACAGCTCTATAAATCTAGCATGCAATTCTATCTCTTTTAGATAAGCATTCAAGTTCTACTCAAGTTTAGCATACGATGGAAACTTATGAACATTCTTTCACTCTTGTTTATTAGCATGGCAGTGGTTCGTTCGATAGCGGTGTCCGTGTAACTAAGCATGCAATATTTCTATCTTTAATTAGCATGACAATGGTTCTATCTCTTTAGACAAGCATACAAGTTCTCTAGTTAGGCAAACAGATCTGTTTCAATGACAAGCAATACGAGTTCTCTTATTAAGCATGCAGAGTCATGTTCTATCATTCTTCTTATAAAACTATCTTCTTAGAACAAGCATTCAAATCCTCAGATTCATTATTAAGGCGTGCAAGAATCAGAGAATGAAGTTATGCCCACTCAGTTAGATCAATCATCTTGTGTTTCGATCGGAGGACATAGATTACAAGAGATATCGCTTTGCTGGCTTGAGCGGAAGCCTTCCGCTCGAGCTAGCAAAGCGATATCTCTTGTACATAGTGCCTACGCGGAGCGGGGGACTACAATCACAAGCTTCGTAGAATCAATATCAGTATCAGAATCCGTATCAAATCATTTCTATGAGTATCAAAATCGGCAGTATCAACATTATTGGCATTTTTGGATCGGAGAATCGATTATTTTGGTATCAAAAAACAAATAATTTTAGATTTTTAGATTTTTAGAAGACTTTTTTTATATACTTTAGGTATAATTTTAAGTTTTCTATTGTTGTTTATTAGTAGTTTTGTAATTAAGTGAAATAATAGTCACCCTTATTCTGTCATAGATAGGTTTTCTTCTTCTACATTCTTTTACAATCTTACTATGTTTTTATATCGTTGCTGATTGGTTTTTTTTGTCTAACTTTCTTTGTCGAAGTTGAGTTATGGGGACTTATTTAGTCCCACATTGGATAGAAAGTAAGGAGGAGGCTAGAATTCTCTTATATATGTACCCCCTCTTTGAGAAATAAATTACTTTCTTTCTACTTGGTATTAGAGCAAAAATTCTGAATCTCTTTTCCCAAATAAAAAAAAAACTTTTTTTCCTTCTCCGCCACCGCCCTTCTTCTCCGCCGCCACCCTTCTTCTCCGGTGTTGATGTCCCATTCGGGTGTCGTCGAACCCGTCGTGAAACAGGATACGCGACGAGAAGCAGTGTATGCTACTATCGATCTTGTTCTCGTCGTACGCTGGCGTAGACGAGTTGTTCATTAGATCGTGGATAATCAGAGAGGAACTCTTGTGTAATCCCCTGATTTCGATCTTAACGTGGGTTCTGAGATTATAGAGCATACTTCCTGGAAAGTTTTGCACAAATCTCTATCTCTAGCCTTTGCTCCGGCGAGTTCTACTCATCGTGTACCTCCCCTGCCGCATGAACATGGAGGTGTGCAGATAGATGGAGAAAGTCGTGATCACGTGTAGGCGCATAGCCCGTGTTTGAGTTGCGTTTGATCTGGTTGGGTTTGCGATAAGTGCAACTGTGAATATGGGGACACCTGTGACTAGTCAGGAGTTGAAGGAGATACTGGAGGGGATGGCCAGGGTATTTCAGGCCAAATTGGAGGAGACCTCATCCAGTTGGGCAGTCGTGCATGCACCAGAACTGTCGCAGGTGATGAAGAAGATAGAGGTGCTACCCAATGACATCAAACTTGAGAGGACGAGAAACTACCTAAGTTGGTCTAGGAGGATGCTGTTGAACCTTCAGACCAAGGGACTTGAAAAATATATGAAGGAAGAGTGCACTGAGCAGAAGATAAGACGAGTACTAAGTGGAGCACATGGAGTCACCTTAATTCTCTAGTGGTTTCTTGGCTGCTGACTTCTGTGTCTCCATCCATAGCTAGGATGGTAGAGTCAATCTGCAGTGCAGCTGATGTCTAGAAGACATTGGCTGGGATGTAATCTGGAGTTGAGAGTGTCATGTTGATGATGGAAGTTGAGGAAAAGATTGATGCTACCACACATGGGGAGAAGACAGTACTCCAGTATGCAGCGGAGCTACGTCGTTTATGTGCGGACTTAGACCACTATGATCCGCTATCATTGCAAAATTCGGCAGATATTCTCCTTGGAAAATAGTACCTTGAGCGTAGGCGTGTGACTTATTTTCTCAAGGGTCTGAACCTACTGTTTAAGGCTAAGAGAGTAGCAATGTGTCATCTGTCATCTTTTCTATCCCTGGATGAGGTTGTTGCATCGATGGAGCAAGAGGAGATTAGACAGAAGGTGATGAAAGGTGAGACCTCACCCGCTGTCCGCTCAGCATTGGTGATTCCTATTTCTCCCGTCAGCGATGACAGGGAGTACTAAAATTACGGAAAAAGGGCACATCATCTACAACTGACCTCAATCCCGCAGTTCTGGTCGTAGCTGAGGAGGCAGAGGACAGAAAGGTGGACGTGGAGGTCGGGGAGTTGCTCACCTAGCTGTGCCAGAGGAGACAACTACTGAGATGGCTGGAGTCGAGATGACAAAGCTGGAGGAACTACGTCATTTCAAGCTTCAGGTTGAGAGTTCTTAGGGCAATGGACAAGCCACCCAGGATCCGGCTGACACTACATACCTTGGTAACTTTACTGTCATATGGGCAAAGGTATCTCGGTTCAGGCACTTACATCCACTAAATCTCATACTGATTGGATCATAGACTTAGGTGCATCTAGGCATATCACAGGTGCATCTAGTAAGTTTGTATTATATTATCTGTCACATCCGTTTTCGGATTTGGTATTTATTGAATTTCTAATATTTAATTTATTTTCATGATAATATATTTCTGATATATTTTAATGATGCTTCTTGTCATTTGTATTTATTCCTGTTGAGAGAGACTACCCGAGATCTATAGAATACCCATTGACATAGACCCGATTTAGGACCCGCATGTAGACTGGATACCTGGTTTGGTTTATTTTTGCTGAACTCGTGGCTAAACCATCCCCCTTTCTACATATATATATAAGTGTTTTCTCTCTCCCCCCATTCATTCTTCATTATTACTTTTTTCCACTTTCTTTCTTCTTTATCCTTCCTTGCTTCGTTCCCTCAAACCCTAACCCTAGGGAGAAGTTGATGTGACTTGGACCGTGAGAGGTTGAGGCTAAGAAGCCACTCCAGGCAAGTACATCTTGCACAAGAGAAAATCTTGGAATTATGCATGCTTTTAGTTCATAATATTTCCTTGTTTATTTCTAGCTCATGTTGTTGGGACCGAGCACCCCTTCATCTTTAATACTTGTTGTTCTTGATTTTCTCAGTTGGAATTGCATGGACCTGAGTTTGGGTTTATGGGTTCACTTTTATTTTTTTGGGGTTTGATCTCCCAAAATTTTGTGTTTACAAAACTAATTAGCTTATAGTGTAGAGCACCATATTTTATGTAAGTTTGCTTTTGGACGTGCTTGATTTCGAGTCCAGCTAAGTTCAGTGCTGAACTTGATACAATACATATAACAAAATGGCTGACTGAAGAAGAAGAATAGTGCATGTGAAGAGTATGCAAGAGAACCCCTATTTGCATAGAAATACGTATATTTCACTTTGGACGCATTGGTGTGATGTCTCAACTCTTCGTGCGTACTAATCATACTGCACTCGGTCTCCTAGCAAAAGTATGACAGTCACACTCCTTGAGTCAGTGGCGCACTTTCGAGAGAAAATCCAGCTTGGCGCACTTTGGTGTGTATTCAATCAAAGTCCTCTTTGGAAAACCAAGAGAAAGTGCACCACAGTCAGTCAGCGCACTTTCTTCGTGTTTGACAATCTGGCGCATTTTTTTAATATTTCGTCAGCCAGCGCACTTTTCTTATGTTTGGCCTGCTCGCGCACTTTCTTCCCTCTTCGTTCCCTTAAGGACAAAGTTTTGGTTATTTTCTCGATTTTTGTTATTGATTTGTGTGCTCCTCGACTAGCGAGTTTCTCAATTGTCGAGTTTTTACCTAGGATTGTGTGTTTTATCTTTTAGCTAGCTTGTTCGTGCACTTTCTTGCGAAAGTGTGCCAACCTTGTTTCTGCTAGTTTGTGCGCCAATATTCTTTCTGTGAGTTGGATATTTTTTGTGTATTATATAGTTGGATGTTGTACTCTTACAATTTAACACATGTTCTGACCCACAAGACGCCGTAAAAATTGTTATGTATGATAAACCTATTGCATTTGGCATCGGACAATCGAGTGTGAGTATTGTCCAATGTATCGCGTGTTGTGAATACGATAAGCTCGCCAGTGATAACTCGTGAATAGCGCATACTCGTAACTCGTCATTCTAGGAAGTTCTCAAGTGTCCACGACTCAAGAACTTGAAATAATAAATAAACGAGAATAAATTTGACTAGATCATTGGGAGAAAAGAATATTGCGCTACCGGCTACCCCGATCTCCAATGGCCCAATGAGGCATGGACCAACCCTGCTAGGCAAGGGCCCCATGATCTACCAAGTTTACGCATGACATGGTATGTACAAGACTTTGTGATATACCGTGGTAGTTATATGATTTGTTGCATAATATGGTTACAAGATCTGTGATGTGCCGCGGCACTACAAGTTGTTATTGAGCCGAGGTTCATAACATTATGTATTTCATTATATGCATTCCAGTATATGTTCCAGTTATGTTTCAGTTTCAGTTTATGTTACAAGGCAATTTGCAGATAAGTTATGTTTACAAAAACTAGTTTATGTTTACCAAAACTAGTTGAGGCCTAAGTTATGTTGTGTTATGCTATCATTTATCTGCTTTAGTTCTTTATCCATCATTGTTTGTGATGTGCACTACAAGTACTTGACAAGCGTACCCTTGGCCATCCGGGTTGAATGCAGTATCGGTGGTAGCAATATTCTTCAAAACATGTATTTGTTAGTAACTGGGTTTGTGATAACCCTAGTTAGTTAATTATAGCAAGTCGTAGTCATGTTTGGCCATGATATTAATGTTTGTCTATTCATCTAGTTCTCCCTGTTATATTCTATTTTCTTTCGGCGAGTTGTTAGAGTGCAAATTCTGCTTGGGTAAAGGTCTGCGATCCCGGTCCTTGTTTGGTTTGAGGGTTGTAGTCCTGATCCAGAGTAGATCTCATGCACTTTTGCCTCTCGTCGACTTATCTTTTATTATAGTTAGTTTATTATCAGTGCACCCATTTTTATAGTTATTTTATCAAGATAAGTACTTTGGTATCGTACAAAGCTAGACTCGCATTTATTTAGTTATTCATTATCTCTTATTTCTGTTGATTGTGGTTTTGGTTAACCCATTGAGCTCCTTTGTGGTACTTTTTGCTTGGGGTTCTGACCCCAATGGTTTTACTTGGCCAGATTTATCCGAGGAGACACAGGATCCATCGTACCTCCAACAAGATGACTCGCACTCATAGGACTGTGGCCGGAGATCGCGAGTGGGTTTCCTTCTTCCACCCCTCATTTTGATTTCTCGGTTTTTAGTGTTAGTAAGGGGGCAAAGTTAGCTCCTTATATTTTTGATACTACGGTCAACATGATATATATATTAGACCATGACTGGTATATTTGATCATGTATAACTATACTCTGCTAGTGCAGTATTTTGTATTCACTAGCTTCATGATCATATATGGTATATATTTTGTGATGCCTCTTTACATTCATGTATGATATACTCTTGAAATTGTTGTTGATGGATTGAGATACTAGAAATTGTCGGCCTTAGAACTGATGTCATAGCATGCTAGAGTCCACCCATTTGTCTTTTTGACAACCTTAGCACATTGCGGCTTACTTCGATATTCTGCAAGGTGTGGTTGGCCATGTCAGTCCCGTATTTATCCAATATTTTAGGAGCGGGGTGTGTCATTATCCGAGCAAGCATATGCATCCCGAAATAGTTCAGATTGCTGATGGGACATCCCAACCCATCACGGGTATTGCCTCGATCCATTGTACTTCATCTGTTACCCTGTCATCTGTCTTTCATGTTCCTTCATTTTTGGTCAACTTACTTTCTGTTAGCTCTCTCATTAATTGATCAATTAATTTGCACTGTTATTTCTAATCGAGATATATGTTCTTTCCGGGAGAAGTCCATGGGAAAGAGGTTTGGGACTGGCATTAGGCGTGATGGCCTTTGGTATCTGGACAGGGAGGCTGCAATGCTCGCTGCTACTATTAGTAGAGGGCCAGAGACATAAGCAATGCTTCAACACTACAGATTGGGACATTTATTTTGATAGTTTGAATAAGTTAGAACCTGAGATAATACATAAAGTAGACAAAAAGGTTCTTTTTTAATGCTTGTGAACTTGGGAAGCATACACGTTCGACTTATAAAATGGTTAGTCTTCGAAGTCTTGAGCCATTTGCACTTGTTCATTATGATATTTTGGGACTGTGTCCTACTACTTCTATTAGTGTATTTAGATGGTTTGTTACCTTCATTGATTTCTACTCACGTATGACCTGGATCTACATGATGAAGCAGAAATCTGAGATCTACAAATATTCTCAAGTCTTATCGGCATATGTGAAGACCCAGTTTGGAGTAAATATGAAGATTCTTCGAACGGATAATGGGACCGAGTACACCAACAAAAAATTTGCTAATTTTATCTCTAGTTAGGGAATTCTTCATCAAACAACTTTTCCGGACACTCCTGCTCAGAATGGGGTGGCTGGACGCAAGAACATGCATCTACTAAAAGTGACACGTTCTTTGATAGTGACAATGAATGTGCCAAAGTTCTTGTGGAGTGAGGTTGTTATGACAATAACTTATCTAATTAACATGATGCCGTCAAGAGTATTAGGGATGAAGACACCATGTGAGATGCTCTTGGACTATAATATTTTTATTGTTCCACCCAGAGTATTTGGTTGCACATGTTTTGTGCGAGAACACGGAATGATGGTGAGCAAACTGGATCCACAAGCTATTAAATGTATCTTTGTGGGATACTCATCAAATCAGAAATGATACAAGTGTTGGTGTCCCACTGAAAGAAGGCTGTTTGTTAGTATGGACGTGATCTTCCAGGAGTTTAAACCATTTTATGGGAAGAAGACGGAGTTAAGTTCCTTGTTCGAAGATGGCTCTACTAATGCTAGTAGAGAGAGAGAAAATGAGAGTGGCATTGTGGTTGGTATGATTCTATGTTATTTTGAGTCACCGAGAAGTGATGGTATCTCAGGAGGAGCTGACAGTCAGGGGGAGCTGAGAGTATATAGGGAGCATGAGTAGCATGAGCAACAGCATGAGCAGCATGAGCCTTCTCCTTATGTGCCTAGACCAGTACCCACAAATGTTGATGTCCCAAATTTCCTCTTCTCTAAGAGCTTCTTTATCCCTTCCACCTGAGTCACCTGGTAACAATTCCTCCCCTGATATTTCTAATACTCCTGTCTTGCTTCGTAGAACTTCTAGAGTCAATACCGAAAAATCTTCAGCTAAGTTTGGCAGTTGGGATACTGACACTGCATATTATATTTCATATGCATCCACTCTACCTGCATATAAGTCCTTCCTTGCATCACTAGATTCAGTGCTTGTAGCTAACAACTGACAGGTAGCTAAGTAAGATCCTAGGTGATTGAGTGTCATACAGGAGGAACTTCAGGCCTTGAAGAAGAACGACACATGGGAGCTGGTACCACTGCCAGCTGAAAAGCTTGTTGTTGGATGTGAATGGGTTTATACTGTTAAGCAGACTTCAGAGGACAAGATTAACATGTAGAAGGCCAGATTGGTTGCTAAAGGCTATAGCCAAACTTATGGTATTGACTATGACGAGACCTTTACTCTAATAGCAAAGATGAGCACTGTGCGAGTGTTGGTGCCATATGCTGCCAACTTCAATTGGCAACTACATCAGCTAGATGTCAAAAAAGCATTTTGGTATGGGGATCTTCAGGAGGAGGTGTATATGAAGATTCCACCAGGGTTTGCTAATTCACAAGCAACGGGGAAGGTATGCAAATTGAAGAAGTCTTTGTATATGTAGAAGCATGAAAAATATGCCGGATGGCTATACGCAGCATATTGATGCAGAGCAGCGTAGACAGAGGCCTTCAGAGCCATCAGACGTGCAACAACGCTTTTTTTGCTAAAACACAACGTGAAATATAAGCTCAAAGGACCATCCGAGTAAGGCAGTACGTCCAGGATGCTTCAGCGTAAACAGGGTTCTTCGTCGCCTCTTGGGCGTAAAACCCATCCTCTTTGAAGTGTACGAGAGACGCTTCATATTCTCCGAAGTGAACCTGTCAGATCCTGCAATGAACCTGTCAGATCCTGCAATGAACCTGACGTTTGGACTTCTGACAAAGGGATACTGCACGACTACCCAGATGACGGCTATAATGATGGCACAGCACTGCGACCCAGGCTGTTATTTACCGCCATCTCCTTTGCGTAAACTGCTCTTACATGCACAAAGGGATACGCTGCCTTGTTTTACTCAGGCAGACATGAGTTGTTTACGCTCTGCGGTAGACAAACCGCCTGCCACATCAAAAGCTGCACTTCGTACGGGGCTCGAGGCACATCTCTACGACTGATGCGCAGAGCGGTGATAGTTTCTCAAGGCACGTCTCTGCGACTGATGCACAGAAGGCCTGCAGACCTTCAAAAACACGCCTCCGCATTTAATGCACAGGATGGTGGCAAATTTTAGCATTTAATGCAAGAGATTTGATATCTTCAAAAACCGTAATTCACGCTAAGACGTCCACATCAGCACTCTAGCACGTTACGCAGCGGCTTCCACGCCCATTCAGCTTCTGTGCTCACTCGGCTTCTACGCCCACTCGGCCTCTATGACCACTCGGCTTCTACGTCTACTCGGCTTCTATGCCTACTCGGCTTCTACGCCTGTTCGGCTTCTATGCCGGTTTGATAACTATTTGGCTTCTACGCCATGGTGACAGTTATTGGCTTCTACGCCAACCTCTTCTACACAAGGGATAACTACATACGTGGCTTCTACGTCGTGATCTTCGCAGCAGATATACGCATTTTGTCCCCTTAGTTGGACACGCGTCACATGCTCACTCAAAAGGTCATCTATACGCAAGCATTGGTTATTTTAAACCGTCGTGTAAAAGGGTGCTGTACTTTCCACTCCTCGGTTTCTACACCGACGGAGTGATCACTGTCACCAAAACTCTATAAATAGAGACCTCTATCAATGAGGAACAAGGTCGACAAATTGAAAGGTAGAAGGAATTAGTCTAAAAGCCTCCAAAAAGATCGAACCAGAGGTCATGAGAGAGAGAGAGAGAATCCGGAGCTCAGGCAAAAGAGTAGGGATCGACGACTTTGGCATCGTGCATCCACCCTCTTTTGTAACCTTCGAAGCTGCTACCTGTCTTCCACGACACTTCTTCAACATCGTGTGGTCCAAGGGCTAAAGTGATCGACTGCAGATCAGACACCTATAGCAATATTTACCCAGATTAAATAAATTGTACTCCCATATCCTCGTATAGGATCAAATTGTACAAGTTTGTTTGTAAACCAAAGAAGGCGGGTTTCGTGTAAACCCCATCTTGAATACATTTTCATTCTTTCGTTTTCCACCACAAATAAGATGGCGACTCTGCTGGGGACATCTTTCTCTTCTGATGAGGAAGTAATTGCTCAACACGATGCGGTATCTGTAGGAACCGTGAAGAAGACACTGGTCGTCCAATTCGACCAGTCTGCCTACGAAGACATGCTTCGAACCGGGGGTAGCTCTCACCCTCTCTCCGTCCTAGACAACAGGAAGCTGCGCAAGGTCTGGATGCCCAAGACATCCTCTACCATTCCTGTGGACTCTCTGATCTCTCCGATCTCTCCGACCAATAAGGTTGTAGCATCGCTCCCTCCGTACCCCGCACGTAAAATTCGGTCTCCCGCTACGCGCGGTATAGACAAAACTTCGGACAAAGCATAAGCGCTAACCCAGAAGTATCTACTACGCTCTACGCGTAGAAACCAGTCTCCCGCTACGCGCGGTACAGACAAAACTTTGGACAAAGCCTCAGCGCTAATCCAGAAGTATCCACTGCGCTCTACGCGTAGAAACCAGTCTCCTGCTACGCGCGGTACAGACAAAACTTCTGATGATGCCTCAGCGCCAAATCGGAAGTACAAATCATGCTCCACGCGTAAGACAACATCTAACCTCTACAGGGAACCAGATGACACATGTGATCTCCGTAAGGGAAAGAAAGCGGCGAGCTACTTAACTTCTCGGCATTTACGCCAGCAAGGGAACAATCTACCCACCCACAACAATCAGCATTCAATAGTCTTCGGCCGCACGCGCAACAAATCGACTATACAAAAAAATTCCTTCGATGACGATGCTGGTGAAATACAAGTTCACAGGTACAGCCCGCAAGCATTAAATATTATACAAAGCATGGGTTATGATTTGAAGCTGAAACAAGGCATCAACTATGGAAAAGGTAGACGAACACCGTTGCATGGTAATTCTCACCATCAACAAGCTCGTTTCGGGTTGGGGTATACTGCATCTCTTGCAAACTCACAACCTCGAGAGTCTGATCCTGTACAACCAGAAGCACGACCTTTTAAAGCAACTTCTGTGGACGAATGCAACGACAAGTCTGGGGGTAGTCTCCCTCGACAAAACCGGACAACATCCAAAGCTGGGGGTAGAATCCTCTCTAAGTCTGAAGATGATGCAACGATGACGATCTTCCCGGAAGACCGTAAAACTCAGGTATCGGGAGCCCGAAGGCCGAAGGGGACTATCTCCTTCAATGAAGATGACATCAGTAAAATCTTCAATACGTTGATGAAGGAAAACAAACTTCAGCTACCCAACTTCAGATACCCTGAGAGGGCTGGCAAAGACGATGACCCAGATTATTGTCTCTTTCATCAGTACATTTATCATCCTACAAAGGCGTGCTATGTACTAAAGAAGAGAATTCAGGAGTTGATCGATGCCAAGGTCATCACTTTGTATCTATAAACGAGGGGACGATCACTGCAAATTGGTTTCACTTTAACGTGACAATCTGCTCCCTCAAGAAAATACCAGATGATGAATCTCTAGAAAGTTTCCCCAGTGGATTCTTCAGGTCCAACCCAGGGAGTTTGTCATGTTCATATTACCTCTGAACAAACCTTCCTAAATTCGGCTAATCGATTATCATGTTCATATTACCTCTGATATCGATTGCCATCTCAACTTAGCACCCGTACTTAACTCTAAGTACGCCAGTGGTGTTGAGTCCACAAAAACTGCCATGTCCATATTACCTCTGAGCAGATGTATGCCTCTATCCTCGATAGAGTCACAACCCAGGGAGTTTGTCATGTTCATATTACCTCTGAACAAACCTTCCTAAATTCGGCTATTGATTATCATGTTCATATTACCTCTGATATCGATTGTCATCTTAGCTTAGTACCCGTACTTAACTCTAAGTACGCCAGTGGTGTTGAGTCCACAAAAACTGCCATGTCCATATTACCTCTGAGCAGATGTATGCCTCTATCCCCGATAGAGTCACAACCCAGGGAGTTTGTCATGTTCATATTACCTCTGAACAAACCTTCCTAAATTCGGCTATCGATTATTATGTTCATATTACCTCTGATACCGATTGTTATCTCAACTTAGCACCCGTACTTAACTCTAAGTACGCCAGTTGTGTTGAGTCCATAAAAACTGCCATGTCCATATTACTTCTGAGCAGATGTATGCCTCTATCCCCGATAGAGTCACAGCCCAGGGAGTTTGTCATGTTCATATTACCTCTGAGCAGATATATGCCTCTATCCCCGATAGAGTCACAACCCAGGAAGTTTGTCATGTTCATATTACCTCTGAACAAACCTTCCTAAATTCGGCTATCGATTATCATGTTCATATTACCTCTGATATCGATTGTCTTCTCAACTTAGCACCCGTATTTAACTCTAAGTACGCCAGTGGTGTTGAGTCCACAAAAACTGCCATGTCCATATTACCTCTGAGCAGATGTATGCCTCTATCCCCGATAGAGTCACAACCCAGGGAGTTTGTCATGTTCATATTACCTCTGAACAAACCTTCCTAAATTCGGCTATCGATTATCACGTCCTTATTATCTCTGATATCGATTGTCATCTCAACTTAGCACCCGTACTTAACTCTAAGTACACCAGTGGTGTTGAGTCCACAAAAACTGCTATGTCCATATTACCTCTGAGCAGATATGTGCCTCCATCCCCAATGGAGTCACAATTCAAAAGTTTGTCATGTTCATATTACCTCTGAATAAACTTTCCAAATTTTTGGCTATCGATTATCATGTCCATATTACCTCTGATATTGGTTGTCATCTCAACTTAACACCCGTACTTAACTCTAAGTATGCCAGTGGTGTTGGGTCCATAAAATCAGCCACGTTCATATTACCTCTGAGCTGTAATCCCCAGTAGAGTCTGCTACGTCCATATTACCTCTAGCAGGGCTTGTCCTAAACTTATTACTTGCACTCTTGTGCGTAAAAAGTAATAGGTCCACCAAAGATCCCCCAGCTGTTTGTGGTATTAAACGAAAGAATGAAGATGTATTCAATATGGGGTCTACACGGGACCCGCCTTCTTTGGTTTACAAACAAACTTGTATAATTTGGTCCTATACGAGGATATGGGAGTACAATTTATTTAATCTGGGTAAATATTGCTATAGGTGTCTGATCTGCAGTCGATCACTTTAGCTCTTGGACCACACGATGTTGAAGAAGTGCCGTAGAAGACAGGAAGCAGCTTCGAAGGTTGCAGGAGAGGGTGGATGCACGATGCCAAAGTTGTCGATTCCTACTCTTTGCCTGAGCTCCGGGTGCTTTCTCTCTCTCTCTCTCTCGGGTTTTCTTGACCAATTTTCCGACCTTGTTCCTCATTAATAGAGGTCTCTATTTATAGAGTTTTAGTGACAGTGACCACTCCGTCGGTGTAACAACCGAGGAGTGGAAAGTACAACACCCTTTTACACAATGGTTAAAGTAACCAATGCCTGCGTATAGATGATCTTTTGAATGAGCGTGTGACGCGGGTCCTACTAAGGGACACAACGCGTACAATTGCTACAAAGATCACGGCATAAAAGCCACGTAGGTAGGTATCCATTGTGTAGAAGAGGTTGGCATAGAAGCCAAATGTCTGTCACCATGGCATAGAAGCCAAATAGTTATCAAACCGGCATAGAAGCCGAACAGGCGTAGAAGCCGAATCAGGCGTAGAAGCCGAGTGGTCGTAGAGGCCGAACAGGCAAAAAAGCCGAAGGGTCGTAGAGGCCGAACAGGCATAGAAGCCGAAGGGTCGTAGAGGCCGAACAGGCATAGAAGCCGAAGGGTCATAGAGGCCGAACATGCATAGAAGCCGAAGGGGCACAGGGGCCGAGCAGGCGTAGAAGCCGAAGGGGCACAGGGGTCGAGCAGGCGTAGAAGCCGAAGGGGCACAGGGGCTGGATAGGCGTAGAAGCCGCTGCGTACCGTGCCACAGTGCTGATGTGGACGTCTTAGCCGGAATTACGGCTTTTGAAGATATAATCAAATCTCTTGCATTAAATACCGAGATTTGCTACCATCATGTGCATTAAATATGGAGGCGTGTTCTTTGACGGTCTGCAACCCTTTCTGCGCATCAGTCGCAGAGACGTGCCTCGAGAAACTGTCACTGCTCTGTGCATTAGGCGAAGATACGTGCCTCGAACCCCGTACGGAGTGCAGCTTTTGGCGTAGTAGGCAGTTTGTCTACTGCAGAACGTAAACAACTCGCATTTTGCCTGTGTAAAACAAGGCAGCATATCCCTTCGTGCTTGAAAAAGCAGTTTACGTGAAGGGGATGGCGGTATTTGACAGCCTGGGTGGCAGTGCAGTGCCATCATTATAGCCGTCGCTTGGGTAGTCGAGCCGTATCCCTTTTGCCAGAAGTCCAGACGTCAGGTTCATTGCAGGCTCTGACAGGTTCATTGCAGGATCTGACAGGTTCACTTCGGGGAATACGAAGCGTCTTTTGTACACCTCAATGCTGCGTATGAAAGGGGAGGAGTTTTACGCCCTGGAGGCGATGAAGCACCCTGTTTACGCTGAAGCGGCTTGGACGTACTGCCTTACGCGGATGGTCCTTTGAGATTTTATGTTTTACGCTCTGTTCTAGCGGAAAAGGCTCTGTTGCACGCTTGATGGCTCTTAAGGCCTCTGCCTATGCTGCTCTGCATCGATATGCCGCGTAGTCATCCGGCGTATTTTTTATGCTTCTACAAGACCCCCTTCAAAGCTTTCAAATTCCTCGGAAGTTGGAACGCTTTGAATGAAGCATGAACCGCACCTCGTGACTCGAAATATTTCTGAATGGAGCGTTGAAACGGTCGATGCCGACTTTATGGCGGATTTATTGGGGACCGGTGTGACCCATTTTCGCCTATAAAAAGGCTGGGGGAGTTAGCCTGTTCTCCCCACATTTTCATCACCACGCAGAGATGATCGCCGGAGTTCGCCGGGTCAATTTGAGGAAGAAGGAGATCATGTTCTTCCAGCGTGTAAGGAGCCGAAAAAGATGGCGTCTTCGAGCAAGTGTCCACTGCAACGATGGATTATGGAAGGATATCTTAGCCTCCCTTGCTCGGGATAATCAGCAACTTTATATGGCTGTTCTTCCAGGAGAAGGGAAGGGTCGTATTGGACCACACTACTTGCAAGCGGCGTCTTCTCCTGTTATACTCTCGGGGATGAGAGAGAAGACAAGCTGTAACAGCCGTCTCCCCGGACTGAGTTGGGTTTAATACCTCAACCCAATCTGCCATGGCGCACGGAGCATGGGACCTGCATAATTTATGCGAGCCCCAACTCTGTCGTTTTCTCGCCACTGATCATCTCCTTCGAAGAAGAGGAAGACCCGCACCGATGCGAGGACCCGGTAGAACGGATCTTGGGGGCGATCTTCCGACGACGATGTTGAGGAAGCCCTTTGTAGACGGAGTTTCCCTCAGTTGTAATCATAAAAATGAAAAGAAAATCCTTGTAGATTGGATTTCCCTCATATGTAATCATGACTTTAATCTTTTAATAAAATCGTCTTGCTTCTTCATATGATCATCTTGCCATACGTTGCTGTGAAGTCTGAATATGTGTAGCTTCGACACGTCTGATTCTGTACGCCGACTCTGTAGAAAGAGTGTTAGGTCCTGTCCTTTACGCATAGCGAAAAGTCCATAGAACGCTGTAGAGCATTTTGAACATTTTTAGAACTGTCCTGTTGCTAGGACTGAGGAACCGCGTAGAGCTCTGAACTTCTGATGAACTGAATTTTTGTTCAGACTTCGTCTTCAAGAATGACTTCTCGAAAAATCCCTTGGAACAGGGTCGAGAAATGGCTGTCTAACTGAGTTGCCATCTTTTGATAGACGAGATATTCAGACTGGAGTCTGGATGAACCTCCAATTAACCCGAGAAGAGTAATTTCTCAATGTTTGAACTCTTGTATGCTTCGGGTACTTGGGATATGTTGATGTCAAGAAGGAGTATCTTCTGTGTGAACTCCTGTAATCGACCGCCTTGAGTTCGGATATGCGGAAAGTCAGATATCCGTAGCGTAGATGAGCTGAAAATCTTGAGTTCGTAGGCCTGTTGAGCGTAGAAAGCCACCGAGCTTGAGATCATCGATTTGGAGCCGCTGAGCGTAAAAAGTCATAGGTTTGTAGCCTCTCGAGCGTAAAAGCTACCGAGCACAAAAGCATCCGGGCATAAAATCATAGACTTGTAGCTTGCGAGCGTAAAACCGTAGATCTGTTGCTGTCGAGCGTAGAAAGCTCCTTAGCATAGGAACCGCTGACCTGCTTTTGCACGAAAAACTCTTCGAATTTGCTGACTGTCCGTCTTTCGAGAGTAGCGGGCCGACGTAGTACCCAATCATAACCAAATATTTAATTTGTGAGATTCGGTTGGGGTTTCGCGGAGCCGCCTGAGGATTCGAGGAGTCGACCCGAACTCTATATATATCCCGAGCTTCTGGAGAGAGAAACTTTTTATCCGTATTCTGCGAGAGAGAGCTTTGATCGTTTGAGTTTTTTCCCCTCGTACTTTCTCCGAGCACTCCAGGTTTCCAGTAATGGCGCCGAAGCAAACCCTCTCCACCAAGGGAAAGAGCATAGGCTCTTCTTCTCGTGCTTCTGCCCCGGCGAGAGAGTCTTCGGTCGGGCGATGCGAACTTCCTTCTGAGCGAAGGATCTTGCCGACGAGTAGCGCACCCGGTCTTAGAGGTATAGCCATCGAAAATGACAAAGAACGACGAAAAATCCTTCGCACACGTTGAACGTGACCGCGCTAGGTCATCTTCTGTGCTGATAGCCTCTTTGAGGAAGATGACGCACGGAGACATTTTCCTCTTTTACGCCCACATTTCTAATGTGTCAGCGTAAAAACTCCATGTCTTCGTAGTTATGAGCGTAAAAGCTCTGGCTGTTGAAGACTTGGTGTATACTATAAAATTTTAGTTTTATGCTTTGGATGGGACCTCCGGCGTAATAACTAGAATTTTAGTAGTCTGGCGTAAAGCACGGACCGTATACCGCTAATTACGCTTTCGGGATATGACTCCTGGCGTAGGATGACCAAATTTTGTACAGCCTTGGCGTAAAGCACCGACTGTCGCTTCTTGGTCTTTATGTTTGCAAGGTTCGTAAATGACTTATTTTCCTTGCGTTTTTGTAGTCGACTTGCATGAGTCTCCACTGGCCGAGGTGATGGAATCCGCTGCTAGGATGCTGCACTCGAACTACTTGGAGGATCTGTCGCACGTGACATTTCCTATCTCCGGACCCCAGTATCCCGAAGGGAGGAGGATCTTGATATCGGCTCAGGACGAGCGAATGCTACTGAGCATGATCAACGGGGAGCCCCTAACGTACGTAGATGGGGAGCAGTACATCAAGCCGGCCTTCCTCTTTGGGAACATGATAGACAAGCAGTCCCAGACGAAGTCCAAGAGAGAACCCTGGGTTTTTCCTGCCGAGAGCGTGGTCTTGTATCTGCCCACGATGCCGAGAGATTATCCGATCTCGGCTTTCTTCCATGCCACACATCGCAGGAGGATGTCGTGGACGCTGACTCCTGATCTTCACGGGAAGCCGGGAAAGATCTTTCATCTGAAAGGAGCCGACCGGGGGTCGTTCGTCAGCCGCCCCACTGGCGTCGTGACGTTGTTCAGGGGACTGTGCCCGGGCAGCGTCCCAAGTGAAGACAGTTCTGTGATCCAGCCGGTGCAATTGCCGACTTTCTGTAATGACTTCATGGTGCGAGGGGGGGTATACCCCAAGGAGAATCCTCGGTGCAATGGGTGGATCACCCCAACAAATCTCCGATGGTCCTGCCTAGTTGACTGGGCTTTGAAGCATTTTCGGAGAGAGTTGGAAATCATCGGACTGTATGCCGCCGTGAGCGTGACGAGTGTTAGGTTGCCTCCCAACCCTAACCTCTTTCTGGCGCTGATGGAGCGATACATTTCGCTCACCGGGACCTTCGCCACTCTACTGGGGGGTTGGGGTTGGCCCTCCACGAAATGGCAGCGATCTTGAGACTGCCGATGGGGGATACCCCGTATGAAGAGTATGTTCCTACCAACCGGGAGTTGGAGGACTCGGATCCTCGGGTGGTGGAGGTGTAACAGGAGCTGATGTGCCACTACCTCGCGTGCACTGCCTTTTATAATGAGCCTTCTAACTTGGCTCACACCACTAAGTGGATGTCCTACCTCTTCTTCCACCGGGCCAGGGCCGTCAAGTCGGTGAAGGTTTCGGGGGACAAGCACGAGCCCGTGAACTGTTTGGCCATGCTCAGTGCTGAGGTCATTGAGGACCTTATGGAGGAGGCCAACGCTGCAGACCAGTTTCTCAATGACGGGGTAGGAAAGTACCCTGAAGGCACTAAGGCCTATAGTTACTTGAGGCGCTACCGCAGGCCTTTGTCTGAGGAGGCCAAGCTGGCCGGCTTTCTCTCTTTATGGCTGCGTCGAGTAGTGGTGCCTGGCACCGCGTCCGCGGACCGCATTCATCGAAACATCCTGTGGCCCGCCGTCCGTCTGGTGTTCGGGGCAAGGTTAGGCTTGCTTCCTGCCATGGTGTGCCGTATACAGGCTGGACTGTGAGCCATGACTGACGGGTTGCTCGTCGATGAAGCTCGGCGTGAGAGTTTTCCCCGGGTGGAATTACCATACCTGTACTTGATGGGATGGTTAATTCTTCACAACCCCCGGGTGATGTCTCCCGGTCCTGGTAGCAGCGCGGGGGGTAGTTTCTTGCTGAACTACAAGGGCTCCCTCTGGAACGTGACTACAGTCGTGGACTGTCGGCTGGCGCTGAGCCTTGGTCATTGTTGGAAGCTCCTCTGCACCGTCCCTTATGTACATCGTAATCAGTCGGGGATTAGGCTCGAGGATTCAGGCGGAGAAAAGACCAATCTTTCCCCGGAAGCCTTTAATTGGTTGGTCTGCATCAGACCCTCCCATTTGCTGTACAGAAGCGAGGATCATTGCTTCTTCGAGCCTTACTTGCCCAGTCGGTTCGCGAGGCAGTTTGGGTACGATCAGCTGCACGTGGGTAACGCCATCACCAGCTTCAGGTCCCGGGGCGAACTCATTGATGGAGCCAGGGGGTGGCGGTACTTCATCATGGGCTGCACGGGAGCAATCTTCATTGTGCCGGTCGCCACCCTCTCCACGGAGCTGCGCATCCTCCATTCGTATGCTCAGTTCTACTGTAAAACCCCTTCCCAGAAAATCGTATAAGCCCTTTATTTATTTATTATTAATTAAATTGTAGTAATTAGGTCCAAATAGGAGAAATAGATTTTTATTAATTTTTATGTTAGGTGTTCGGGCACTTGGAGGACTTGTGGGACCATCAGGAATTTTTCGGAATTTATTCCATGTAGGAGACCCCTTGAGCAGTTGCTAGCCTAACGATGTGTAATACCCCATTATATAAATTTTCTTATGTGTGAAAATATATATATGTATATATAAACAAATATATATGTATATATATTTTAATTAAAGAAAGAAAGAAAAGAAAGAAAGAATTAAATAGGATAATAAGTATAATAATAATATTAATATAATAGTAATAGAATACTACTACAACCATTACTTGTTCTTAGCAAACCTTTGCTTTCCCCACAGCAACAATTGTTAAACCATCTAAATCAGCCCACTAACCCGTGTGACTGCAGCAACTTCCCAGGAGGAACCCGCCGACCCCCCTTTGCTTCAAAACCCGCGGACCTATATCCCCCCTCTCTCCTATTCTATATATAATATATATATATATATATGATTTGCTCTCCAAAACCCTAACCTAAACTCCAGACTTCCCCTTCCCATCTAGAGCCGTCACCGCAGCCAGAGAAGCCTCCCCAAGCCATCCAACCATCCCGTCGACGCCGACATCGCGGACTGCAGTTTCCCACTCGAGGCACCTTCGCTCCGGCGCGTTTTTCCGTTGACTCGCTCGACCAAACGCAGATCCGTTTTCATAGGTATGATCTTCCCTTAACCCTCTAAAATATTTGTTTTATAGTCAACCTCAGATAATGTGTGCCCCTAGGTGAAAAATAGCGCCCAAGTCAGCGCGAGCAGACAGAATTCTGCAATCGCAGAAACTTGCGATGACCATCCATATTGTCGAGTTCGTATCTCCCACCACAGAGATCCAAATTCGACGATTCTTTTTGATACCTGTAGATTACATGACCTAGTTTATTTTCTGTATTATAACTTTGTGCTATTAGTTGCTGTGGACCAAATTGTAGTCGTCACAAAACTGCGCGCACCCACTTTTTCCGGTTTTCTAAAAGTGGGAGATCGGAGTGCGCCCCGCCAAACGGGACCGCCCCGCCTTGTGCCAAGTGTACCGAATGGTGCACACAGCATAAGCGGACACGTGAAAATTCGTGGGGACTGATTTGGACGCTTGTGCGCGCCGGAATCAGGCCGTATCCGCGAACAAATTCCGTGTCGCCACTTTTGTGGAACTCGCGAGTATTTTGTGCACGCTTGTCAGATTGCGACGAAACTTACGCCACTGGACTCGTGGTAACACGCTGGTCCTGTGACCCAATTTTCACGTATTTCTGAGACGGTTGACCAGATCGTCAATTGGCGGGCCCCACAGTTGACTTTTTGGACCAAATTATGTTCGGCTCATCGGAATCCAAATTTGGACATACCGTTGGGATCGGATTGACATTTAGAGTTGTTTGACCCATAGTTTATCCCATTTAGAGACTGTTACCCTCGGCACGCTTTTCGGTGCAAAGTGGGCCCACCTTTGGAACCCGCTTTGGCCCGGAAATGACCTTTTTGCCCCTGTGTCCAAATTGGACGAAAGGACAGGCGTTCCTAGCGGTTTGACATCTTCTGAGACTGTTGGTGATATTTATTACAGCTTTTGGAGTAGTCCCTACCGGATCCACCGATACCAGGACGATAGTTGATATTCAAACATCAGGCAAGTGTACCTTGCCAAACTCTACAGTATTGTTATATATTTTCCTTGCTTTATTATAGTGCGGTGCATGCTCAACCTAGGACCGTGTGACGTACTTAGCGTCCGATTATCAGTCGGGTGCCGACACTGTACGCAGTGTTGGGTACGGTCATCTAGAGATGGACATTCGTGACACTTTATTCTCGTACTTGTCTTATCAAGTACCATATGACCCAGGACACTTGACACCATTCATGAGACAGGATTTTCCCGAGATATTCGTGGTGATTCTGTATAGGATACCGGACATGGACATTATACTCTTAGATACTTATGACTTGTTGCATTAGCTATGATCACGCTTGACATGGGCATGAGACGTTGTGGTCATGATATGCGTGGTTACATTGGGTGGGGAGAGTCACACAGGCTACAGGCTGTTTCATATATCTATCTACTACTATTGTGAGGCCTCAGACTCTCGTAGCAGAGCTAGGCACATTACGTGTTTATTACCGCTACCGGCTCCCCGACACAGAGCTTGTAGTGGCTTCAGCCTGAGTTTTAGTGTTACTCTCACTTGCATTTCACTTAGATGGTTACATATTTACCCATTGATCATTTAGTTATTGATTTGCTGCACTGCTTATCTGTATTTATTTGGCATGAGCTTTCTTGTACCTTGCTATGTCCCCTGAGGACCTGGATCCGAATTTTGTCCCCAGATTTTGCAGACGTGGTTTATCCCGAGGTTTACGGGACCGGAGCAGGAGCTGATCCAGGAGCTGTACTACCATCTGAGGACGAGGTCTTAGCTGAAGACTTCTCTTGAGCATCCATGTTCATGCTCAGCTTTTAGCATTTATTTCAGTCATTTACTTTCTGGTCTGTTGAACCATTGTACTAGATTTTTATCGGGTTGTTCCCCGAAGTACTTTGTGAGACTTGCTGATGATTTACATTCCTTATTTATTTATTCTGTGGATCATATTTTATATCTTGTATGGATGAGACTAGTTGTGCCATGATTGTTGTAGACTTGTTTTACAGCTTAAGTATGCCCTGATGGATCCATTATATTGAGTTGGTCCATCGGTGCGTACTGCTGGCCATTGACACGCGTCCGGTCCCTCGGTATTTTGGGACTGGGGCGTGACATGGTTTTTGTGGTGGCCCATGCAGGTCTACGACTAAATTGTTCGGTTTCAACTTAGGGACCGGACCAGCCTGCCCTAAGGATAGTATAAACTATAGGATCTCATCCATTATTTAACCATTTGTTGAACTCTATATCGAACTCGAAATTTGTTACTTGAACTGCATCCTGTATTGATTCCTCTGAGCGTTCTCATAGTATATCTTTTGATTACAGAGCAATGGATTCCAGGAACGGAGATGATTTTCCTTTGGAGACACCACACGACGCTGTGGTTACTTATGGAGATAAAGTGACACCAGGGGATGGTGGACGAGCATCACAGGGTGATCAAACCGGACAGCCTAATCCAAGGTTCCGGAGAGATGACATTCCACCACCACCACAGTTCACTCCCCAGATGCCAGTATTCCCGCCAGGACAAGCCATGGACGGGCAACAAATATTCCAGATGATGTATGCTATGATGCAAGCACAGCAGCAGATTCAGCAAGAGGCCCATCGGCAGGAGGCCGAGTATCTGAGGACCAGCCTGGTATCCGCATTGGAGCAGGCTAATCCAGCAGCGAGGCGAACATCGACGGGATCTATCACCGACTTCCGTCATCTCAAGCCTCGCACATTTTCTGGTAAAGAAGGGCCAACGGAAGTTCATGAGTGGCTCACAAACATTCAGCATCAGCTGGAAGCCGCTGAACTTCCAAGAGAGAAGTGGATGACTGCAGTCAGAATGCAGTTAACTGATAATGCGCATCACTGGTGGCTAGCAGAGGAAAGGAGACTTGGACAGGACAGAGTCACATGGGAAGAGTTCTCCAGACTCTTCCAAGAGATGTACATCCCGGCAGTTGCACGGTCAGAGCTCAGGGACAAGTTCAACCGCCTCATCCAGGGCAGCATGACAGTGGAAGAATACAATTCTGAATTTATTCGCCTGAGTCGCTTCGCTCCAACATTGATTTCGACGGAGGAAGAGAAAGCGGAAAAGTTCTTTGACGGGTTGAAGTTCGAGCTTCAGAGATTGATTGGCTCAGTGGCACCTACAAATTATACTGATGTTCTAGCAGCAGCACGACGCATGGAGCGCGTCACTAGAAGGGAATCGAATCTGAAGAGGCCAAACACCTCCGCACCAACCAAGGCAGCACATGGAGATTCTGTAAAACGATTCCAGAGGAGTACGCCAGATAGAGCAGCACACAGGGCCATATCCCTTCCTACTTGTCATCACTGCGGCAAGGTAGGACACATTGAGAGAGAGTGCAGGCGGAAGTTGGGACTATGCCTGCTTTGCGGATCAAACCAGCACCTATCCAGAGACTGCACTCACCATAGAGGAGAAGCACCGAGATTAGCTTTGCCTGCACCCCGACCAGCTTACCCAGCAGTAGGAGCACAGCAGGCAGGAGTTGGAGGCGTCAGGCCACCAGCCCCAGGAGGGAATCAGCAGAGACCACCCCTGGCACCACAGGCAGCTTTATTTCAGCAGGCCCAGCAGCAGCGAGGCCAAGCACAGGGGCGAGGACAGGCATTCACTTTAGCTGTTGAGGAGGAGGCTACAGCAGGCGAGGTCATCGCAGGTACTATTTTAGTAGCTTCATTACCTGCAGTAGCATTATTTGATTCTGGAGCATCGCATTCATTTATAGCAGCTAGCTTTGTAGCCACCCATAGAGTAGCTACCGCACCCCTCCCGAAGATGAAGAGGATTCTTACGGGAGGTGGAATTATTCCGGTTAGTGATGTCTGTAGATCATGTTCTGTAGTAGTTTGTGGAAGAGAAATGCGAGCCCAATTCCTAATCTTTTCCATGCCGGATTATGATGTCGTACTTGGTATGGACTGGTTAAGTCAGTACCATGCGACTCTTGATTGCCGACTTGGGCGGGTTATATTTAGACCGCCTGAACATCCAGAATTTGAGTTTCTCCGAGGAGCAGTAGAGCAAGGAGTTCAGCCTACTCTTAGGGTACTATCTGTAGAAGGGGAGACAGGTTACCCAAGAGTCATATCAGAATTTGTGGATGTATTTCCTGATGATCTTCCAGGTTTACCGCATGATCGGGAAATAGAATTCACAATAGACCTAACTCCAGGAGCAGAGCCAATCACTTCATCAGTTTATCGGCTAGCACCTAAGGAGTTAGTGGAGTTGAAAGAACAGGTTGATGATCTTTTGGAGAAGGGTTTCATTCGTCCCAGTGTTTCACCTTGGGGAGCACCCATCTTATTTGTGCCGAAGAAGGATGGAACAGTACGATTGTGCATTGATTATAGGGCACTAAATGCTGTCACCATCAAGAACAGGTATTCCTTACCACGCATTGATGATCTATTCGATCAATTGAGTGGTGCAAGGGTATTCTCGAAGATTGACCTTAGATCCGGCTATCATCAGATCAAGGTGAGGAAGGAAGACATCCCGAAGACAGCTTTCAGGACGAAGTATGGACATTATGAGTTCTTGGTGATGCCGTTTGGTTTAACCAACGCACCAGCAGTGTTTATGAGCTTAATGAACAGAGTCTTTCATCAGTTCTTGGATAAATTTGTAGTGGTGTTCATTGATGACATTGTCATATATTCCAAGAGCCCTGAAGAGCACGAGGAACATCTCAGAATCGTGTTAGAGACCTTGAGACAGGAGAAGTTATATGCCAAGCTCAGTAAGTGTGAGTTCTGTATGGACAAAGTGCCTTTCTTGGGACACATCATCTCAGGAGAAGGACTTTCAGTAGATCCAGAGAAAGTTGCGGCAATAGAGACTTGGCCTACACCCACATCAGTTGCAGAGGTGAGAAGTTTTCTCGGACTTGCGGAATATTACCGAAGGTTCGTAGAAAATTTCTCAAGGATTGCAGAACCAATGACAAAGCTAACACGAAAGGATCAGGAGTTTGTATGGACAGAAGACTGCCAGAAGGCTTTTGAAGAACTGAAGAGAAGATTAACAACAGCACCTGTCTTGACTCTTCCTTCAGGGTCAGAAGGTTTTGTTGTTTACAGTGATGCATCAGGCAGTGGACTAGGATGTGTTTTGATGCAACATGGCAAAGTCATTGCTTATGCGTCAAGACAGTTGAAGGTCCACGAGAAGAACTACCCAACACATGATCTGGAGCTAGCAGCAGTTATATTTGCATTAAAGATATGGAGGCACTATCTGTATGGAGAGAGGGTAGAAATCTTTACTGATCACAAGAGTCTGAGGTATGTGTATACTCAGAAGGAGCTTAACATGAGACAGAGACGCTGGCTGGAACTAATGGTGGATTTTGACATCGATCTGCAGTATCATCCGGGAAAGGCGAATGTTGTTGCAGACGCACTCAGCAGGAAGCCTACGGCTTATTTCTTGACGATGCAGCCCGAGTTATTGAGAGATCTACAGGAGCTACAGATAGAGGTCGTCTTACCGGGACAGAATGGCTTGATGGCTAACCTTGAGATTCAGTCATCACTCGTGGAGAAGATTAAGGAGGCATTGCCCACCGATGCTAGATTCCGAAGACTCAAAGAAAGGACAGAAGCCGGTATGCAGACAGGACTACGCATCCACGAAGACGGAATATTAAGGTTTGGAAACCGCTTGTATGTTCCAAATGGAGAATTGAGACAGGAGTTAATGACCGAAGCACATAGCTCTATGTACTCTGTTCACCCAGGAGGAACCAAGATGTACCGAGACTTGAGACAGTATTACTGGTGGCATGGAATGAAGAGAGAGATCGCGAGATTTGTGGCCAAATGCTTAGTATGTCAACAAGTGAAGGCGGAGCACCAGAGGACAGCAGGATTATTGCAACCACTTCCGATTCCAGAGTGGAAGTGGGAGCACATCACTATGGACTTCGTCACGGGTTTTCCCAAGAGTCCAAGTGGGAGAGATGCAGTGTGGGTAATAGTGGACCGACTCACCAAGTCAGCCCATTTTATACCTTTTAGAGTGGGTCAGTCTACAGAAGCGTTAGCTGATTTATATATGAGGCAGATCGTGAGATTGCACGGCATACCAGTCAGCATTGTATCGAACAGAGATTCGCGCTTCACATCGCACTTTTGGAGGAGCATGCAAGAGAGTCTTGGTACTCGTCTGAAGTTCAGTACATCTTACCACCCGCAGACAGATGGGCAGTCGGAGCGTACTATTCAGACCTTAGAGGACATGTTGAGGGCTTGCATGTTAGACTTTGGAGGATCATGGGAGGACCATCTACATCTTGTAGAGTTTTCTTACAACAATAGCTATCAAGCGAGTATTCAGATGGCTCCGTTTGAAGCATTATATGGGAGAAAATGTAGGTCTCCTGTGTGTTGGAGTGACGTGGGAGAACGTCAGATTCTGGGACCTGAGTTGGTGGTCAACACCGTAGAGACAGTCAAGAAGATTCAGGGACACTTGCGAGCAGCGCAAGACAGGCAGAAGCAGTGGGCAGACCTTCATCGTCGACCCTTGGAGTTCAAAGAGGGCGATCACGTCTTCTTGAGGATATCACCGACCAGAGGCACCATCCGATTCGGAGGACGCGGCAAGTTGAGTCCAAGGTATATTGGACCATTTGACGTGCTCGAGAGAGTTGGAGAGGTGGCATATCGACTTGCGCTACCACCTTCACTGGAGGGAGTACATGACGTATTCCATGTGTCGCAGCTCAGGCGATATGTGGCAGACAGTAGTCATGTCCTCGACCATTCAGAGATTACCATTGGGCCGAGCTTGTCATACCAAGAGCAACCCGTGGGAATCCTTGATCGTCGAGAGAAGGTATTGAGGAACCAGTCTATTCCCTTGGTTCGCGTAGCATGGAGGCATGACGCGCCAGGAGAATCAACTTGGGAGCGCGAGGATGACATGCGCAAGCGTTTCCCGAACCTATTCGCAGACCAAGGTATGAATTTACATTGTTAATTTATATCTTATACCATCCTTGCATTCTATCGTGGCTTAATTTTAATTTCGAGGACGAAATTTTTATAAGTTGGGTAGAATGTAAAACCCCTTCCCAGAAAATCGTATAAGCCCTTTATTTATTTATTATTAATTAAATTGTAGTAATTAGGTCCAAATAGGAGAAATAGATTTTTATTAATTTTTATGTTAGGTGTTCGGACACTTGGAGGACTTGTGGGACCATCAGGAATTTTTCGGAATTTATTCCATGTAGGAGACCCCTTGAGCAGTTGCTAGCCTAACGATGTGTAATACCCCATTATATAAATTTTCTTATGTGTGAAAATATATATATGTATATATAAACAAATATATATGTATATATATTTTAATTAAAGAAAGAAAGAAAAGAAAGAAAGAATTAAATAGGATAATAAGTATAATAATAATATTAATATAATAGTAATAGAATACTACTACAACCATTACTTGTTCTTAGCAAACCTTTGCTTTCCCCACAGCAACAATTGCTAAACCATCTAAATCAGCCCACTAACCCGTGTGACTGCAGCAACTTCCCAGGAGGAACCCGCCGACCCCCCTTTGCTTCAAAACCCGCGGACCTATATCCCCCCCTCTCTCCTATTCTATATATAATATATATATATATATATATATATATATGATTTGCTCTCCAAAACCCTAACCTAAACTCCAGACTTCCCCTTCCCATCTAGAGCCGTCACCGCAGCCAGAGAAGCCTCCCCAAGCCATCCAACCATCCCGTCGACGCCGACATCGCGGACTGCAGTTTCCCACTCGAGGCACCTTCGCTCCGGTGCATTTTTCCGTTGACTCGCTCGACCAAACGCAGATCCGTTTTCATAGGTATGATCTTCCCTTAACCCTCTAAAATATTTGTTTTATAGTCAACCTCAGATAACGTGTGCCCCTAGGTGAAAAACAGCGCCCAAGTCAGCGCGAGCAGACAGAATTCTGCAATCGCAGAAACTTGCGATGACCATCCATATTGTCGAGTTCGTATCTCCCACCACAGAGATCCGAATTCGACGATTCTTTTTGATACCTGTAGATTACATGACCTAGTTTATTTTCTGTATTATAACTTTGTGCTATTAGTTGCTGTGGACCAAATTGTAGTCGTCACAAAACTGCGCGCACCCACTTTTTCCGGTTTTCTAAAAGTGGGAGATCGGAGCGCGCCCCGCCAAACGGGACCGCCCCGCCTTGTGCCAAGTATACCGAATGGTGCACACAGCATAAGCGGACACGTGAAAATTTGTGGGGACTGATTTGGACGCTTGTGCGCGCCGAAATCAGGCCGTATCCGCGAACAAATTCCGTGTCGCCACTTTTGTGGAACTCGCGAGTATTTTGTGCACGCTTGTCAGATTACGACGAAACTTATGCCACTGGACTCGTGGTAACACGCTGGTCCTGTGACCCAATTTTCATGCATTTCTGAGACGGTTGACCAGATCGTCAATTGGCGGGCCCCACAGTTGACTTTTTGGACCAAATTATGTTCGGCTCATCGGAATCCAAATTTGGACATACCGTTGGGATCGAATTGACATTTAGAGTTGTTTGACCCATAGTTTATCCCATTTAGAGACTGTTACCCTCGGCACGCTTTTCGGTGCAAAGTGGGCCCACCTTTGGAACCCGCTTTGGCCCGAAAATGACCTTTTTGCCCCTGTGTCCAAATTGGACGAAAGGACAGGCGTTCCTAGCGGTTTGACATCTTCTGAGACTGTTGGTGATATTTATTACAGCTTTTGGAGTAGTCCCTACCGGATCCACCGATACCAGGACGACAGTTGATATTCAAACATCAGGCAAGTGTACCTTGCCAAACTCTACAGTATTGTTATATATTTTCCTTGCTTTATTATAGTGCGGTGCATGCTCAACCTAGGACCGTGTGACGTACTTAGCGTCCGATTATCAGTCGGGTGCCGACACTGTACGCAGTGTTGGGTACGGTCATCTAGAGATGGACATTCGTGACACTTTATTCTCGTACTTGTCTTATCAAGTACCATATGACCCAGGACACTTGACACCATTCATGAGACAGGATTTTCCCGAGATATTCGTGGTGATTCTGTATAGGATACCGGACATGGACATTATACTCTTAGATACTTATGACTTGTTGCATTAGCTATGATCACGCTTGACATGGGCATGAGACGTTGTGGTCATGATATGCGTGGTTACATTGGGTGGGGAGAGTCACACAGGCTACAGGCTGTTTCATATATCTATCTACTACTATTGTGAGGCCTCAGACTCTCGTAGCAGAGCTAGGCACATTACGTGTTTATTACCGCTACCGGCTCCCCGACACAGAGCTTGTAGTGGCTTCAGCCTGAGTTTTAGTGTTACTCTCACTTGCATTTCACTTAGATGGTTACATATTTACCCATTGATCATTTAGTTATTGATTTGCTGCACTGCTTATCTGTATTTATTTGGCATGAGCTTTCTTGTACCTTGCTATGTCCCCTGAGGACCTGGATCCGGATTTTGTCCCCAGATTTTGCAGACGTGGTTTATCCCGAGGTTTACGGGACCGGAGCAGGAGCTGATCCAGGAGCTGTACTACCATCTGAGGATGAGGTCTTAGCTGAAGACTTCTCTTGAGCATCCATGTTCATGCTCAGCTTTTAGCATTTATTTCAGTCATTTACTTTCTGGTCTGTTGAACCATTGTACTAGATTTTTATCGGGTTGTTCCCCGAAGTACTTTGTGAGACTTGCTGATGATTTACATTCCTTATTTATTTATTCTGTGGATCATATTTTATATCTTGTGTGGATGAGACTAGTTGTGTCATGATTGTAGTAGACTTGTTTTACAGCTTAAGTATGCCCTGATGGATCCATTATATTGAGTTGGTCCATCGGTGCGTACTGCTGGCCATTGACACGCGTCCGATCCCTCGGTATTTTGGGACTGGGGCGTGACATCTACGTAGCGATCAACACCCTCCATCGCGACTTTGACATTCTTGGAAGCTTCAGGGTACCTTTCTCCAAGCCCGGGGGAAGAATCGAAGTCCCCTCGGTTTCATCTGACGAGGGCGAGGAGTCCGCCATTCCGGATGAGCCTCTGGTGTCGGTGCCGAGGTGTGAAGTGCCTCCGCCTGCGGGGGCATTGGCGATCTCAAGGAAGCGAAGGGCTTCTGTCTCGAAGCAAACTTCCCCTCGCAAGAGGAAGAAGAAGACAGCTGATTGCCCTCTCCGGATTCCCGGCATTGAGGCTCCTAGAGAGGAACCTGCTGCCTCTCCTGTTGGGGATGTCCCTTTGATTGGAGGTTCCCCGTCTCTCGGAGAGGGACCCTCAGTTTCGGCTAGCGGTGTCGGAGGATTCCTGCTTGAGGCTGCCGTTGCTGCCACTACCTCCGGTAGTGGAATAAAATCGCCCGCGTGGCCGAGGCAAATGGGAGAATCTTCCTCTAGACCAGCAACGGAGGAAACTCCTGCTGCGTCCGTGAGCATGACCAGCGAGGTTCCAGCTGACGAACCTCGAACACGTCTCGGCGGAGGCTTGGTGGAGCTCCTGGCGATGTCGGTTGGCCCACCTCCTTCTCCAGGTATGATAGTTCGTATTGCGTCATTAAGGCGTGACATAGCTACATCGGCTGTAAAACCCCTTCCCAGAAAATCGTATATACTCTTTATTTATTAATTATTAATTAAATTATAGTAATTAGGTCCAAATAGGAGAAATAGATTTTTAATAATTTTTATGTTAGGTGTTCGGGCACTTAGATGACTTGTGGGACCATCAGGAATTTTTCGGAATTTATTCCATGTAGGAGACCCCTTGAGCAGTTGCTAGCCCAACGATGTGCAATACCCTATTATACAAATTTTAGAATGAGTATATATATATATATATATATATATATATATATATATATATATATATACAAATATATATGTATATATATTTTTATTAAAGTAAGAAAGGAAAAGAAAAGAAAGTAAAAAGAATCTAATAATATAATAATAATAATAACTTAGAATAATAATACTTATAATAATAACCATGATAATAGTAGTAGCAATAGCTGCTACTTTAGGACTTAAGTTCCTTAGGAACTTAAGCCAGCGGATTTTTGCATTATTGCTGCGGGAACAAGTCAGCAGGGAGCCCGCCTATAGCCTTCACCCGCCCCCATTGGCTTTGTATCAACCCGCGACCCTTTACTTAACCCAATCCAATCCTTCCTCTCTCTCCTAATATATAACATATATATATATATCATTAGCTCCCCAAAACCCTAACCTAAAACTCCAGACTTCCCTTCCCATCTAGAGCCGTCACCGCAGCCAGAGAAGCCTCCCCAAGCCATCCAACCATCCCGTCGACGCCGACATCGCAAACTGCAGTTTCCCACTCGAGGCACCTTCGCTCCGGCGTGTTTTTCCGTTGACTCGCTCATCCAAACGCAGATCCGTTTTCATAGGTATGATCTTCCCTTAACCCTCTCCAATATCTGTTTTATAGTCAACCTCGGAAAACGTGTGCCCCTAGGTGAAAAATAGCACCCAAGTCAGCGCGAGCAGACAAAATTCTGCAATCGCAGAAACTTGCGATGACCACCTATATTGTCGAGTTCGTATCTCCCACCACAGAGATCCGAATTCGACGATTCTTTTTGATACCTGTAGATTACATGACCTAGTTTATTTTCTGTATTATAACTTTGTGCTATTAGTTGCTGTGGACCAAATTGTAGTCGTCACAAAACTGCGCGCACCCACTTTTTCCGGTTTTCTAAAAGTGGGAGATCGGAGCGCGCCCCGCCAAACGGGACCGCCCCGCCGTGTGCCAAGTGTACCGAATGGTGCACGCAGCATAACGGGACACGTGAAAATTCGTGGGGACTGATTTGGACGCGTGTGCGTGCCGGAATCAGGCCGTATCCGCGAACAGATTCCGTGTCGCCACTTTTGTAGAACTCGCGAGTATTTGGTGCACGCTTGTCAGATTGCGACGAAACCTGCGCCACTGGACTCGTGGTAACACGCTGGTCCTGTGACCCAATTTTCACGCATTTCTGAGACGGTTGACCAGATCGCCAATTGGCGGGCCCCACAGTTGACTTTTTGGACCAAATTAGGTTCGGCTCATCGGAATCCAAATTTGGACATACCGTTGGGATCGTATTGACATTTAGAATTGTTTGACCCATAGTTTGTCCCATTTAGAGACTGTTACCCTCGGCACGCTTTTCGGTGCAAAGTGGGCCCACATGTGGGACCCGCTTGGGCCCGAAAATGACCTTTTTGCCCCTGTGTCCAAATTGGACGAAAGGACAGGCGTTCCTAGCGGTTTGATACCTTCTGAGACTGTTGGTGATATTTATTACAGCTTTCGGAGTAGTACCCACCGGATCCACCGATACCAGGACTACAGTTGATATTCAAACATCAGGCAAGTGTACCTTGCCAAACTCTGCAGCTTAGTTATTCATTTTCCTTGCTATATATATATTACTGTGCATGCTCAACCTAGGACCGTGTGACGTACTTAGCGTCCGATTATCAGTCGGGTGCCGACACTGTACGCAGTGTTGGGTAATGTCATCTAGATATGGACATACGTGACACTTTATCTTCTCGTACTTGTCATACCAAGTACACTTGACCCAGGACACTGGACACTGATCATGAGACAGGATCTTCCCAAGATATTCGTGGTGATCCTGTATAGGATGCAGGACTTATAGAGATACTATATTCTAGATACATTATGACTTGCGCATTAGTTATGACCCCGCTGACATGGACGTGAGACGTTATGTTCATGATTTGTGTGGTTACATTGGGTGGGGAGAGACACACAGACTACAGGCTGATCATATATATACACCCCTATTATCGTGAGGCACAAGACTCTATAGCCGAGCTTGGCCCATTACTCATTACTACTGCTGCTACCGGCTCCCCTACACAGAGCTTGTAGTATGCTTCAGCCTGAGCTCTAGTGCTGCTCTCATCTTGCATATCACTTAGCTGGTTATTTTAGTATTCCCTTATTGTCCATCTATTGCTGGAGATACCCACAGGCTACAGGTTGATTATGTTATGCCGGCTACTCAGTCTCCCGCTGAGCTAGACCACCTCTTGACACCCCTGCTACCGGCTCCCCTTCACAGAGCTTGTAGTAGTTCCAACCTGAGTACTGTTGATATTCTCTCTTGCATTTTATACAGATGTTACATACTTACCCTGCTTATCTCATTATTTGCTGCACTGTTTATATTCTGGCTTGTATTATTTTCTGTACCTTGCTATGTCCCCTGAGGACCTGGATATGGATTTTGTCCCCAGATTTTGCAGACGTGGTTTATCCCGAGGTTTACGGGACCGGAGCAGGAGCTGATCCAGGAGCTGTATCACCATCCGAGGACGAGGTCTTAGCTGAAGACTTCTCTTGGGCATTCATGTTTATGCTCAGCTTTTAGTATTTCTTTCAGTCTTTTATATTCTGGTCATTTGAACCATTGTACTAGATATTTATCGGGTTGTTCCCCGAAGTACTTTGTGAGACTAGATGATGATTTACATTCCCTATTATTCTGTGGATCATATTTTATATCTTGTGTGGATGAGATTAGTTGTGCCATGATTGTCGTAGACTTGTTTTACAGCTTAAGTATGCCCCGATGGATCCATTATATTGAGTTGGTCCATCGGTGCGTACTGCTGGCCATTGCCACGTGTCTAGTCCCACGGTATTTTGGGACTAGGGCGTGACATCGGCTGCAGATGCGGCATATATACCGTTGGCTACGGGTAAAGGTCATCTTTATGTCTCCTCTTAGAAAGATTACTATCGTATTGATGTCAACTTTCTTGTCCTCTTCTCATGGGATGGTGCCCGTGGGGAGTATACCGTTGAAACGCCTTATGGCTCTGCTCGGGCTCCTGATGATGATACGGAGGCATTCCACTTCGGGGAGGAAATGGCTTCGGGGGCCAGCTCGCCCGGAGTGGTTTCGTCATCTCAAGAGGGGGACGAACCCGTCATCGTGACCTCGCCTCTTGTGAGTATGGCGATGACTTCGACCGTCGTCGTCGCACCTTCTCCGGTCGCACCACCTGTCGAGGCGGCGGCTGTGGCCACCTCTGTCACGCCCCAGTCCCAAAATACCGAGGGATCGGACGCGTGGCAATGGCCAGCAGCACACACCGATGGACAAACCCAATTTAATGGATCCATCGGAGCATGCTTAAGCTGTAATATAAGGATAAGTAGGTTCAATGATACAAGTCACAGTCTAAGCTAATCTCATTCACAACAGATAATCACATATCAAATGCAAGAATAATGCAAATAGGAATAACTAACAAATCTCAATAAAAAGTGTCTCGGAGAACAATCCGAGAACAAGTCTGATACATCAATGCAATAGACTGGAAATAAAGGAACTGGAAATAGAAATAAATGAGTATCACAAGGCAATACCCAGGAGAAGTCCTCTAGCACAATCCCGTCCTCAGGTGTCGGTACAGCTCCTGTATCAGCTCCTGCTAATGCTCCTGTACTGTATAACTCTGGGTGGATCTCCTCTACTAATCCTGGGGACATAATCCGGATCCAGGTCCTCAGGGGACAGCAAGGTACAGAAAATACAAGCCAAAATAAATGCAGTGCAAATAATGAAATAAATAGGGTAAGCTATATAACCATCTATGTGGATTGCAAGAGAGAACATCAATGGTACTCAGGTTGAAACAACTACAAGCTCTGTGTAGGGGAGCCGATAGTAGTGATATCATGAGGTGGTCTAGCTCAGCGGGAGACTGAGTAGCCGGCATAATATAGTCAACCTGTAGCTGCGGGTCTCTCCAGCAATAGATGGAACAATAAGGGAATACTAAAATAACCAGCTAAGTGATATGCAAGATGAGAGCAGCACTAGAACTCAGGCTGAAGCATACTACAAGCTCTGTGTAGGGGAGCCGGTAGCAGCAGTAATAATGAGTAATGGGCCAAGCTCGGGCTTCAGAGTCTTGTACCTCACGATAATAGGGGTGTATATATATATAATCAGCCTGTAGTCTGTGTGTCTCTCCCCACCCAATGTAATCACACGTCTCATGTCCATGATGCCTCATGTCCATGTTACGCACGATCGTATCTAATGCAGAAGTCATAGAGTATCTAGGAATATAATGTCAATGCCATAAAGTCTGTATCCTATACAGAATCACCATGAATATCTCAGGAAGATCCTGTCTCATGAATAGTGTCAAGTGTCCTGGGTTATAGTGTACTTGGTAAGACAAGTACGAGAATGAAAAGGGGTCACGAATGTCCATCTCTAGGTGACAATACACAACACCGCGTACGGTGTTGGCACCCGACTGATAATCGGACGCTAAGTACGTCACACGGTCCTAGGTCAACCATGCACAGCAATATAATGAATCAAGGAAATGCAACAAGAATTGTAAAGTTGGCAAGGTATACTTGCCCACTGATGTATAACTAAGTCAAGGAAATAAGTAGCAAAAACTGCAGGATTTGGCAAGGTACACTTGCCTGGGGTCCTGGCTCCAACTGTAGCTCTGGTCTCAGTGTGATATGTAGGTAATACTCCGGTTGCTGAAATAAACATCACCATTAGATTCAGAAAATACCAAATAGCTAAAAATGCCTGTCCTTGAGTCCAATTTGGACACAAGGGCAAAAATGACATTTCTGGGCCAAAGCGGGGTCCACATGTGGGCCGCTTTGCACCGAAAAGCGCGTCAGGGTCAAAGGTCTCCAAATTCGCCAAACTTAGTGTCAACAGGTCAGGAACGATGATACGAACCCAACGGAACTTCCAGAATTGGATTCCGATGAGCCGATCACAAAATTGCCCGTCAAGTGGAGCCTGTGGGGCCCACGATACACGATTTTGTCAACGTTCTCAGAATCGAACCAAACTTGGGGCACAGGACCAGCGTATTGCTACGAGTCCGATGGCGCAAGTTTCGTCTCGATCCGACGTGTGTACACAAAGTTACAGCGTGTTCCAGAAAGGACGGATATGGGGTGTCGTCGGCGGATACGCGTTGATTTCGGGGTGCACGCACCTCCGAATCGACTTCTGCGAAATCTCACACGACCGTATCAACGTCACGCACGATTCGGTAAAGACCGCGTGCGACCAAGTCGTCCCGTTTGGCGGGACGTACTCAGTTCCGGGGTGAAACAAGGCGTTGGTTTTTCTGTTTTTGGATCGCGGTGTGCGATCACCACAGGACGCGATGCACCGAGCGGGTTGCACGGGCACCGAGAGGGTCATACAGTCTTCGTAACGCAATTGACGGAATCAAAAACGGGATAACGAGGAGAGAGGAAACGCTACCTGAATAGGGCTCCGTGAACGATGATTTTCGGTGTCGAGGGTCTCCTTCGTGTCCTGGATGTGTCCGGGTATCTGTGTCCACGGTACTAGGGTTTGTTGTGCTCGTGTCTGCTGCGTCGATTCCGTCGAGGAGGAGGGAAGAAGACTGCGGCGCTCTCGGGCGGGGTCAGGACTTGCAGCGGGGTCGTGGTTCAGCGGCTTCTCCGGAGCTGTGAAATCGTCCAGCGAGAGGAAACCGACGAGAAGTCGGCTGTGGTGATCGGAGGTATCGAGGTCACCCGGCGGGGAAATGACAGGGAGGTGGAGATGCTGCTGCGAGTCGAGATGGCCGAGTTTCGACGGAGTCACCGGAGACGAAGGGAAGAGGAGGGGGAAGCGATCGGTTCCGGTCAACAAGGGACCGGGGTTGAGGGCTCGAGGGGTCTGCACGGTCGGAGTCGCACTGGGTGCACTGCACGGTGGGGCGGGGCTGTTGCCGGAGCGGCTTGGCCGGAGCTCGCGGATGCAGTAGGCCGGAGGGAGGTCAGGGAAAGGGGTGTCGACGGTGCTGGAATTCGGGTCGGCGGCGGAGGAAGGATGGAGAAGGGGGAGTCGGCGGAGATGGATCGCGGCGGAGAGTCGGCTATGGCGGCGGAGGTGGATCGCGGCGGAGAGTCGACTAGGGTTTCGGTGGGGGCAGCAGGGAGTAGGAGGAAGGAGGAGGGGATTTGTCGACGGGCTGAGCGGATGGGAGTCGTCGGCGAGGGCTCGAGCAGAGGGAGACGGCGGTGATGATGGTGGTTGTGCGGCAGGGGGTCGGCTGCTCCGGCGGGGGGTAGCCGACGGATAGATTAGGGTTAGGGTTAGGGTTAGGGTTAGGAAACTTGGGGATTTAGGGATTTTTGGAAAATTGGGAAATTGGGAATTTGTTTTCTTCTTCTTTTCTTTTGTGGAGAAAACCTAGGGAATTATGTATTTATACATTACAGGAATTGGACTAGGGTTAGACCTAGGATTCGGGCCGGGTCAACGCTCCTTGGGCTGGGCTTCGGCTCTCATGGGGATGTCGGGCATTGGCACGGGTTAAATTCGGTTTAATTCTAAATTGGTTTCTAGGGCTTTAAACGGGTTTCCGGAGTCCAATAAATCCGCAGAAAATTACCCTATGTCCGGTTTTCCATTTTACACCATAAAATATTATTTCCATAATATTTTAGTAGGAATTAACCGCAATTAAAAATCCTTGAATCAACAAAGGCCTAGGTCACGATTCCCGAAAATTCAGATAATTTGGGGAAAAATCCAAATTTAAAAATCTGAAAATCAGGGGGCTTACAATCTACCCAACTTATAAAAATTTCGTCCTCAAAATTAAAATAGAGTAGGGTTCAAAGAATTTCTCTCAAGTAACCATTGCGGTCTCTACCCAACTTAGATTTTACCCAACTATCATCTAAGGCTATATATCTAATAAAGCTATGCCCCAACTCATTTAATCATTTATTGAATCCTCAAGTTTTTTAGCACCAAACATATCACCTATGATATTCCTTTTATCATATATAAAAGGGTCATCAACAAGGTGACCGGCCTGTGGGGTATATCTAGTACTGTCTATATATCAACTTATACTAGGCACGAGGTTTCGTCTTTTCGAAGTAAGGAAAGACGAAGATCAATAATAAAGAGTTCAAGGGCGAGGTAATAGAATAGAAGTATCAGGATCAAGGCGTTTAACAAATTCAAATGGGATTTGTCAAGACAATTGTGGATTAAAATCCTATTATGGTAATCCTTTGTTTGCATGCTCGTATTAGTACAGTTATGTAACTGATACGATATGCTCAGATATATCTAGAGGGCAAGTATACTAGTCAACTATATATCTCAATCCACGTGAAGTAGTCGTGCGAAGAGCGAACCAAAATGTACTAAGGTTGATCAGACCGTATTACACTGATTCTGAATAGACAACTGTATTAGTGTGTCGACCCACTAATACGGATGTCATGAACAAGCTCGATAAAAGGATAAGCTTGCAAAACTAGGCTATATTAGCAGCATAAGTCAAGGTGGTACAACAAATGTAAGTATGCTAGATGATGATGAAAGGGGGTACACTTAGTTCAAGTTCTCAAAACAACACAAAATAAGCACAATAACAAAAGGCTCTATAATATCTACAGTTATCAATTATAAAAACATTCTAGGTTATAAATTATTAGCAAGTTCAAAATTACATAGGTTAGGGCTGGGGTCACGAACCAATAGGCACGAGATAAAACAAATCGATAAACAGATAACTACGACAAATTATGCGCATTAGCTACTCCATGGGTCTGCGCGTCTTCCAAAGTCATCGCTGGAGCTTGTTCACGTTCTTGCAGTTGATTCCTCTGCTGCTGTTGAGCCTGCTGGAAGAGTGTGGCTTGTGGTGCCAGGGGTGGCCTCGGCTGATTCCCTCCTGGGACTGGTGGTCTGACTCCTTCAACTCTCGTTTGCGGTGCTTCCAATATTGGAGAGGCTGGCGTTGGTGCTGGTGACATTAGCGCTTTTTCTCGACATTCGGGGCATTCCTTCAGTGAATGCTGACTGGATCCGCAAGCTAAACATACTTTCCTTTTTCGTCTGCACTCGTCCTCAGTATGGCCTCGCTTGCGACAATATGGACAGACAGGTATTGTCTGTGGAGTTGCTTCTGGTGGCTGGTGTACTTGAGGTCTTTGTGTAGCTTCTTCTTGTGGTGCTCCGGCTGGTGCTGATGTGGCTGGTTGTTGAATCATCAATGCTTTCTCTCGATGCTGAAGACAATCCTTGGCTAAGTGTTGACTGTTTCCACAAATCAAGCATAATCCTAACTTGCGTCTGCATTCTTTTTGAATATGGCCTATCTTGCCACAGTAGTGACAAGTTGGAAGAACTAAGGCTCTTGGTGCTGCTCTCGGTGGTGGATTCATCTGTGGTCGCTTTGCAGCTCTTTCCTGTTGTGCTTGGTTCGGTGCTGATGCATACGGCCGCTTCTGGCTGGACTCTATCCTTGTGTTGCACTCCATGGGTCGTGCTGTAGCAAGAACATTCTCGTCTAAGGTAGTTGTAGTGGGGCTGATTAATCTCCGTAGCTCCGAGCTAAATCTGTCGATGAACTTCTCCGCTTGGATTTGCTGGGCTTCTTCCTGAACCTTCTGTTGGGCTTGCATCATCGCATAGAACATGCAAAACATCTGTTGTTCGTCCATAGCCTGCCCTTGTGGAATGGTAGGCGTCGGTGGAGCCAACTGCGTCGATGGTGGAACGTCATCTTCCGGGATTCTCGAGGCATGCTGACTTGCTTGCTGTGATGATGGACCTTCACTAACTGGTGTCACTTCATCTCCGTTGGTTACCACATCATCTCGTGGTGATCTGGCAGGAGTCTCGTTGTTTGTTCGTGAATCCATAACTCTGCAACCAAAATAAACAATAAGAGGCGCACAAGAATCGGCAGGATGCGAGTCAAGAATTTAAATTCGAATCTAATATAGATATCAAGAACGTTTCAAGCAAGTGGATGAGATCCTAGAAACTTATCCTATTCTTATTGCAGGCTTGCTCGGTCCCTAAGTTGAAACCGAACAATTTAGTCGTTGACCTGCATGGGCCACCACAAAAACCATGTCACGCCCCAGTCCCAAAATACCGAGGGACCGGACCCGTGGCAATGGCCAGCAGCACACACCGATGGACAAACCCAATTTAATGGATCCATCGGAGCATGCTTAAGCTGTAATATAAGGATAAGTAGGTTCAATGATACAAGTCACAGTCTAAGCTAATCTCATCCACAACAGATAATCATATATCAAATGCAAGAATAATGCAAATAGGAATAACTAACAAATCTCAATAAAAAGTGTCTCGGAGAACAATCCGAGAACAAGTCTGATACATCAATGCAATAGACTAGAAATAAAGGAACTGGAAATAGAAATAAATGAGTATCACAAGGCAATACCCAGGAGAAGTCCTCTAGCACAATCCCGTCCTCAGGTGTCGGTACAGCTCCTGTATCAGCTCCTGCTAATGCTCCTGTACTGTATAACTCTGGGTGGATCTCCTCTACTAATCCTGGGGACATAATCCGGATCCAGGTCCTCAGGGGACAGCAAGGTACAGAAAATACAAGCCAAAATAAATGCAGTGCAAATAATGAAATAAATAGGGTAAGCTATATAACCATCTATGTGGATTGCAAGAAAGAACAACAATGGTACTCAGGTTGAAACAACTACAAGCTCTGTGTAGGGGAGCCGATAGTAGTGATATCATGAGGTGGTCTAGCTCAGCGGGAGACTGAGTAGCCGGCATAATATAGTCAACCTGTAGCTGCGGGTCTCTCCAGCAATAGATAGAACAATAAGGGAATACTAAAATAACCAGCTAAGTGATATGCAAGATGAGAGCAGCACTAGAACTCAGGCTGAAGCATACTACAAGCTCTGTGTAGGGGAGCCGGTAGCAGCAGTAATAATGAGTAATGGGCCAAGCTCGGGCTTCAGAGTCTTGTGCCTCACGATAATAGGGGTGTATATATATATAATTAGCCTGTAGTCTGTGTGTCTCTCCCCACCCAATGTAATCACACGTCTCATGTCCATGATGCCTCATGTCCATGTTACGCACGATCGTATCTAATGCAGAAGTCATAGAGTATCTAGGAATATAATGTCAATGCCATAAAGTCTGTATCCTATACAGAATTACCATGAATATCTCAGGAAGATCATGTCTCATGAATAGTGTCAAGTGTCCTGGGTTATAGTGTACTTGGTAAGACAAGTACGAGAATGAAAAGGGGTCACGAATGTCCATCTCTAGGTGACAATACACAACACCGCGTACGGTGTTGGCACCCGACTGATAATCGGACGCTAAGTACGTCACACGGTCCTAGGTCAACCATGCACAGCAATATAATGAATCAAGGAAATGCAACAAGAATTGTAAAGTTGGCAAGGTATACTTGCCCACTGATGTATAACTAAGTCAAGGAAATAAGTAGCAAAAACTGCAGGATTTGGCAAGGTACACTTGCCTGGGGTCCTGGCTCCAACTGTAGCTCTGGTCTCAGTGTGATCTGTAGGTAATACTCCGGTTGCTGAAATAAACATCACCATTAGATTCAGAAAATACCAAATAGCTAAAAACGCCTGTCCTTGAGTCCAATTTGGACACAAGGGCAAAAATGACATTTCTGGGCCAAAGCGGGGTCCACATGTGGGCCGCTTTGCACCGAAAAGCGAGTCAGGGTCAAAGGTCTCCAAATTTGCCAAACTTAGTGTCAACAGGTCAGAAACGATGATACGAATCCAACGGAACTTCCAGAATTGGATTCCGATGAGCCGATCACAAAATTGCCCGTCAAGTGGAGCCTGTGGGGCCCACGATACACGATTTTGTCAACGTTCTCAGAATCGAACCAAACTTGGGACACAGGACCAGCGTATTGCTACGAGTCCGATGGCGCAAGTTTCGTCTCGATCCGACGTGTGTACACAAAGTTACAGCGTATTCCAGAAAGGACGGATACGGGGTGTCGTCGGCGGATACGCGTTGATTCCGGGGTGCACGCACCTCCGAATCGACTTCTGTGAAATCTCACACGACCGTATCAACGTCACGCACGATTCGGTAAAGACCGCGTGCGACCAAGTCGTCCCGTTTGGCGGGGCGTACTCAGTTCCGGGGTGAAACAAGGCGTTGGTTTTCCTGTTTTTGGATCGCGGTGTGCGATCACCACAGGACGCGATGCACCGAGCGGGTTGCACGGGCATCGAGAGGGTCATACAGTCTTCGTAACGCAATTGACGGAATCAAAAATGGGATAAAGAGGAGAGAGGAAACGCTACCTGAATAGGGCTCCGTGAACGATGATTTTCGGTGTCGAGGGTCTCCTTCGTGTCCTGGATGTGTCCGGGTATCTGTGTCCACGGTACTAGGGTTTGTTGTGCTCGTGTCTGCTGCGTCGATTCCGTCGAGGTGGAGGGAAGAAGACTGCGGCACTCTCGGGCGGGGTCAGGACTTGCAGCGGGGTCGTGGTTCAGCGGCTTCTCCGGAGCTGTGAAATCGTCCAGCGAGAGGAAACCGACGAGAAGTCGGCTGTGGTGATCGGAGGTATCGAGGTCACCCGGCGGGGAAATGACAGGGAGGTGGAGATGCTGCTGCGAGTCGAGATGGCCGAGTTTCGACGGAGTCACCGGAGACGAAGGGAAGAGGAGGGGGAAGCGATCGGTTCCGGTCAACAAGGGACCGGGGTTGAGGGCTCGAGGGGTCTGCACGGTCGGAGTCGCACTGGGTGCACTGCACGGTGGGGCGGGGCTGTTGCCGGAGCGGCTTGGCCGGAGCTCGCGGATGCAGTAGGCCGGAGGGAGGTCAGGGAAAGGGGTGTCGACGGTGCTGGAATTCGGGTCGGCGGCGGAGGAAGGATGGAGAAGGGGGAGTCGGCGGAGATGGATCGCGGCGGAGAGTCGGCTATGGCGGCGGAGGTGGATCGCGGCGGAGAGTCGACTAGGGTTTCGGTGGGGGCAGCAGGGAGTAGGAGGAAGGAGGAGGGGATTTGTCGACGGGCTGAGCGGATGGGAGTCGTCGGCGAGGGCTCGAGCAGAGGGAGACGGCGGTGATGATGGTGGTCGTACGGCAGGGGGTCGGCTGCTCCGGCGGGGGGTAGCCGACGGATAGATTAGGGTTAGGGTTAGGGTTAGGGTTAGGAAATTTGGGGATTTAGGGATTTTTGGGAAATTGGGAAATTGGGAATTTGTTTTCTTCTTCTTTTCTTTTGTGGAGAAAACCTAGGGAATTATGTATTTATACATTACAGGAATTGGACTAGGGTTAGACCTAGGATTCGGGCCGGGTCAACGCTCCTTGGGCTGGGCTTCGGCTCTCATGGGGATGTCGGGCGTTGGCACGGGTTAAATTCGGTTTAATTCTAAATTGGTTTCTAGGGCTTTAAACGGGTTTCCGGAGTCCAATAAATCCGCAGAAAATTACCCTATGTCCGATTTTCCATTTTACACCATAAAATATTATTTCCATAATATTTTAGTAGGAATTAACCGCAATTAAAAATCCTTGAATCAACAAAGGCCTAGGTCACGATTCCCGAAAATTCAGATAATTTGGGGAAAAATCCAAATTTAAAATTCTGAAAATCAGGGGGCTTACAACCTCGTCTGCAATCGTCCTTGGAGGGGAACTTGCCAATATTGTGGCCACTCCTGGCGTTCAACCAGATCTGGTTGCGCTGACCGAGCTGTATACCGGCACCTTCTACGCCAATTTGAACACGCTGATAACAATGGTGTTGGCGAAGAATCTGGATTTTGAGAGCCTGAAGAAAACTTTCCAGTTTTCGATTGGGGCCGTCAGAGAGTTCGGCGATTCCGGGGTAGCTGACGCCCTGGAGGCGATGGTTAATGGGTTGGAGCAACCCATTAACGAATACTTGCAGCTGACTCGGGGCAGTTTTGAAGCCGATGTCCAGGCCAAATATGACTCCATGACTGCGCGGCTTATCAAACAGCTGGAGAGCTTGGATAACTCTATCAAAGCCCGTAAGCTGGAGACGGATAAAAGAAAGGTCGTCGTGGAGGAGGCTCTTGCTCTCGAGATGAAGTGCCAATCCGAGCACAAAGGGAATGCAGCGAGGGTCCGCAAGTTGAAGGAGAAACTCGCCCGGGCAGAGGAGTGGGCTTCTCAGTCGCTGGCAGGTCTAGGCGTAGCGTCTGGTCGACTGAGCACCGCGCGACGGGACTTGGAGCGTGCAGAAGCTGCTCGTGCTAGCTCTCTTCGGGCGAGGGCCGAACTGTCCTTTACGAACAATCCTGAGGCACGGCTGGAACGGGCCCGTGCTGATGCCTTGGTTTCCAGGGGCGAGAGGGTAGCTGCACTGGCGAAGTTGATTCGCGATCTGACTGCTCCCCCGCAATGATGTACCCTTTCTTGCTTTTAGCTTCCCTAATGTAATTCTGCTTTTTTTTTTGGAAATAAAGCGAATCTTTTTTGATTTTGTGGACCCATCATTTCGGAATGTAAATGACAAGTTTAAGTGAGAGTGATAGCAGAGGTAGTATGGACGTGATAAACTCTCGATAAACTTCTAGCAGGACATACCTATTCAGAGGTCATACGGACATGATAGAATATGACCTAACTAGCTTCGTTATGGAAGTAGTTTTGTCAGAATTGGGATTCCCGCTATATTCCACCCTGGGGTGGAGGAGGTTAAGCATAGTACCTCTTCAGGAATTTACCGTTGATAGGAGCCATTAATAGGTCTCCATTAGGCTGGGCTAACCTGTAAGCGCCATTTGAGAACGTTGTCTCGATCACATAAGGGCCTTCCCACTTGGGCTGAAATTTTTCTTTACTCCTGTGAGTGAGAATCATTGGCCTTCTTACGGCTAAGACTAGCTCGCCGACCTTGAACACTCTTTCCTTTACTTTATGATTGAAAGCTCTGGAAATACGTGCTTGGTAGAGCGTGATGCGCTGTTGAGCTTGGAGGCGTTTCTCGTCTAATCCTTCGAGCTCCTGAAGCCTTAACAGGTCATTCTTTTCTTGGTTCAGCTCATTAGTCACGGCTATCCTGAGCGACGGGATCTGGACTTCGATGGAAAGAACTGCTTCGCTCCCGTAGACCAGTGAAAAGGGGTACAACCTGTCGGTGTCCGTACCGTTGTACGGTATGCCCAGAGACATTTGCCCAGCTTTTCGTTCCAGTCTCTTTTATTCGAAGAGACTAACTTCTTCAGGAGTTTGATAATGGTTTGGTTGAAAGCTTCCGCCAAACCATTAGCAGCTGGATAATATGCCGTAGAGGCAATATTATGTATTCGATTTTTATCGCAAAATTGATGAAACGCTTGGCTGATGAACTGAGGCCCATTGTCATGGATTATCCTTCGGGGAATCCCAAAGCGATAAATGACGTGATGCTTGATAAAGTTGATTACGTCAGACGCCTTTACCTCAGCCAGAGGGATCGCCTCTGCCCATTTGGAGAAGTAATCCGTGATGGCCAGTATGAACCGGTGGCCTCTGGAAGAAGACGGGTGAATAGGACCTATGATATCCATACCCCATGCTTCGAAGGGCCAGGATGCAACCGTAGGATGTAGATATTCAGACGGTTGATGTATGAAGTCTGCATGAACCTGACAGGCTTTGCATTGTCTTGCATAGCTGATCGCGTCTGTGATCATAGTGGGCCAGTAATAGCCCATTCTCCTGATACGATCATGTAGCTTAGGACCGGGCTGATGCGCTCCGCATACGCTGTCGTGAGCTTCCCGGATAATCTGCTGTGCTTCGTCGCCTGAGAGACATCTTAATAGCAGTCCGTCGTAAGTCCGACGATATAGGCATTGTGAAGATGCATCGAAGTAGAAGCGTAATGATCGTCTTTTGACGGATACTGCTTCTTTGGGGTCCTCTGGCAAGATTCCGTATGCGACAAAATCTATGAAGGGACTTCTCCAGTCTCTTCCCGGGGGATCCGTGTCCACAGGGTAGCTGCGTTCTATGTGAAAGTTGTTCTTCACGCAGAATAAATCTCTGTTAAGAAGGATTACCGAATCCTGCCTTCTTATAGGAGTGGCTAAATCCGCAGCTAGACTGGCTAGGGCATCAGCTTCCAGATTCTGGGATCGAGGTACATGCTCTAGGAAGAACCCTTTGAATGTCATGGCTATCTCGACCGTTGCTTGGTGATAGGGGATGAGGTCTGGATTCCGGACTTCATATATTCCTCGGACTTGAGTGACGATAAGCAGAGAATCACCGAAAGCTTCCAGGGACTCGACCCCCAGCTCTTTAGCGACTTGAGTCCAATTAACAGGGCGTTGTATTCCGCCACATTGTTGGAGCATGGTTCGTTAAAAGAATATGTCCGGTAGATGACGAGTTTATCATGAGTGACTAGGACGATTCCTACCCCTGAAACTACGTTTCCCTAGGGACCAGTCCTGGAGGCGCCGTAGAAGAACAGTTGCCATGCGTCACCTTCCATTGCGGAATTATATTCTGCAACTTCGTCGGGAATGTCTTCGTATAATTTGGAGGCCTCCGGGATCGGATGAGCAGCTAGGAAGTCGGCCAGCGCTTGGCCTTTGATGGACTTCTGCGGTACGTATACCATGTCATATGGTGTTAACAACATCGCCCAAGTTGCGAGTCGGGAATTAAGAACACTCGGCTTGCTCATCAGTACTCGAAGAGGGTTGATCCTGGAGATGATGTGGATAGTCTGGCCGGTGACGTAGTGCCGCATCTTTTGGATAGCGAACATCAGAGCCAAGCATTCTTTCTCCACTGGGTTGTACCGGTGTTCGGCTCCGACCATCATCCTGCTGAGGTAGTAGATAGCATGTTCATGACCCATGTCGTTCTTCTATGCGAGAAGAGCTCCTAGTGAATGATCCATCACTCGAACGTACAGCAAGAATGGTCTTTCCATGACGGGAGGCACCAGAACCGGCGGACTGGTGAGGTAGCGTTTGATATCCCCGAATGCTTGCTGACAGGTTTCGTCCCATACGAAGGATACACCTTTCTTCATGAGATGCGAGAAGGGCTGACATCTTCCCGAGAGGTTGGATATGAACCTCCGGATATAAGCCAGACGGCCTTGAAATCCCCGGAGTTCCCTCAGATTATGGGACGGTCGCATTTCCACGATTGCCTGGACTTTGTCAGGGTCCACCTGGATGCCTTTAGCGGTAATGACAAACCCCAGGATTTTGCCGCTAGATACACCCAGGAAGGACTTCGTAGGGTTCATCTTGAGTTGATGTTGGCGCATTAACTCGAATACCGTCCTCAGGTCTTGAATGTGATCATCCTTGAGGCGGCTCTTGACGGCTATGTCGTCCACGTAACATTCTACTGTTTTGCGTAAATGCTCATGGAATATGTTACTCATAGCCCGTTGGTATGTAGCCCCGGCGTTCTTCAATCCGAAGGGCATGACCGTATAGCAATATACTCCCAACGGGGTAGGGAAGGCAGTGTGCTTCTCGTCTTCAGGATGCATCTTGATCTGATTGTATCCTGAGAATCCGTCCATGAAAGACATGCGTTCGAAGCCGCAGGTGTTGTCGATCATGATGTCTGTGATAGGAAGGAGGAATTCATCCTTGGGGCAGGCCGCATTCAGATCTCGGTAGTCGATGCAGATACGTACCTTCCCATTTTTCTTCATGACTGGGACAACATTGGCGACCCAGTCGGGATATTATTCTTTCCGGATGAAACCACAGGCTATCAGCTTCTTGACTTCAGCTTTAATGGCGTCCATCATGTCCGGGCGGAACCGACGTTGGTGCTGCTTCATAGGCTTCGAGTCGGTCAATATATTGAGCTTATGAGTAGCCACCTTCGGGTCAAGGCCCGGCATATCCCCATAATCCCATACAAAGACGTCGACGTATTCCTTTATCAGCTGTATGATTTCTTCCCTTTCAGCTGGGGGAAGATTGTCACTGATAAATATCGGCTTTGGCGAAAGTTTACCCCCAACATCGATTTGGATAACTTCGTCTTTGGTGGGAGGTTCTCTTTGCTCGAAGCAGAATTCCCACTGCGTATCCATTTATTGAGCCCAAGAGTCATCCTCAAATGGCTCAGAATCCTGTTCATCTGTTCCTGAGGGATCTGTCACCACCATATTTACTGATAGTGGTTGTTCGAGAGCATCAGGTGAGTCGGGGGGCGATGAGCCGTTCTAGGAGGAGGAAAAGATGTCCTCGTCTGACTTAGAATTCGTAAGGGAGGTGGTACATACTTGCTCAGAGGTGATATGGACATGGCAATTGACGATCGAAAGTTTATTCAGAGGTAATACGAACATGACAAACTTTGTGATTGTGACTTCCATCGGGGATGGAGGCACACATCTGCTCAGAGGTGATATGGACATGGCAGCTTTTGTGGACTTAACACCACTGGCGTACTTTAGAGTTAAGTACGGATGTCAAGTGTAGACGACAATCGATATCAGAGGTAATATGGACATAACAACCGACGGTCGAAAGTTTATTCAGAGGTATTATGAACATGACAAACTTTGTGATTGTGACTTCCATCGGGGATGGAGGCACACATCTGCTCAGAGGTGATATGGACATGGCAGCTTTTGTGGACTTAACACCACTGGCGTACTTTAGAGTTAAGTACGGATGTCAAGTGTAGACGACAATCGATATCAGAGGTAATATGGACATGACAACCGACGGTCGAAAGTTTATTCAGAGGTATTATGAACATGACAAACTTTTGAAAGAAGCAAATCTTTATATAAGAAAAGAATGGGAATCCAATTGGTACGGACTATCCCTTTGTTCACAGATTCAAAGTGATGACCTTGGCATCGATCGTCTCCTGAATTTTCCTTTTTAGTACATAGCACGCCTTTGTGGGGTGATGAGTGTATCGGTGGAAGAGACAATAATCTGGGTGATCCACGTCGCCAGCCCTCTCAGGATGTCTGATGTTGGGTAGCTGGAGCTTGCGCTCTTTCATTAATATATCAAAGATCTCAACGATGTCGTCTTCGTTGAAGGAAAAAGTCCCTTTTTGTCTTCGGGCTTTTGATGCCTGAATTTTACGATCTTGCAGGGAGATCGTTGTTGTTGCATCATTTTTAGATTTTGAAAGGATTCTACCCCCGGCCCTAGACGTCTCCTTGTTCTGTCGAGGTAAGTTACCTTCGGACATGACGTGGTCTCTGGCCACAGAAACTGATTCATCAAGAACTGCCTCTGGTTGTATAGGACTGGACTTCGAAATTTTGGGTCTCTTGAAAGACGCAGTATATCCCAACCCGAAACGAGCTTCTCGATAGTGAGAATTACTACGCACCGGCGTTCGCCTACCTTTTCCATAGTTGAGACAATGTTTTAGTTTTAAGTCGTAACCCTTGTTTGCATAATATTTAATGCTTGTGGGCTATATCTGTGGGTTTGTATTCTGCCAGATTCAGACTCGCGTGATTCCTCTTGCACGATCGGGGCGTTCTGCCTGCTGCCGAAGATTATCGGACGCTGATCGTCATGGGTTGGTGGAATGATAAAGATGGAGTCTTCCTGTGGTCCACCTGTTATGACGACATCAGATGTTGACGTATCTTCCCATATGATTTCCCCGCGTTTGACTGTCAGGGGAACCGAAGTCCGTTTATGACTCTCGTTCTTGCGTTTCTGGATTAGGTAATCCCGCAGGTCAGGAGGAGTAGAGGAAGAAGACGAAGGCTTATTTCTTCCACCAGCGGGCGTGCGGATATTGGGCACCCTGGTTTTCCTTGTGCCACCTGTGTACAACAGGTTGGCCATCTGGGCGGCGGATAATCCCCTGGGAGGGTATCTTTCCGCAATCTGAGCTTGTTTTACGCCGAGGGACTGTGCCTGGCGTAATTTGGAAATTCGCTCAGTCTAGCGTAAAGCTGGAGAGGCCCTCAGTCGGCCATCGGCTTCTCGCGTAATCCGGAGGGTAGGCAGATTGTTCTCTTGCTGGCGTAAAGCCCGAGACGCTGAGTATTCGCCTGCTTGCTTCCCCTCGCGAAGATCACAGCGCTCATCTGGTTTACCGTAGAGGTCAGATGTTGTCTTGCGCGTGGAGCGTGATCTGTACCTCCGATTTGGCATTGAGGCACCGTCGGAAGTTCTATCTGTACCGCGCGTAGCGGGAGACTGATTTCTGCACGTAAAGCGCAGTGGATACTCCTGGGTTAGCGCTGAGACTTTGCCCAAAGTTTTGTCTGTACCGCGCGTAGCGGGAGACAGATTTCTGCACGTAAAGCGCAGTGGATACTTCTGGGTCAGCGCTGAGGCTTTGCCCGAAGTTTTGTCTATACCGCGCGTAGCGGGAGACTGAGTTTTACGTGCAGGGCACGGAGGGAGCAGTGCTACCACCTCATTGGTCGGAGGGATCGGAGAGATCGGAGAGTCCACAGGAATGGTAGAGGATGTATTGGGCATCCATACTTTGAGCAGCTTCCTGTTGTCTTGGACGGAGAGAGAGTTAGAGCTACCCCCGGTTCGAAGCATGTCTTCGTAAGCAGACTGGTCGAATTGGACGACCAGTGTCTTCTTCACGGATCCCACGGATACCGTATCGTGTTGAGCAATTTCTTCCTCGTCAGAAGAGAAAGATGTCCCCAGCAGAGTCGCCATCTTGTTTGTGGTATTAAACGAAAGAATGAAGATGTATTCAATATGGGGTCTACACGGGACCCGCCTTCTTTGGTTTACAAACAAACTTGTACAATTTGGTCCTATACGAGGATATGGGAGTACAATTTATTTAATCTGGATAAATATTGCTATAGGTGTCTGATCTACAGTCGATCACTTTAGCCCTTGGACCACACGATGTTGAAGAAGTGCCGTAGAAGACAGGAAGCAGCTTCGAAGGTTGCAGGAGAGGGTGGATGCACGATGCCAAAGTCGTCGATCCCTACTCTTTGCCTGAGCTTCGGGTGCTCTCTCTCTCTCTCTCTCTCTTTCTCTCTCTCGGGTTTTCTTGACCAATTTTCTGACCTTGTTCCTCATTGATAGAGGTCTCTATTTATAGAGTTTTAGTGACAGTGACCACTCCGTCGGTGTAACAACCGAGGAGTGGAAAATACAGTACCCTTTTACACAACGGTTAAAGTAACCAATGCCTGCGTATAGATGATCTTTTGAATGAGCGTGTAACGCTGGTCCAACTAAGGGACACAACGCGTATAATTGCTACGAAGATCACGGCGTAAAAGCCACGTAGGTAGGTATCCATTGTGTAGAAGAGGTTGGCATAGAAGCCAAATGTCTGTCACCATGGCATAGAAGCCAAATAGTTATCAAACCGGCATAGAAGCCGAACAGACGTAGAAGCCGAATCAGGCGTAGAAGCTGAGTGGTCATAGAGGCCGAACAGGCATAAAAGCCAAAGGGTCGTAGAGGCCGAACAGGCATAGAAGCCGAAAAGTCGTAGAGGCCGAACAGGCATAGAAGCCGAAGGGGCACAGGGGCCGAGCAGGCGTAGAAGCCGAAGGGGCACAGGGGCCGAGCAGGCATAGAAGCCGAAGGGGCACAGGGGCTGGATGGGCATAGAAGCCGCTGCGTACCGTGCCACAGTGCTGATGTGGACGTCTTAGCCGGAATTACGGCTTTTGAAGATATAATCAAATCTCTTGCATTAAATACCGAGATTTGCCACCATCCTGTGCATTAAATATGGAGGCGTATTCTTTGACGGTCTGCAACCCTTTCTGCGCATCAGTCGCAGAGACGTGCCTCGAGAAACTATCACCGCTCTGTGCATTAGGCGAAGAGACGTGCCTCGAACCCCGTACGGAGTGCAGCTTTTGGCGTAGCAGGCGGTTTGTCTACTGCAGAACGTAAACAGCTCACGTTTTGCCTGTGTAAAACAAGGCAGCCCTTCGTGCTTGAAAAAGCAGTTTACGTGAAGGGGATGGCGGTATTTGACAGCTTGGGTGGCAGTGCAGTGCCATCATTATAGCCGTCGCTTGGGTAGTCGAGCCGTATCCCTTTTGCCAGAAGTCCAGACGTCAGGTTCATTGCAGGCTCTGACAGGTTCATTGCAGAATCTGACAGGTTCACTTCGGGGAATACGAAGCGTCTTTTGTACACCTCAATGCTGCGTATGAAAGGGGAGGAGTTTTACAGGCGATGAAGCACCCTGTTTACGCTGAAGCGGCTTGGACGTACTGCCTTACGCGGATGGTCCTTTGAGCTTTTATGTTTCATGCTCTGTTCTAGTGGAAAAGGCTCTGTTGCACGCTTGATGGCTCTTAAGGCCTCTGCCTATGCTGCTCTGCACCGATATGCCGCGTAGTCATCCGGCGTATTTTTCATGCTTCTACACCAGCGGGATGTCCTCAACAGAAACACGATGTGGTACTACATTCGTGTTCCCTCTGGTACGATATCTGAAGTTCGCCGAATAATCCTTATGAGATTGAAACCATATTCTCTCGCAGAAGACGGATGGAAAGTTTCCCCTCAGAAAACTTGGGATATATATAGAGTTCGGACCGGCTCCTCGAATCCTCGGACGGACTCCTCAAAACCCTAACCAAATCTCGCAATTAATATTCGGTTATGATTGGGTCCTACGTCAGCCTATTATTCAGAGAAGGCGGACAGTCAGCGAATTCGAAAAGTTTTTCGCGTAAAGCAGGTCAGCGGTTCCTACGCTAAGGAGCTTTCTATGCTCGACAGCAACAGATCTACGATTTTACGCTCGCAAGCTATAAGTCTATGGTTTTACGCCCGGATGCCTTTGTGCTCGGTAGCTTTTATGCTCGAGAGGCTACAAACCAACGACTTTACGCTCAGCAGATACCAAATCGATGATCTCACGCTCGGTGGCGCTTAGTTTACGCTCAGAAGCAACAGATCCGCAACTTCACGCTCGAAGAATTTTTTTTTCAGAAGCTACAAGTCTACAGTTCTACGCTAAGGAGCTTTCTACGCTCGACAGCTACGAATCTATGGCTTTACGTTCGACGGCTACAAGTCGAGTTTTACGCCCAGATGCCTTTGTGCTCAGTAGCTTTTATGCTCGAGAGGCTACAAACCTACGACTTCACGCTCAGGAACCACAAGTCTATGATTTCACGCTCGATGGTGTTTAGTTTATGCTCAGAGGCTACAGACTAATGATTTCACGCTCCACGACTTCCCGTACATCTGAAAGATACGCCGGCCAGATTACGCGTACATCTGAACGGTCCTCAAGGCGGTCGATTACAGGAGTTCACACAGAAGATACTCCTTCTTGACCTCAAAATATCTTAAGTACCCGAAATATACAGAGTTCAAACATTGAGAAATTACTCTCCTCGGGTCAATTGGAGGTTCATCCAGACTCCGCCATAAAGTCAGCATCGACCGTTTCAACGCTCCATTCAGAAATGTTTCGAGTTACGAGAAGCGGTTCATGCTTCATTCAAAGCGTTCCAAATTTCGAGAAATTTGAAAGCTTTGAAGGGGGTCTTGTAGAAGCATGAAAAATACGCCGGATGGCTATACGCAGCATATTGATGCAGAGCAGCGTAGACAGAGGCCTTCAGAGCCATCAGACGTGCAACAACACTTTTTTCGCTAAAACACAGCGTGAAATATAAGCTCAAAGGACCATCCGCGTAAGGCAGTACGTCCAGGATGCTTCAGCGTAAACATGGTTCTTCGTCGCCTCCTGGGCGTAAAACCCATCCTCTTTGAAGTGTACGAGAGACGCTTCGTATTCTCCGAAGTGAACCTGTCAGATCCTGCAATGAACCTGTCAGATCCTGCAATGAACCTGACGTCTGGACTTCTGACAAAGGGATACTGTACAACTACCCAGACGACGGCTATAATGATGGCACAGCACTGCGACCCAGGCTATCATTTACCGCCATCTCCTTTGCGTAAACTGCCTTACATGCACAAAGGGATACGCTGCCTTGTTTTACACAGGCAGACATGAGGTAGACAAACCGCCTGCCACATCAAAAGCTGCACTTCGTACGGGGCTCGAGGCACGTCTCTACGACTGATGCGCAGAGCGGTGACAGTTTCTCAAGGCACGTCTCTGCGACTGATGCACAGAAGGCCTGCAGACCTTCAAAAACACGCCTTCGCATTTAATGCACAAGATGGTGGCAAATCTCAGCATTTAATGCAAGAGATTTGATTATATCTTCAAAAGCCGTAATTCTGGCTAAGACGTCCATATCAGCACTCTGGCACGTTATGCAGCAGCTTCCACGCCCATTCAGCTTCTGTGCTCACTCGGCTTCTACGTCCACCAGGCCTCTATGACCACTCGGCTTCTACGCCTACTCGGCTTCTATGCCTACTCGGCTTCTACGCCTGTTCGGCTTCTATGCCGGTTTGATAACTATTTGGCTTCTACGCCATGGTGACAGTTATTGGCTTCTACGCCAACCTCTTCTACAGCAGATATACGCATTTTGTCCCCTTAGTTGGACACGCGTCACATGCTCACTCAAAAGTTCATCTATACGCAGGCATTGGTTATTTTAAACCGTCTTGTAAAAGGGTGCTGTACTTTCCACTCCTCGGTTTTTACACCGACGGAGTGGTCACTGTCACCAAAACTCTATAAATAGAGACCTCTATCAATGAGGAACAAGATCGACAAATTGGAAGGTAGAAGGAATTAGTCTAAAAGCCTCCAAAAAGATCGAACCAGAGGTCAAGAGAGAGAGAGAGAGAGAGAGAGAGAGAGAATCCGGAGCTCAGGCAAAAGAGTAGGGATCGACGACTTTGGCATCGTGCATCCACCCTCTTTTGCAACCTTCGAAGCTGCTACCTGTCTTCCACGGCACTTCTTCAACATCGTGTGGTCCAAGGGCTAAAGTGATCGACTGCAGATCAGACACCTATAGCAATATTTACCCAGATTAAATAAATTGTACTCCCACATCCTCGTATAGGATCAAATTGTACAAGTTTGTTTGTAAACTAAAGAAGGCGGGTTTCGTGTAAACCCCATCTTGAATACATTTTTATTCTTTCGTTTTCCACCACAAACAGTATAGGCTAAAGCAGTCTCCGAGAGAATGGTTTGATAGATTCAGGCTTGCAGTCTGTGGTATGGGATGTAGGCAGTGCAATGGAGATCATACTATATTTTACAGGCACTCCAAGACTTGTATCACTGTTTTTGTAGTCTATGTTGATGATATTGTAATTACTGGAGACGATATTGAGGAGATCCTACGACTGAAGAAAAAACTTGGAGAGGAATTTGAAGTTAAGGATCTGGGGCAGTGGAAGTACTTCATCGGAATTGAAATTGCAAGGTCACGAAAGGGTATAGTGCTTTCTCAGTGAAAGTACGCTCTGGAACTTCTTTCAGAGACAAGAATGCTGGATTGTAGGGTTGCTTCTACTCCTATCGAGCAAAATCATAAGTAATATGCTGAGGGGTGGTGATCCGGTGAGTAAGGAGCAATATCAAAGATTAGTTGGTCAGCTTATATATCTATGTCATACGAGACCTGATATTACTCATGCCATGAGTGTGGTGAGTAGATATATATGCATGATCCCAGAGAGCAGCATATGGAGGCAGTTCGTAGAATTCTCAGGTATATGAAAGGAAGCCCATGAAAGGGGTTATGGTTCAGAAGTTCTGGACATCTGAGAGTTGAAGGCTACTGTGATGTCGATTGGGCGGGTTGTATGGATGATTGCAGGTCCACTACAGGTTACTGTATTTTTGTTGGAGGTAATCTTGTATCTTGGCGCAGCAAGAAGCAAGATGTAGTGGCTAGGTCTACAGCTGAGGTCGAGTACAGGGCTATGGCAGTTAGCCTGTGCGATATGATGTGGGTGAAGAGCTTGTTGGCTGAGATATGTTTGTTTATAGGAGACTACCTGCAACTTTGGTGTGACAACAAATCAACAATTGATATTACAAACAATCCAGTTAAGCATGATAAGCATATGGAGATTGATCGGTTCTTCATCAAGGAGCAGCTGAATAAAAAAAAATTGACGTTGAGCTATGTGAAATCAGTAGAGCAATTAGATGATTTTTTAACTAAAGGTTTAGGTTCTAGAGAGTTTGATATCTTTTGTAACAAGATGCGAATGATTGATAACTATCGTCCATCTTGATGGAGAATGTTGAGTTATGGGGACTTGTTTAGTCCCATATTGGATAGAAAGTAAGGAGGGGGGCCTCCTCCTATATATATGTACCCCCTCTTTGAGAAATAAATAAATTACTTCCTTTCTACAGTCGAATTGACTAAAAAAAAGAGACCCCGATGTCGGTATCAGTCAATATCGGTTGGTATCGGATCGGGACATGCCAAACCGTATCGGTATTGGCCGTATTGAATCGGTACCGGCCGATACTGCAAAATATGGTTTATCAACATTCGGTTCCCCAACCACCTACCAGATCAAAGACAATTAGCAACAAACCACTTAACCGATTCTAACTAGCATTCACTATGGGTCATATTGTCATAATGATCTTGGTGTACATTATTACTAACCGGATGCACACGATCAGAATTCAACTGTTCCTAGTTATTGGATGAAATTGTATTAGCATGAATTTTTAGAATACTACTAATCTTAATAGAATGTGAAGTAAAAGAATACTTTATGAGATCTTCCATAAAAAAAACTCATTAATGTGAAGTATCCAGTCAACAATACCAGAAACCTGTCATAAAACTTTTCTTTACTCTGCAAACTGATTCAAACAAGAACCTTTGTCCAACAACTCGGATGCCATAGCCTTGTTCTCGTCTTTTAATTCCTCCATAACCTAATGCACAGGTCATGTGTAAATGAACACAATTTTCGTGTCTCTCTCGCAAATATGATATCCACTTTACAATATCCTTCGTATAAACGTAAATGACTGATTAGGGAGTGGGAACAATTTGGTCAAATAACCACAACAGCGATATTATAAGGGCAATATTATATTTTTGGAAGATAATTTTTTTATCCAAATACCTTCATAATTTGGTCAATTTGTGAACATTCTTATATTTTACTAAAAATGGAAAGGATGAAATAATGAAAGAGGAAGTCGGGAAGTCAAAAAAAGAAGAAGAGGAAGTCGGGTGCCTTTATCCCGCCCTCCCTTCGTCGAGCCTTTCCTTTAGTGAAAAACCAAAATACCTCTATAACAACAACATTACAAAGGTTATTTTGGTCATTTTGCATCCGGAAAATTATATAAATAGGAATTAATTGATCCAAATTTACCACAACAATTTTTTTTGCTCTTTTCTATTACTTTCAATCAATCATGTGTTCTCTTAGGTGAATTAGCTACTTTTTTACTACTCAATCTAAAGACCATGAATAACGAACAACAATCACAGCAGCAATCACAAGGTCTGCAACCTCAACCTCAACCGACACAAACTCAGGGGGCACAAGGCAACAAAGGAGGAGGTGATTTGTCGTCGCAGTTGGTCCAATGTTTGAGAATATTTTAGCGGGGTTTATATTGAGAATGATAGAAGCCAAGTAGAATTAAAGGGTGTAACTCATGTTCAATGTATGAATTATGGAAAACAATTCAAATATGTACCTAACAATGGCGCGAGTACTATCTGGGCATCTAGAGGATTGCATCTAGAATCTAGTATCTTGAGTAATGCAAGGACCACGGGGCTTTAGATGATGGAGTTGTACCGAATTTGTATCTTGACAAAATTTTAACTTAATTATCCATTAGTACTAGGAACTTAGGTAGTTGCAATTATCGTATATCAGTTTGAGAAAAGTTGCATCAATTCTCTTATACTTGTTATTTTACTTGTGGTTTACCAATATATGTTATTCGTGTTAGATAGATAATAGTTGATACAACATGTGTTTTGTGTTTTGATTTTCAACCTCTTGTCAAACTTTATTGTGGTTTGGGAATTTCTAATTAAACAAAATATGTAATTAGATAGCATATGTCGAGAATTTCTAATTAAACCAAATTTGTTTATTTTCTTAATGTTTCATTCTATTTATTCTCTAATATTTTTATTAATTTTTTTGTTCTATGTTATGTTTTGTTTTGTTTTGTTTAAACAGTGGCACAAGTTTGTGTTTTGTTTTTTGTATTTTTGGAATAAATCCGGTCAGCCTGGACCTAGTCCGGTCCAGCTCTACCCAGAATTCAGGGTCAGACTGAATATAAATTTTGGTTCACGATCCGGCCTGGGATTGATAAGACTCTTGATTTCGTTTGTGGGCCGCCATGTTAGGCTTCAGCTTCAGCATGGTGGCTTTTCAAAACCAAACCTTTTGAAGCACATTCTCTTATGCTTGGGGGGGGGGGGGGGGGGGGGGGGGGGGTTCATTAAAAGGTTGAATTTATTAAATCTTGAAAATAAGCTTAAAGGTCCCAAATTGAAGTGGGTATAGATTCTCAAGTTCTCCGGTCTAAATTTGTATACAACTCTACTTCCACCACTACTCCCAATTAAGTGCAATGATGTAGATCTGAGTATTACTGGCTTGAATCAATGTGATGGTCCAAGTGCCCTATGATGAAGGAGATATCCCCTTCTTAAAATCTTAACAGCTCTAATATCCTTCTGAACCATGATTACAAGAGACTTTTATATATATGAAAGGAGTGCGTCTTTCCAGACCGTGCGGACGACCGTGGCTGAAACCGACACCACATGTCGCTTGTAGATTTGTCGGACCAGATGCGTCTGACGTTAGCAGGAGAGCTAAGTTTTTCTGGATCCCACTGCCGTCCAATCCTCGCGTGTCACGTGGCCGCACGGTTTACTTTTCGGTCGTCCGTTTCGGACTGAGAAGAATTTTCCATATAAATGAGTTATATACAAAGATATTTAATCAAGTAAAATAACTGTTGCAATTGTTGGGTCCAACTTTACAACTATACTATTCTGCCAAAACATAATTATTATTATTATTGTATGGTATAGAGGTTAGCGTTCGGTTTATTCGATTTCAACCGAATCGAAGTACTCCAAACTGAATAAATCGAAACGAACGGATAATCGATTCAGTTTATTCGATTTATTCGTTTGGATTATTTTTTTATTTAATGGATTGGACCCAAATTTAAAATTGTAGTTAAATTATATTAAGATTTGCAGTTTGTACACATTGTGTTTATTGTATTTCAAAGTTGGATCAAAAATTGGAATAGTTGTTAAATTATCACAGTTGGCCTTTAAAACACATATATATAATTGTCGTTTTCAAAATATAAACATTTTTTAGTCATAAAATATATATAAAATTGAGGATATTTAATAATTGCATGTCTTATTCGATTATCGGTTTTGGGCCGAAATTGAAACCCAAAACCGAATAAAAAATTTGAGTATTTTGAAAACCGAAATTGAACCGAATATTTTTTTTCATAATGGTCACCCATATACCATACAAATAGAATATAGCAAACGAGAGAAATGATAGCGGGTACTGAAAAATACAAATATCATGCAATGCGACCAATAGTGTCATTGGTCTAGGTCGAACCGAGGACCCTCGCTGCTCCTTTGGCCCGACCTGTTCGGTAGATTCCCAAAACCTGCACATTTCCACTTGGTTTTCAACTAGATTTTGCGTAATTCTTGGATGGTTGTGTGATATCAACAGATTTGATTACCTCCACCAAGTTTGATTCCAACTTGGTTCTCCTATATAATTAGCATTGTAATGTTTCCATATGCAGTTGATGAATGAAATTGGGGCTTTTGTTTCACAAGTTGATGGTTGTGAAACAATTACATTAGCTGATAGGTTTTATGCCAGGAATGATTTGAGTGGGTATCATGTCAATTACCAACTCAACTAATTTCAGGTTTGCATAAAAATATCAATTACAGAATCAGGAATCAAGCGAAGAACCCCAGTTTCCCAGATTAGCCACCATTTATATTATTCAAGGGTGGGTAGTCTCTAGACCCAGATTACAACAGCAGCATTACTCAGCACAAACCATCAACTAATGACATCATTGCACCCAACTGGCTCCAAAAGCCAAAGTGTACTGACTGAAGATATTGACAATTTTGCTTTCAGAAAGTGCCAGCAGCCTTCCACAATTATTGAGGTTACTACAAATGGTGCAAAAGCTGCAGCTCAACCTCATTACCAAACTGGTTGATTTCTCAGCAGAAAATAGCAATCGTAACGAATTGTTGTTATATGAATGAAACCAGGAGACGAGCCAAAAAAAACAAGCAGGAACAAACTGACAATGCACATGTACATGCCTGAGCTATTCTCATATACTTCCACTCAAAATAGTCACGTAAATGTACAGACGGCTTGGCTTCCTAGACCTTGGGGAATTCATTCCTATCAACTGTCCCCATGAAAAAAACACCAAGAAACCAATAAAAAACTGAAACAAGCTAGTTTAAATTTTAATCAGAAAAAAAATAAAATTTTGAGTAAAGAAGTAAATATAGCATGCTATGATATAGTATGAACACTCAACGAAGACACTTTCTTATGCAACCGCCCCTTGAGTTGCCTGATATGGGCATCGACTCGTGCTGAAAATCCAATCTTAGTCTCTTGCCTAGCCTTCGACCTCTCCCTCTTCCACATGTGTTGGTCCTCCACATCCTTTCTGTAGTACTTAATCTCCTGGATCACATGGTGATCCATCGGATTGCACAATCGCTGGTACGAGATGTGAGCAAGGTAAGGGATGTTGCACGAGACCGTCACCAAGAGGGTGGCGACCCAGTAGATGGGGGCTGGAGCAAGAGCCTCTATCAGTATCCGGAAGGCATTCCCAGATACGAGGGACGAGGACATGCCATATGCTAAGAGGAAGAGGTACCAAGTGGCGATGCTGCCCCAGACAAAGAGGTGCTGGATCCATGTGAAGTGGCTCATCGTGAGGGCAATTTGCATGTTGACTGCCCAGATGATGCACGTGAACATGTTGGTCCCGACAACGGCCATGTCATCCGTCTGCCCCCCTTTCCGGAATGCCTGTCCACAGAATATGTTGATGTTGAGGAAGAAAATGGTGAGGGACGAGTAGAGGCCGTTTGCCATCCATCCAAAGATTCTGTACCAATCAAAGAACAAATTCTTCGGTCCTTGCTGGTACAATGCGGGGAACTGCACAATTTCAAGGACATCAATGCTGAATGTCACGCGTCCAAAAGATTAATACAAGTTTTAGATAATTCAATTCAGATCATATCTCAAAATTATCCTCATACTAGGAAGAAGTCACTACAAGCAGGAAAGAATAAAGATCGGTAGAATGGTCTAAAAGACTCCTGGAGGATAACACTGACCTGTAAGCAGACTTCGGAAGAAACATCCTGCTCAAATACTCCCAGTGATATCACTGGCAATGAGGTGAGAATGACATTGAATAGAAGCATGTACCAGTCATCATATATAGATTGACCAGAGAAGCCAGTATATGCCTCAAAGTAAAATATTGTGAGGCCAAATGCTATATTTTTGTAGAAGAAATAACAGATCTGAATGCAATCCAAAATAGCACAGTTAGTATTGTTAGAGTGCAACATACATGTGCAATAGACTTCAGATGGGAGTACATTTTAGTTATTACCATCTGAGCAATCCTCTTATAGCACCAGTGTCCATGGACAACCAGAAGCCGCTCTAGAAACCGAAATTGGCCTATGGAGAAATCACTAGCCATAACAGCCTGCACGAAGCTGGTAACTGGTAAGGATGCTGGTTATATTTATATGCTTAGTTTAGTAAACATGAGAAATCCAAGAATATAATCAAAGAAATTTAGTTTGCAAATCCATCTAGAAAATTGATTACTAGGTTGCTGACCTGCATTCCTTCGACCCCACTAATACCAACACCAATATCAGCCTCTTGAATCATGCCAACATCATTCGCACCATCACCAATTGCTAATGTAGTTCTGCCAGTTCCTTCTTTAACCAACCGAGTCACCTAAAGCAAGAATACCACATGCACTATTAGACTGATGTCCGAATAAATAACTTTCCCTTTGTTAGTGAACAGGGGAAGAAGAAACACGAACCATTGCTTTCTGTTTTGGGGAGACCCGGCAGCAAATAACAGAAGCACAAACTACTGCTAGACTCAAGAATTGATTCTTCATATCATCTTCCAAGGCATAAACTAGCGTTTTACCATCAATGATTAATGCAAAAGCTGCATGGGGATCCTTTTCCAGTTTAACCATTTGAGTGGCATTCGTGATTTGCATCAATATGTTCTCCTTTATAGCCTAATCAATCATAAAACCACATTCAAATCAAAATCCAGCACAAGACAAAGTGAAGATTGCTTAACAAAAGAAGGGGAAAAAAAATGTACCTTCTTTGCATTTTCTGCAGTTAAGTCGACCTCCATGGTGGTTAAACAGATCTGTTTCATACCTTGCCTCAATAAACTACAGGAGAAACTGCAAACACGAAGAAACAATTTATCCAAGTATTCAACAGCAATCGGGATTAATGAGCATGCTTTGACAATGCGATTTACAAGTCATGGGATAGGCATACCCTATATTTATCGCAGTCTCCATCTTATCACCAGTTAGGACCCAGATCTTTAGACCAGCTTGTGCTAGCTTATCTATGCATTGAGGCACCTATGCAGGTAAAAGACAATGTCAAGAAACTGAAAGAATAATCACTTAATACGAGTATGATGTGTTAATACTTACTCCTTTCTGTAGTTTATCCTCCACAGCAGTCGCACCAACAAGAACTAAATCCTTTTCAATCATATCAGCAACTGCCTCAAGTTGCATTTCTCTATCAGGGCCAATAATGGTCTTTGCTTTTAAGAACTCAGTATTCCAAGCCAAGTACTCAGATTCGTCAAGTGTCCTGTATGCCAAGGCCAATGTCCGCAAACCTGCTTCTCCGAATTCATTAAGATGCCTGCGTGTATCATACTCGAACATTCTTCCATTCTTTGCTAATCTTTCTAATATGATGCTGCACAAGAAGTGAATTACATCAACTTTTTTTAGGAAGTGAACTAATAAAGATTGAAGCACAGATTGTTATGCATTATCATGTATAAGATAAGTATACAACGTCAGTAAGTAAATAAGGTTAAGTTAGGGGAAACCAAAATAAATACCTGTCGGCACCTTTAGATAGAAGTAGAAGCTGCCCCGACTCATCCCTCACAACTACTGACATTCTCTTCCTTTTGCTACTGAATTCCAGTAGATTGAGTACTTTGAACTCCCTATAAAATAAAATGGCGCCCTTACGGGTTAGAAAGCAAATGCAAAAATTAGCGGACACTCAAAAGAATTTGAGGTTAGTTTGTATTCCAACCTTTCTATTGTGTTGCCGGAAGAAGGAACCCTTTCCCTAACATAGACACTAGACTGAGTCCTCTTGCAGAACTCAAACCCGAATTCCTTGGCTGCTACAAGGAAAGCCCCTTCATCTGGCGACTCTGCTTCATAGGTGAAACCGCCAGTTTCCTCGTTCAGCTCGGGAATTGCCGTGTGACAGAGTGCCAGTATCCTGAAAAACAAAAGAATGGTACCAGCATTCGGCTCTTGCGTCCAATTGTCACGCATGAGGCGGCTATCCTCAAAGTTGAATCCCTTTATGGGAGGCTTCCTCTCCTTTTCAACAGAAGCAGTAAGTGTCTCCAATTCGATTTCCGATTGTTCGTTACTGATACGACCTTGCCCCCAGAATGCCTGATTGCTGGGATGACAGCCAGTAGCAGCAGCACGGGGAGTCTCGTCGGCCATCTGCCTCGCGGAAGCAATTTCCACCTCGCTAGACACGGCACCGTACGAGACTCCAGCGATCGAACACTTGAGGAAATCCATCTGATTGCAGGTCAAGGTGCCGGTCTTATCGGAGAGAATGGTGTCCACCTGCCCGAGCTCCTCGTTCAAATTGGAGGTCCGGGCCTGCGCATGATTCCCCGACTCGTCGTCGTACATGTGCATATCCTTATTGATGAACATGGCCTGCAGGACCTTGACCATCTCGATGGAGATGTAGAGAGAGATCGGTATCAGGTACCCGTACATGATGAGCGCCGTCACGAGATGGAACATGCCGGACAATGCAGCCTGGGCGGGGTCGTACAAATCCGTGGTGCGATCCGGCCGCAGGTACCACCAGTCGGGCATCTCGTACTTGGTCTTCACGGCGAAGCCGACCGAGCTGATCAGGGAGATGAGCACGAGGAGCGTGAACAGGATGTATATGATCGTGTCCATCTTCTTCTCGATCCCGCTCCGCTTGGACGGGGACCGCGTGGCGTTCTGCATGACCTTGCTGTCGTGTCCGGTGAAGATGACGACGCCGTAGACGTAGGCGGTGTTCCGGAGCTTGGAGTCCCGGAGGAGGATCTGGGTGGGGTCGAGGGAGTGGACCTGGCGCTGGTACTCGAGGTTTCCGACGAAGGTGTAGAGGCGGGGGTTGGGGTCCTCGCAGCGGACGGTGGCGGCGAAGTCGCCGAAGGAGTCGTCGTTGTCGAGCGGGAGGGTGGCCTCGAGTGAGCGCTTGATCTTGAGGTTGGTCTCTCCGTCGAGGTTCATCGTCTCGACGTAGCAGATGCCGTCGTCGTAGGAGGAGGCGAGGAGGAGGAGGTCGGCGGGGAAGAAGTGGTCCTTGTGGACCTTGACGACGTCGCCGGTGCGGAGCTTCTGCCAGTGGCGGTAGGCGAAGCGGCCGGCGCCGCGGTGGACGGAGACCTTGCGGATGTTGACCTTGACGTCCTGCATGAAGCGGCGCCAGTCCTCGAGGGCCTCCTTGGCCATGGAGAGGCCGACGACGAAGGCGAGGGGACCGATCATGGAGACGGCGGAGAAGGGGGAGACGGGGGTGAGGGAGAGGAGGGCCGCGAGGAGGAAGTAGACGTTGGCGACGCGGCGGAACTGCTCGAAGAGGGCCTTGGGGAGGAAGGTGAGGGCGTTGTACTTGGTGGTCGAGATGTAGTTGCCGGGGTACCGGTGGGCCCGGGGCTCGTTGCAGTGGACGGTGCGGGAGAACCCGGGCCCGCGCAGCACCGGCTGCGGGGCCTCCATGTCGGAGAGGACGGAGGGGCGGACGCACGAGAACGAGTACAGCTTGCTCCACCGGACCCGCTCCCTACGCCTCCCCGGGGTTGCTGCTGCTGCTGCTGCTGCTGCTGCTGCAGCAGCATCATTCCGCGCCATTTGTCGGCGGTTACTCCGATTGGTTCAACAACATTGCTTTGGATCCAGAAATAGAAGGGGAAAAAAAAGGATTTCAAGATCCAGCTATGTACTGGGGGGAGGAAGAAAGTTAGACTGGTTGAAGTCGTGCGAGTCTTCGGAGGAGGCGGCGGCGAAGGAAAAGAGAAGCAAAGGGAGCAAGCAAGAATTTCCGGACCCGTCGGTTTTTCTTTTGTTTTGTTTCAGAAAATTTGTTTATTTATTTTTTTACTCTATTATGGGGTTTGGGGTTTTATTTAGGAAGCCCTAATCAATTAAGTAATGTTCTCCATAATCAAACGAAACCGAGTTTTACTTGGGGGTGGGGGGCAGCAGGTCAAAGGTCTGGTTGAGGACAGGACAGCTAAGTAAATTTTGACAGTGAGGAAAGGCAGAGGGGGCAAAATAACGAGTTGGTAAGGTTGTGCTGGTCACGTATGTCGTTTGTGATAGACTTTGGCCTTTTTTTTATTTTAACCGCCACGTGGCCAGTCTCTAATGTGGGGGTGGGGGTGGGGGTGAAGGGGGGAGGGGAAAAGAGTAGGGGAGCCAGTGGTGGGGCCAGATGGGACCCAAATAGCATAGGAAGAGAGAGAGAGTAAGAGGGTTGTAGGAGTTGGTTGTGAACTTAGCATTATTATTAGAATGGATTTTTACGTCTAAAAGGCAGTTTTTTCCAAATCGCGCGTGAGAAAAAATATTTGAAAAAACTACAAATATGGGAACATCTCTCCAACTCAGTTGGCGGGTTTAAAGGGCTCGTCAACACACTTGGCGAGCGCTAGCATGCAATGGGGGAGGCCGCCAACTCAGTTGACGGGTGGAGAGTTGGGTGTGGGCCTGCCAACCGAGTTGGCGTGAGAGGGTGGGGATTATAACCGTTGGACGGAAAAAAATTATAGCCGTTGGCTTGTGGTATGTGGGGAGAGGGAGGAATTATAGGCGTTGCACAACGGATAATGCAAGTTTCTATATATACCACCCACAACTAAATGAATCTTCATCACACTCTCTTCCTGCCTCGACCAAATCCTCCAGCACTCTTTCGCTCTCTCCCCTCTAGCAAAGCCTCCAGCACTCTCTCTGCCTCTAGCAAAGCTGCCAGCAATCAAAAAAAAATTGTCTGTAGCCAAAGTTCATCTCAGCTTCTTATAGCAAAAGTTCTCAACCGTCATGGATCATAGCGTAAGAATTGTATACTCGCACGACGATAAAGTAAATGGGTTAAATTACGAAGGAGGAGAAAGCCAAAAAAAAATAAACTTACCGAATATTAGTTTTGAAAATATACGTAATCATATTATTGAACGTTGTTCTATTCATTACGATTATATTTTAAAATCTATTTTTCGTTCTAATTGTTTTTTTATAGATAGTGAAGATGCATGAAATTATATTCTTGAGATTAATTCACAATCACGGTATATAAAAATATATGTTATTAAAGTAGCAGCAACATTAGATAATAGAAGTAGTGAATATTTTTCTGAATACCAGCATGTTAGTTCGAGTGCTAGTTCTTATCAACAAATTATTTTATTTTTCCAATAAGGTCATTCATCAGATGAATCTAACCATGATGATGATAGTGACAACGACGATGGGAATAGTGATAATTTAGTTGAAAATATAGATTATGCGGTAGATGATGTTGTAAAAACTATCACTGATAAAGTATTTAAGAGACAATCATTTTCTAGCCGTTCTCACTTTAAAAGCTTTATAAGTAATTTAGCAATTAAATATAATTTTATTTGTTCAGCTAGTGTTATGAATAATGCTCGTGAAATTATATATAGTTGTGATTAACCGAATTATAATTGGAGAGTATATGTCAAATCCATTGGAAATGACGATATAGTTAAAGTTAGTACATTAGAAAATCGTCATTCTTGTTTAGGGAGACTTGCGACAGGACGTCATCGACTAGCTACCGCTGCATGGGTCAAGATCATGATAAATGACATTATTAGAGATAGCCAGTGATATAGTCCATCACAAATTGTTAAGAATGTGTATAGGGAGCACCGTATACAAGTTAGTTATTCCAAAGCCTGGAGAGCCCGAGAGACGGCATTAGCTGAAATTAATGATAGTTATGATGAGGCATACGATAGTTTTAAGGAGTATAGTTATAGAATTATGGAGACGAATCCAGGTAGTATATGTTTTCTTAAAACTGCCGAAAATAATAACTTTCAAAGAATTTTTATTTGTACTAAGGCGTGTATTGATGGGTTTTTAAGGGGTTGTTTACTGGTTATTAGTACTAATGCTACATTTATTTCGTCTAAATATCAATATCGTATTTATTGTTTGTGCTCACGATCCTAACTATCAATTATATTATATTGCTTATGTTGTTGCTGAAAGTGAGAATAGTGATTCTTGGTCTTGGTTTTTAAACTCTCTTAAAATATCTTTTGAAAGTTCTTTTAATGATTGGAGTACAATTTTATTTATATCTGATAAGTAAAAAGGATTAATAAATGTTATGCATGCTATTTTTTCTGCATCTCCTTATTTTTTTGTATTCAACATTTTAAACAAAATATTAAAAAATTACGAAAGAACCAATATTTTAACACTTGTTAGACTCGTTTGCTAGATCATATAATGAAACGGATGCATAGAGTGTGTTTGATATAATTAAAGCCGAGAACATAATATTGTACGATTGGCTTATTGGTGTAAATGATAAATTTTGTCGATTTAAACATTGGATAACAGCGTATGCTTCTTGTCCTAGATTGGATATTAACACTTCTAATATTGTTGAATGTTTCAACAGTTAGATTAAGATATTACGAGATAAGCCAATAACAATACTTCTCGATGGTATTAGAGCCAAAATTATTACACTTCATGACAATCGTAGAAAGAATGCTGAAAATATAGATACAGATTATTGTCTGAAGATGTTAAAGACTATGGCTTGTATTATCAAAGAAAATAATCACCTAAAAATATTAGCTATTGATAGTTATAAATTTGAAATAATAGACCGTGCAACAAGTAATGTTGGATATTCTACATATTCTACATTTTTAATTTGTTGAGGTGCTTGATGATAGGTCAATATTGGATATTCTACATATTCTACATTTTCAATTTCATAAAAATCTTATTTTTCTTTAGGACTTCATCGCGCGTTAAATTATTATCGATTTATGACAAATAATTGAAATAGAAATATGAAAATAATAACTAAGAATATTGTTGGAGACGTGAACGTCGGAAGTAGAGAAGGAAATAAGAAACGAAGAAGAAAATAAGATAGAGAGATCAAATTTAGAGTTTTGGCATCGCACCATAAAAACTCAAAATAGATTTCTTATTCTTCAATTCTTCGATTCATAACTTATGAAGTTACAAGCTATTTATATGCTCTAAAGAAAATAAATTCAATCTCGAAAGGTTTATCCCTAAGATAACCTAAATCTTAAATGATAAAATAAATAAAAATAATCTTTATCTAATAACCAAAATATTTCCCACCAGCCTATATCCGTGTACACAAGCCAATATCTGTGTACCGACGCCCATATCTGTGTACCGAAAGCCTATATCTATGTATTGTCATGTATCAGAAGCCTATGTCTATATTCATGTACTGTTGCATATTGGAAATCAATATTTGTGTATCAGAACCCAACATTCGTATACCGGGAGTCAATATCTATATATAGAAAGCCAATATTTGTGTACCGTTGTGTACCAAAATCCAAAATCGATAACCATATCCTTGTAAAGCCCATATTCTTGGGCACATATTCATGTACGATCGTATATTAGGGAACCTTTGTGTATCATCTAAAAGGCCATAAACGTGTATCATCATATACATGGAGTCAATACCCATATACCGTAGTTTACTGGGAGCATATATATGTCCATTATTGTGTACCAAGAGTTGATACCCATCTACGCTACGTATACATAGCCAAATTTTATGTACCCCCATGTACTATCAACAAATGCGACAAATCAACTCCAGCTTAGTAATAGGACGTAGAACAGGTATAGTCGGATATATGTTTATCAAAAATTGTCAAAATTCTACCATAATCTTGTGGTTGCAATTTTCTTCTATTCCGATTGGGAATTCATATGGTTTCTAATGTCATGTCGATGTCAGTGAAAAATCGTGGTTGACCCATGTTTTTAGAGTTTCCTTAACAAATTGAAATGGAGAAAGCGAAAGTACTATGAAGCTTACATGTTAATCCAAAGGTTCTTTTTTTTTACTTTGAAGATCAGTATTCCTTGATTTCCCCTTTTTCCAACGATTTTTAAGAGAGGTTTCTCTGTATAACTCTAAAAAAATTCTCTCTGTTATTTTTTTTTACTATATAGGAATCTCCGTATCTAATTTAAATTTATTTGAATAAAATTTTCACATATTAATAAATCAGATTTAAAATACAAAAAAGGGATATAAATATCTTTTATTTTGATAAATTAAGGACTAAAAAGTAGTATTTTAATTATCAAGGACAATTTAATAATGATCAGATCAAAATAAGTGTTAAATGGTAATTACACCAAAAACTAATACTTGATTAACATTCTTACATGTCAAGAGAAACCTATAACAAAGAGAATCACATTCCATGACATAGAAATACAATGCCAAAGATAATTCAATATTCATCAGAAGATTAAGGATGCTTAAATAAGAGAATCCTTTTCAGAATCTTAAATTTACAAGCATCATTCTTGTGTGCCAAATAGACCTTAGGTTTGGATACTAAAGTACATCATATATCCAATATGTGCCTCAGAAGAAGAAAAATCAATTAATTTCACTCTTTAAGAATTATTATTGCAAATTAACACCTAAGTTTGTTGGGGTCCAGTCTGAATTTGATAAATTTTGGAGCCCCAATATGGTTAAAGATTTGATTTGATATAATTTAAAAATCTACATTTAATATAAGATTTGATTAGATTTCAAATTTGTATCAAATATTTAATTTGACCATATTTGGACGTCCATAATCGGTGTTGGGCTATTTTAGGTGGAATATAATTCTTATTTTAAGATTTTTTTATTTAGAAAATTATATTATGACCTAAAATAAGACTTCTCATCCTATAAATATAGGAGCAGGATGGAGGCACAAAATATAGTACAAGTTGAAGATTCGGGGTGCTCGTCCACAGAAAATCTAAGAGAAAGTCCGAGCTTTGCTCTTCGGACTTTGCCATCCAAGACAGAAGATCCAAGACAGAAGAAAAAAAGATATCTGATCGAGGAGTCATAACCTTCGTTCAGGGAGATTGCTACGGGTTGGTGAGTAATTTCAATGGTAATATCTTTCTTTTCTTCTTGAGTGTGGTGAGGGGTTTGAATCTATTAGGGCAAATGGTTCAATATTAATTTTGTCAATCTTATAATTTTACCTGAGTTATAAAGGCTAAAATTTATCCAGGTGACGTAGTCACCGCCATATACTTGTCTTTATCTGTGCTTGGTGTTCGTTAGACATCGGTTGGTTATCACGGGTGGGTTGGCCTAAAGTTTTTGCTGCGGGCACTCTTAGACACGGTATCGGAACGCTTGCAGGACGTGTCCGATTTCCAACATCTGGTATCAGAGCTGCTGGTTTTAGTTCTGGCAACTATGTCTATAGAGCAGATGAATACTCGTATGATCACCCTCACAGGGGGGAATAGGGGAATTTGGAAGCCAAGGATGGAGGTTCTACTCTGGTACAAGGACTTGCATGGTCCGTTGGAGGGCGACAACACTAAACCATCGGACAAAGCTGCTGAAGACTGAAAATGAATGGATCAGAAGGCCGGTGGATTCATCCGCCAATGGCTGGACGACTCGGTATTTCACCACGTGTCCATCGGAGAGTTCGGCAAAAGCATTATGGGAGAAGCTGTATTCGCTTTACGAAAAAAAGACGGCTAGCAACAAGGCATTTCTTATTTGCCAACTCATCAACTCGAAGCACACGGAGGGTGCCCCAGTGGCACAACATCTGAACGAGCTTCAGGGTATTATCAATCAGATGTCTACGATGAAGATGGTGATTGATGATGAGATTCAGGCCCTTTTGCTTTTGAGTTCTCTGTCAGAAAGCTGGAAGACGTTGGTGGTATCGGTGAGCAACTCCACGCCTGGTGGAGTTGTCACGATGGAGGCAGTCAAAAGCAGCTTGTTGAACGAGGAGATCCAGTGTAAGCAAGTGGAATCATCGTAGGAGTCCGCTTTGGTGGATAACTAGGGGAACGGAAGACCCAAGTCATATGCGAGGACAGGGGGAGTTCTCGGTATCTTGCGACTGTGGATCGTAAGGAAGGCTGCTATCACTGTGCCAAAATGGGTCATATTAAGAGAAACTGCATGAAGCTCAAAGCTGAGAAGGCCAAAGGAGGATGATCAGGAGGATCTCACGTCTATGAAAGATCTTATCATCGCAGTAACCGATGCAGAGGAACCTTGTGGCATGTGTCATGATGGCGATTGGATCATGGACACGAGGGCATCGTATCACGCCACTCCATATAGGAGGATCTTTATGTCATACCACGACGACAGGTATGGACGTGTGAAGATGGGCAACAAGGGGACAACTACAGTTGTAGACATCGGTGATGTGCACTTGACAATGGAGCTTGGTGAGAAGCTCGTTCTCAAGGGTGCGTAACATGTACCGAGTTTGCGCTACAACTTGGTTTCGGTAGGGAGGTTGGCGGATGATGGATATCGCAGTTTATTTAGGGACAAAGATTGGATGCTTACGAAGGGTTCCCAACAGCTGGCTCGAGAAGATTTATATTGTGGCATGTACATGCTCAAGCCGCTGAGTTGTACGTGCAGGCCACAGACATCGGATGAAGGCTCGAGGGATATTCGATAGGAGTTGGATCATCGAAAACTTGCTGAGGAGGGACGTCGAGATACTTTTAGGATTACGGAGGATTCGGTTCGTCGAGACAAAGCGAAGAATGGTGATGAGCCAAAAATTGAGGGTTAGTATGTCGGTCCCATGACAGCTGATCGGTCTCCAAGTGGGGGTTGCTTCACGGATCTGATTTTGGCGACGGGTGGTTTGCCAAAACTTGATAAATTTTGGAGGGGGATATTGTTGGGGTCCAGTCTGGATTTGATAAATTTTGGAGTCCAAATATGGTCAAAGATTTGATTTGATATAAATTAAAAATCTACATTAAATGTAAGATTTGATTAGATTTCAAATTTGTATTAAATATTTAATTTGACCATATTTGGACGTCCATAATTGTTGTTGGGCTATTTTAGGTGGAATATAATTTTTACTTTAAGGTTTTCTATTTAGAAAATCCTATTATGACTTAAAATAGGATTTCTCATCCTATAAATATAGGAGGAGGGTGGAGGCACAAAATAAAGCACAAGTTGGAGATTCGGGGTGCTTGTCCACAAAAATTCTAAGAGAAAGTGCGTGCTTTGCTCTTAGGACTTTGTCATCCAAAACAGAAGGAAGAAAGAGATCTGATCGAGGACTCGTCGTCTTCGCTCAGGGAGATTGCTACAGGTTGGTAAGTGATTTCAATTATAATCGCTTTCTTTTCTTCTTGAGTGTGGTGAGTGGGTTGAATCTATTAGGGCAAAGGGTTCAACATTGATTTTGTCAATCATGTAATTTTACATGAGTTATAAATGTTAGGATTTGTCCAGGTAACATAGTCACCGTCATATACTTGTCTTTATCTGTGCTTGGTGTTAGTTAGACAGGGGTTGGTTATCACCGGTGGATTGGCCTAAATTTTTTGCTGCGGGCACTCTCAGACATGATGTCGGAATGCTTGCAGGACGTGTCCAATTCAACATCAAAGTTTTAAGAATATACGAATAACAATGTGTGCATGAATGTACAAATGCATGGCCTAACGAGGAAAGAAAACCAAAACAAGACAGGACTAGAATTAAATATAACAAAATATAAATTAATGTACATAACTTTTACGTACAATTCTAATTCCGGTAACATCACATTTGGGTTCAGTTACACTTATAATTTCCAAGTAATAACACACATCACAGATCTATACTAATATATAATCCCAATATAAAGAATATTATTAATATTTTGTTATAACATTTTTTTAATCTATAAATATTATTATTTATGAATTTTTTTTTCTCGCAGACTAACTATTAATTTATATTAATACAAAATTAATCTAAAACCATCGGATTACTTGTGAGCCCAACTGTCCCAACACCTCATAAAATATTATTCAAATCCATCAACATATTAGCTGCATAAATAAATTTAAGAAAATAAAATAAAACATGAGCCACATTCTGCAATAACTTTTTTGTTATAGAAACTACTAAGTACATAACTAAAAATGGTACAGTTTTAAGTAATTGATTAAAACGATAACAATAAAGGGCTGATTGGTTCGACGAAGTGGGACAAAGAAAAAAAATTTTGGAAATCAACATTTTGCGTACGCATTACGGTAAAGTGGAGAGAAATGAAAAATCTTTCATTTTGGTACTTTGAGTAAGTGGAGGATAGAAGTTGAAAATCCTAAAGTTTGGTATTTGGTTGATTGTTGAAATGAGTGAAAAAGTGTATCTTTTTGTTGAAGTGGCATAAATAGTAAATATATTTTTTGTTAAAGTATAGATGAAGTGATCCTCCAACAAAATGTGCGAAGTAAAAATGAGGATTTTTTACTTTCGTGCAAGGTCGGCCCAAAGGATTGGATAGTACTATCAAGAGCTAATTTTGGTTGCCTCTTGAACCTTATTGTGGATCAGTCCAGGGGGTCATCTTTGACCCCGACCACTTATGGGGTCACGCTGAGCCAGGAGGATTGTTCTAGCAGAGGGAAATGGTCTAAGCCTGAAGTCTTGTCAGGCTTACCTGTCAGCCCCCTTTCAAGGCGCAATTTGGCACATATTGGTTGCTAGTCCGGCCTTTATTTAGACCGGACTCATGATTTATGGAGAATAGTGGGTTTTGTTGGGTTGGTGGCATGTGTGACTTGGATGAGTTTGATTGATCCAACGATCCGCATCTCAAACCTAAACCTATATATTCTTATTTCTCTCTCTCTCTTTCTGCTCATTATTTTGTTTTATTTCTCTCTCTTAGGTTTTCTCTCCCTCTGTAGGCAAGTACATCTTGCACAAGAGAAGAACCATAGATTCATGTATGCTTTTAATTCTTAATGATTTATGTTTGTTTCTAGCTCATGTTGTTGGGACCGAGCACCCCTTCATCTTTAATACTTGTCGTTCTTGATTTTCTTGGTTGGAATTGCATGGACCAGAGTTTGGATCTATGGATTCACTTTTATTTTCTTGGGAATTGATCTCCCAAAACTTTATGGTTTACAAAACTAATTAGCTCATAGTGTAGAGCACCATATTTTATGTAACTTTGCTTTTGGTCGTGCTTGTTTTCGAGTCCAGCTAAGTTTAGTACTAAAACTTGATACAATACGTATACCAAATGGCTTACTGGAGAATAAGAACAGTGCTTTGTGAAGAGTATGCAAGAGAACCCTTTTGACGTAGAAATACATATGTTTCACTTTGGGCGCATTGACGTGTTGTCCCAACTCCTCGTGCATACTAATCATACTGTACTTAGTCTTCTAGCAAAAGTGAGTCAGTCACACTCCTTGAGTCAGTGGCGCACATTTGAGAGGAAACCTAGTTGGCGCTGTAACTACCCTAATTTTTAGAATTTAAAATTTTAATTTATTAATATTGGTATTATGAAAATATTGTGATTAAGGGAGAATTTTGTATTTATTTTTTAGCTAATTATAATATATAATATTTATGGATTTATAATTATGTGTATTTAATTAATTATTAGTATTTTACAAATATATATATATATTTGGGTGTATAACTATTATTAGTGTATTGTATAATTTTTTAAAATTTATTGAGGTCTAAAACTATTTTAATGGCCATATATATATATATATATATATATATATATATATATATATAAAATATAAAATAAAACCTAAAATCTAAACACATTAATTCAAACCCTAAACCCATTAACCCACTAAAACCTAAACTCTAAGCACTCCCCCCCCCCCCCCCGCGCGTACAGGAAACCCCCCCCTCTCTCATTTATATATACATGTGTATACATTCATCAAAACCCTAACCCTAATCCCACATCACCTCTACCATCACCCACGCCTTCACCCCGGCGACCGTCCGCAGCCCGCACCGTCGTGCCGAAGCAGCGCCTATCACTACCCTATTTTCAGAGCAGGGTATTTTTATTTTATTTTTATTTTTATTTGGTTAATTGTGTATTTATTATAAATATTTGTATTAATATTTAATTGTTGGTTGTATTATTTTTTTATTAGTTATTTTAATGTTTTGGCTAGCCTGGACCCATGTAAGACCCTAGTGGACCCATGCCAGACCCAACCAACACCCTTGTTAGACTTATTTATTGGCTTAGAATAATTATTTATATTTTTATTAGTTAGTTGGAGTGATTAGGGATTTATTAGAGTGCTTTTGGAACCCCAAACCCAATCCCCAATTAGCATGACTAATTAGGAGGGTGTTCTAGTCATTTTGCATTAAGGAAACCATTTTTACATGTTATGGCCGGCCTCCTAACCCCTTTCCCAGATCTAGACAGCAGCTCCCCCCCCTCTTTTCATTCCTTCTTCTTCTTCTTCTTCTCCACTCCTTTCTTCTTCTTTCTTCTTCCAAATTCTCATTCCAAGTAAGTTTTTTCCTCTTCTTTCTCTTCCTTCTTCTATTTTCTTCCATAAATGCAACCCTAACCCTTTGCTTTCCTCTAATCTAGGTGGGTAGAGCTTAGATTTGGTGTTGGAGCTTGGGTTGGAAGCTTGGAAGCTTGGTGTGGTAGTTTTGGAGCTTTTTGGAGACTTTGGCTTGGGATTCCAACTCCCAAGAGCTTAGATATAGTGTAATTAGTAGTTTAGAACCTTCCTAAACCTTAGGACTACCCGTGGGAGGAAGTTGAAGCTTGTTTGGATGTGTTTGGAGACTTTGACATTAGGTTTTGTGTCAATTTTGGATAAAATTCGAGATTGGCCCAATTTTTTGTGTTGCCCTAGGTTAGACGGACCTAGGTAGACGTGTTTGGGTGTCTTGAGGATAAGTACGTATCTCCGTTCGGACACGTGAAGTCGTGTCGCGAAGAAATGGGCGTTTCGGGCGATTTGGGGGTTTTCGTCGTCGTAGGTTCTATGTGCGTGCGCGTTTTTGCCACGGACCTAGAATCAATGAGTTAGCATTTTTTCTATGATCTAGACATCGATTAGAATCCGTGGGTAAATTTTGGGTCGATTCCGAGTATGTTTGGTGTGCGTTTCTCGAGGTTTTGTGAACCGCACTCCACGTGTTCGTCGAAATGACCGAATAGCCATTTCGACTTGGTTTCTAGGTTTCGGGCTTGTGCGCGCATTGGTTTAGCTTCGGAGAGTGTGTGCTAGAGTTCTCGAGTTATATTTTATATATTTATATATATTTCTAGGTGTTTGGGTGGTTGTGCGTGCGTTGGTGTTGGTGTTTGTGTGTGTTGTGTTAGTGTGCTAGTGTGTGTGTGTGTATATATATATATATATATATATATGTGTGTGTGTGTGTGTGTGTGTGTTTCTATATATATATATGTGTGTGTATGTGTATATATATGTTTATGTGTGTGTAGTTGTGTGAGGGTTTGTGTGAGAGTGTGAGTGTGGGAGTGAGTGTGTGTTTATATATATGTATGAGTGTGTGTGTGTATATATATATATATATATATATATATATATATATATATATATATATATATATATGTGTGTGTGTGTGTGTGTATATATATGTATGAGTGTGTATATATATATGTGTGTTTGTGTAGATATATACGTGTGCGTGTGTGTGTGTGTATATATATATATATGTGTGTGTGTGTGTTTGTATATATGTATGAGTGTGTGTGTGTATGTATATATATGTATATATGTTTGTGTGTTTGTATATATGTAAGTGTGCGTGCGTGTATATGTTTATGAGTGTGTGTTAGTGAGTGTATGTGCTTGCGTGTTTGTGTGTGTGTGTGGTGTGTCGAGGGGAGAGTTGAGAGCGAGAGGAGCTGCAGAAGCTGCAACAGCGTAGAGCGAGCGCAGCAGCGCACGCGGCAGCAGCGCAGCGCCGCGGCAGCGCTGCTTGCAGCAGCAGCAGTAGCACCAGCACCAGCAGGCGCTCGTGGCACCGCGGAGCGCAGCGGCAGCGCGCCGCGGCAGTGCGCGGCAGCAGCGAGCAGTAGCTGTATTAAGTTGTTGACTTAGTCTTTCTCTAATTTGTAATTATCTCTAACCATGATTGTAGGATTCAGTTGTAACCTCATGAGTTAGTTTATTTTTGTAATTATCTCTAACCATGATTGTAGGGATTCAGTAGTACCCTCATGTGTTAGTTTTGATGTAAACTCTGCTATATAAAGGCTCACGCATCAAAATAATAAAAGCAACCTTTTTCCATATTTATCATTTCTTTACATGGTATCAGAATAGCCTAAACCGATCCTACGCTATGTCTTCCGAAAACAACCAGATTACTCCTTCCGCTACTCAAATCTTGTTCACTGCTTCTGGTGGCGCCGCGGCCAACCTTCAATTTCCGGCGCTAGGAGTCCGTCTCAATCGCTCCAATTACTCTCTATAGCGCGGCACTATTCGCTCGGCTCTTGAGGCTTATGAGCTTGAGGGATTTCTTGTCGATGGTGGTGCTCCTTCGCCGACTGTTTCATCGACCGCAGATTCATCAACCACCACCAGCCCGAATCCTGACTTTGTTGCTTGGAAGCGCAAGGACCGACTGGTTCTTTTATGGCTGCGATCCACTCTCTCCACTCCTATGCTTGGTCACGTTGTTCGGGCTGCCACAACCGTGAAACTTTGGTCCATGTTAGAGCAGATATTTCACTCCCACACTCGTGCCAGGCAGATGCATTTGAAACAACAACTTCAATTGCTCTCCAAGGGAAACCTGTCTATCTTGGAATACGTTGAGAAGAAAAGGGCAATTTCTGATTCCCTTGTTGAATGTCTCACCTCTGTATCGGACGAGGATTTTGTCTCTTTTGTGCTATTTGGCTTAGGGGCTGAATATAGTGCGTTCAAAACAGCACTGAGTATGCGGCTGGAACCGATTTCGTCGAATGAGCTGCTCGGCCTCCTTCTTCAGGAAGAACAGCGCATACTTGACTCTTGTGCCGAATCCAGTTTTCCGGTGGCCCATGTTGCTCATCGTAGAGGCGCGGCTGTAAGTCGACATTCTCCGTTGGACTCTGCCACGTCTGGCGACCGCTTTCGCCCGGTGTGTTAACTCTGCGACAAGCAGGGTCATGAAGCACGGAACTGCCATCAACGACTTAACTTGTCTGCCTTTCCTGCCACCAATCGTCGCGCCGCTGATCGCCTCCGCCAATCCGCCAGCAAGCAGGCTCATGTGGCGTACACCGCCAGCCCGTCCGCCATCACCGACCCATGGGTGGTCGACTCTGGAGCGACGAATCACGTCACGTCTGACCTGTCCGGCCTCAACCTCCAGTCCGAGTACACTGGCAGTGACAGCCTTGTCATCGCGAACGGTCAGTCCCTTCCCATTACGCATACAGGCAATCTTTCTCTCTCTGCTAAACATGTTGCTAAATCCCTTACCCATAAAGATATTCTTGTTGTGCCTAAAGTATCTAAAAATCTTCTTAGTGTTCGTCAATTATGCCTCGATAACAATGTTTTTGTGGAACTTCATGCTAATCATTGTTATGTTAAGGACCTTCAGGGCACGAGAATTGTAAACCCCCTGAATTTTCAAAATTATTAAAACTTGGATTTTTCCCAATTTTCTAGAATTTTCTGGGAATTTTACGAAATTAAAATCAAGGTTCTTAATTATTAAATAATTTTTAATTATTAATAAATAATATTAAAATATCATGGAAATAACATTTTTGGGTGTAAAATGAAAAACTGGACTTAGGATAAATTTTCTGAAATTTTTTGGGCCTCAGACCTATTTTTAAATGCCTAAAAACTATTTTACTAATTAATTAACTGTTTATTATTATTATTATTATTATTATTATTATTATTATTATTTATATAATATATTTTTATTTTCCTTGGGCCGGCCCAGTGGACCGGCCCAGCAGCCCAGCCCCCAGCCTGCTCCCTTGCGGGTCAGGTGGGTCTGCCCGGACCCGACCCGCTAGCCGCCCGACCCGGGCGACCGGCTCTCCCCCACGACCCCGTCCCTGCGCTTTTTCCGGCGAGCTCCGCGCCACCCGCCGCTCCGGCCGGCTCGCCCCGCACTCCGCGGCCACGACCCCTCCTCGCCCCACCTTGGCCGGCCCTCCTCCCTCCTATATAAGCTTCCCCCTCTTCTTCTTCCCCCTCACTGCACCCTAACCCTAAACCTAACTTCGGCCACCACCCGCCACCGTGCAGCCCCGACCTCGCCGCCTTGCCCTCGCCGAGTCCCCGCCGCAGTGACTCCTCCTCTGCTCCTCCTCCGGCGCCACCCTCTCGACCACCAGCAGCAGCAGCTGCCCCTTCCCCTCGAGCCGAGCCCCTCGCCGGCAGCAGCTTCCGGCGCCGCCCCGCTCCGCCGTGCCTCCGCCCGGCCGCGCCCCAGCACCCCCGACCACCTCATGCCAGCCAGCGCCGCCTCAGCCTCCGGCCGGCCCCGCCGCAGCTCCCAGACCTAACCCTAGCCCTAATTTTGGACTCGGACACGTCGAACCGTGTCGGACACAATTTTGACCCTAATTTTCGGGTCCCCTTCAGGTGCGTGTAACTTTTTGTTCGTAGCTCTGTTTTTGATTCCGTAAATTGCGTTGCGAAGCCTGTATGACCCTCTCGGTGCCCGGACAAACCGCTCGGGGCATCGCGTCCTGTGGTGATCGCACACCGCGATCCAAAAACAGGAAAAACCAGACCCTGTTTCACCCCGGAACTGAGTACGCCCCGCCAAACGGGATGACTTGGTCGCGTGCGGTCTTCACAGATACGTACGCATCATCGATACGGATGTGTGAGATTTCGCGAAAGCTGATTCGGGTGTGCGTGCACACAGAAATCAATGCGTATCCACGGACATCGCCCCGTATCCGACTTTTCTGTAATTTGCCCTAACTTCTTGTACACTTGTCGGATCGAGACAAAACTTGTGCCATCAGACTCGTAGAGATACGCTGGTCCTGTGGGTCAAGTTTGGTTCAATTCTGAGAACGTTGACGAAATCGCGTGTCGTGGGCCCCACAGGCCCCGCTCGACGGGCGATTTTGTGATCGGCTCATCGGAATCCAAATCTGGAAGTTCCGTTGGGTTCATATCAGCGTTCCTGACCTGTTGATACTAAGTTTGATAAATTTGGAGATCGTTGACCCGGACACGTTTTTTGGTGCAAAGCGGGCCCACCGGCGGACCCCGTTTTGACCCGAAACTGTCATTTTTGTCCTTGTCTCCAAATTGGACCCAAGGACAGGCGTTTCTAGCTATTTGACATCTTCTGAGCATGATGGTAATGTCTATTTCAGCTTTTGGACTCATCTCTGGAAAATTTCCCCGAGTACAATTAATTGGATCCAAACAACAGGCAAGTACCTGCACTTCAAGTTAATCTTTATGTTATGATAATTAATTCCCTGCTCTACTAGTACCCTTGATGATTACACGTAGTTCTAGAACACTGGATTTTATGTCTTGAATATTGGAGTTCATGTCTTGTTTTTCATGTCGGATGGGAGAATACTAGAAGGCATGTAGTTTACCCTTTTCCCTTGTCGTGTTTAATAGCTGTTGGTACGCGACTGTACCCTCAGCTGGATCTCGATTATTCCTATTTAATAGCCATTTATGACGGCCGAATTCGCCATATAAATCCCTACATGCCAACTATGTATTCTAAAACAAACACAAGTTCACACAGATAGCTTCTGGTCTTGTTATAGTTCTTGCTGACTATTGTAGTTTCATTTCCTGTCTCATTTATTCCTATTTTCTAATATTCCTGTTTATAGCATTAACTCTGAGATATTGATGTTCTTTTATGTAATTTTTTCAATATGATACTCAATTTAATTGTCATAAATATTTAGTTTAATCTTGTTGTGCATTGTGTACTTTGCTCCTTTCTTGACTGGATCTGTTGATTTAGGCGATGATGAGGACCTTGCCCCTACATATTATGGTCCCTATAAGGGAACAGATGACACTTATGAGGAGCCAGATCCCACCCAGGAGACCCCTGCTGTAGAGTAGTTAGCAGTAGCTATTTTTATTTCATGCTCTTTTATCTTAGTAATCGGGTTTGTCCCCGATTTCAATTCTGAATTCTGTATTAAACATTTGATTCTGTTGTCGCATTTATTTCATTTGAAATCTTAAGCATTTGTTTCCCATTATTATCTTGCCTATGTTTTTGTGAATGAGCTAGTTTAGTTAAGTGTGGATTTGACCTAGACAGCGTACTACCGCCGACTCTGCGGCGTAGGCTGGACGTACCCACGCACTCGTGCCCGAATTTCTAGGTGCGGGTCGTGACACATTTTTATGGTGGCCCATGCAGGTCTGTATCCTTAAATAGGGTAATACCCTAGGACAGGGTATGGAATAAGATTGAGGATTCTAGGAAAAGCTCATTCACAGTATAGGGTCCTTATTTCAATTCTTGATATCATTTCTGCTCAATTTTCCTATCGCCCTTGATTTCCAAGTAATCTATTCTGATCTTTCTATCCCTTAATCTTTCAGAATGGTCCAGACAAGGAACACAGTAGGAGGCACATCAGAACCAGCTGAGCAGAATGTGCCCGAAACTCTTGCACTCCCGCCGCCTCCATCTACTCCAGCAGTTACTCTAGATGGGGCACAGCTACTCGGAGTATTCCAGGGACTCGTAGAATCCCAGAAAGAACAGACTGTACTTCTGCGGACCAGCCTCTCAGAAGCTCTTAGGTCCCAGGAGTCGCCACTCAAGAGGCCAGGGAGTGCCAAAGACTTCAAGAACCTTAGACCCCTGGAATTCTACGGAACTGAGGGCATTCTCTATGCCGATGAGTGGATAGAGAATGTCGAGAGACTCCTGAAGACTGCTCGGGTTCCTGATGATCTCAAAGTGGAGTCCGCAAGCCTGCAACTGTTCGACATAGCTCGAACCTGGTTCAGAGATGAACCCCAACTATCTGCTCCTGACCTCACCTGGGAGGACTTCAAGAGGCTATTCAAGGAGAAATTCTACCCCGAAGTGGCTCGGGAAGCTCTCGAAAGCCAATTCGAGAGACTGGAACAAGGTAACCTATCTGTTGATGAGTACACTGCTGAATTTAGCAGGTTGAGCCACTTTGTGGAATACATGGTTCGTACCCCGGAGGACAGAGCCCGTAGATTCAAGAAGGGGCTGTCTCCGGATATTCGCCTTGCTGTCACCACCAGCCGAGCTCGCACCTATGAGGAAATCTTGAGCGTGGCACAAGGCGTTGAAAGAGACATGGGGCATAAACTAAAGCGAGAGAGAGATACAGAAAATACGGGACCCAACAAACGCCCATTTCAATAACAACAACAGCAGAGGGCCCCGCAGTAAACTCAGCGTCCTCTCCCTCGAGCTCCAGCACCCCAACACCAGGCTCAAGGACAGAACCAACAAGCTGATGCTTGTAACTTTTGCCAAAAACCAGGTCACACTTGGCAAGTCTGCAGGAAGAGGCTAGGTGCCAGCCTCTACTGCGGCTCAGCAGCGCATCAAATGAGGGACTGTCCTGCTGCTCAAGGACGCCCAGCTGCACCAAAGGCTCCAGTCCAGGCCAGGCCCCCAACAGCACAGCAGAGGGGACCCCCGCTTCCAACTCAACAACAACGCTTTGCTCAGCACCAACAGCAGCAACAGAGGGGTGCACCTCAGCAAGGCCGTGCTTTTACAATGACTCTGGAAGAAGCTGAAGCCACAGCAGACGTGATCACAGGTTCCGTGCTTATAAATTCAATACCAGCCATTACTTTATTTGATTCTGGAGCTTCACATTCATTCATGTCAGTAGTTTTCCTTATGAAGCATAGCTTAATCACTGAACCCCTTAGGAATTGTTATAAGATCATTACCGGTGGAGGAATCATCCCGGTTAGTGATGCATATAACAATTGCCCTATTACATTATGTGGAAGAGAACTATATGCTAGGCTACTCGTAATGCCAGTTCCCAGTTTTGACATTATACTGGGTATGGATTGGTTGAGTCAACATCATGCCACTATAGACTGTCACAGAGGTAGTATAATCTTCAGGCCCCCTGACAAGCCAGAATTTGAATTTGCTAGAGGTTCTAGAGAAATGGTAGTAACAAAATTTGTAGAGCCCTAGTAACAGAAGAATTGCCTATCATCTCTGAATATCTTGATGTCTTCCCTGAGGATCTCCCAGGATTACCTCCAGACCGAGAAGTTGAATTCTCTATTGACTTAGTGCCGGAAGCAGCGCCAGTATCTCAAAATCCCTACAGAATCAACAAGAAGGAGATAATAGAACTAAATGAGCAAATAAAAGAGTTAGAAGACAAATGCTTCATTAGGTCTAGTGTCTCACCCTGGGGAGCTCCAGTATTATTTGTGCCCAAGAAGGACGGAACATCCCGAGTGTGTATTGACTATAGGGCCTTGAATGCCTTAACAATTAAGAATAAGTATCCCCTACCCAGGATAGATGACTTATTTGATCAATTAAGTGGAGCTCGGGTATTTTCAAAGATTGACTTGAGGTCTGGTTACCACCAAGTAAAGGTGAGGAAGGAAGACATCCTTAAAACTGCTTTCAATACCCGGAATGGACACTACGAATTCTTAGTAATGCCGTTCGGGTTGACGAATGCTCCAGCAGTTTTTATGAACTTGATGAACAGAGTCTTCCAGCCATACCTAGACAAATTTGTAGTGGTCTTTATTGATGATATTTTGATCTACTCCAAGACCCCCGAAGAACATGAAGAATATTTGAGGCTAGCATTGGAAACTTTGAGGAAGGAAAAACTTTATGAAAAATTATCTAAATGTGCATTCTTCCTAGACAAAGTAGAATTCTTGGGACATGTTGTGACTGGAGATGGAATAGCAGTAGATCCCAAGAAGATAGCGGCAGTTGAATCATGGCCCACTCCAGACTCTGTAGCAGAGATTAGAAGCTTCCTGGGACTAGCTGGCTACTATCGGAAGTTTGTGAAGGACTTTGCTAGGATTGCGGAACCCATGACAAAATTAACAAGGAAGGATGAAGAGTTCACCTGGACTGATGAATGTCAGCATACTTTTGAAGAATTGAAGAAAAGGCTGACTACTGCCCCTATTCTGACCTTACCTTCTGGAACCGGAGGTTTCGCTATTTATAGTGATGCTTCTGGAAAAGGTCTAGGTTGTGTATTGGAGCAGAACAAGAAAGTAATAGCATATGCCTCTAGACAGCTTCGACCTCATGAAAAGAACTATCCAACTCATGATTTAGAATTGGCAGCTGTCATCTTTGCTCTTAAGCTATGGAAGCATTATCTTTATGGAGAAAAGGTGGAAATATTTACGGACCATAAAAGTCTAAAATATATCTTCACTCAGAAAGAGCTGAACATGAGGCAAAGAAGGTGGCTGGAACTAATGAAAGACTTTGATATCACCCTTCAATATTATCCTGGGAAGGCCAATGTAGTTGCTGATGCTCTAAGCAGATATCCTATGGCGATGTACTTGACTATGGACCGACACTTGCTCGAGGACTTGGAAAGTTTGGGTATTGAGGTAATTATCCCAGGAAAAGAAGGCCAAATAATGAACTTGCAGATTCAGCCTACCTTAATAGATAAGATCAAGGAGACTCAGTTTCAAGACGAAGGCCTGCGAAGCCTTCGAGGTCAAGTGCAAGCTGGGTTAGTGGAGGATTTCAGAATTCATGAAGATGGATCACTGAGGCATGGAGATAGAATATGTGTACCTCAAGGAGATATAAGAGAAGAAATTATGCAAGAGGCACACAGATCGCAATACTCTATACATCCAGGAGCCAACAAGATGTACAAGGACCTGAGGACGCATGTTTGGTGGCATGGCATGAAAAGAGAAGTAGCCAGGTTCGTATCTCGTTGTTTAGTGTGCCAACAGGTAAAGGCAGAAAGACAAAGACCTGGGGGATTGCTTCAACCACTACCCATTCCGGAGTGAAAGTGGGAACATATTATAATGGATTTTGTTTCTGGGCTTCCAAGGACACCTAGTGGTAAGGATGCAATCTGGGTGATAGTAGATAGACTGACCAAATCTGCACATTTTCTACCCTTCAAAGTAGGGCTATCTACAGAAAAGTTGGCAGAGTTATATATCAGACATATTGTCAAATTGTATGGGGTTCCAGTAAGTATTGTCTCCGACCGAGATTCAAGATTCACCTCTCACTTCTGGAAGAGCTTACAAGCCAGCTTGGGGACTCAACTCAAATTCAGCACAGCTTATCATCCCCAAACCGATGGACAATCGAAACGTATAATCCAGACACTTGAAGATATGCTTCGTACATGTGTTCTGGATTTTGGAGGATCCTGGGAAGACTATCTACATCTTGTGGAGTTCTCTTATAATAACAGTTACCAAGCAAGTATTGAGATGACTCCATTTAAAGCTCTGTATGGATGAAGATGTCGTACCCCGCTATCATGGGACGACGTTGGAGAAAGAGCTCTACTGGGACCAGAGATGGTGATCGATTCAACTGAGAAGGTAAAACAAATAAGGGATAGACTTCGGGTGGCTCAAGATAGGCAACGACATTGGGCAAACAGCCACCGAAGGCCCTTAGAATTTGAGGTAATTAATTTAATTCAAGTCAATTTAAACATTTTGATTATGGAACTAAGATTTGATTATGACTCTATTTTAAGGTTGGAGAACTGGTATTCTTGAATATTTCCCCGACACGTGGCACCCTTAGGTTCGGAAGGAGTGGAAAACTCAGCCCAAGATTTATTGGACCTTTTGGCATTCAGGAAAAAATCAGAGAAGTGGCATACCGACTGGCATTGCTACCCTCTCTGGATGGACTCCATAACGTCTTCCACGTATCGCAGCTGAGAAAGTACGTGTCAGACCCCAGCCACATTTTGGATCACTCAGAGCTCGAAGTAGGCCCAAATTTGACTTACCAAGAGCAGCCCGTGGAGATACTGGATCGATCGGAGAAAGTTCTACGGAACCAGGTTATCTCCCTTGTTCGTGTAGCTTGGAAGTACCATTCTCCCGGCGAATCCACCTGGGAGCGAGAAGACGAGATTAGAGAACGCTACCCTTACCTTTTTGAACCTTGAGGTATTTTAATTTCCCGACCTTTCTTTTGTGCTATTATTATTCTTAAATTTCGAGAACGAAATTTTTATAAGTTGGGTAGATTGTAAATCTTCTGAATTTTCAAAATTATTAAAACTTGGATTTTTTTCAATTTTCTGGAATTTTCTGGGAATTTTCCGAAATTAAAATCAAGGTTCTTAATTATTAAATAATTTTTATTTATTAATAAATAATATTAAAATATCATGGAAATAATATTTTTTGGAGTAAAATAAAAAACTGGACTTAGGATAATTTTTCTGGAATTTTTTGGGCCTTAGACCTATTTTTAAATGCCTAAAAACTATTTTACTAATTAATTAATTAATTAACTGTTTATTATTATTATTATTATTATTATTTATATAATATATTTTTATTTTTCCTTGGGCCGGCCCAGTGGACCGGCCCAGCAGCCCAGCCCCCAGCCCACTCCCTTGCGGGTCGGGCGGGTCTGCCCGGACCCGACCCGCTAGCCGCCCGACCCGGGCGACCGGTTCTCCCCCACGACCCCGTCCCTGTGCTTTTTCCGGCGAGCTCCGCGCCACTCGCCGCTCCGGCCGGCTCGCCCCGCCCTCCACGGCCAGGACCCCCCCTCGCCCCACCTTGGCCGGCCCTCCTCCCTCCTATATAAGCTTCCCCCTCTTCTTCTTCCCCCTCACTGCACCCAAACCCTAAACCTAACTCCGGCCACCACCCGCCACCGTGCAGCCCCGACCTCGCCGCCTTGCCCTCGCCGAGTCCCCGCCGCAGCGCCTCCTCCTCTGCTCCTCCTCCGGCGCCACCCTCTCGACCACCACCAGCAGCAGCAGCTGCCCCTTCCCCTCGAGCCGAGCCCCTCGCCGGCAGCAGCTTCCGGCGCTGCCCCGCTCTGCCGTGCCTCCGCCCGGCCGCGCCCCAGCACCCCCGATTGCCTCCGGCCAGCCAGTGCCGCCTCAGCCTCCGGCCGGCCCCGCCGCAGCTCCCAGACCTAACCCTAGCCCTAATTTTGGACTCGGACACGTCGAACCGTGTCGGACACAATTTTGACACTGATTTTCGGGTCCCCTTCAGGTGCGTGTAACTTTTTGTTCGTAGCTCTATTTTCGATTCTGTAAATTGCGTTGCGAAGCCTGTATGACCCTCTCGGCGTCCGGATAAACCGCTAGGGACATCGCATCCTGTGGTGATCGCACACCGCGATCCAAAAACAGAAAAAATCAGACCCTGTTTTACCCCGGAACTAAGTACGCCCCGCCAAACGGGACGACTTGGTCGCGTGCGGTCTTTACAGATACGTGCGCATCGTCGATACGGACGTGTGAGATTTCGCGGAAGCTGATTCGGGTGTGCGTGCACACCGAAATCAATGCGTATCCGCGGACATCGCCCCGTATCCGACTTTTCTGCAATTCGCCCTAACTTCTTGTACACTCGTCGGATTGAGACGAAACTTGCGCCATCGGACTCGTAGTGATACGCTGGTCCTGTGGGTCAAGTTTGGTTCAATTCTGAGAACGTTGACCAAACCGCGTGTCGTGGGCCCCACAGGCCCCGCTCGACGGGCGATTTTGTGATCGGCTCATCCGAATCCAAATTTGGAAGTTCCGTTGGGTTCGTATCAGCGTTCCTGACCTGTTGACACTAAGTTTGGTGAATTTGGAGACCGTTGACCCGGATACGTTTTTCGGTGCAAAACGGGCCCACCGGCGGACCCCGTTTTGACCCGAAACTGCCGTTTTTGCCCTTGTCTCCAAATTGGACCCAAGGATAGGCATTTCTAGCTATTTGACATCTTTTGAGCATGATGGTAATATCTATTTCAGCTTTTGGACTCATCTCTGAAAAATTTCCCCGAGTACAATTAATTGGATCCAAACAACAGGCAAGTACCTGCACTTCAAGTTAATCTTTATGTTATGATAATTAATTCCCTGCTCTACTAGTACCCTTGATGATTACACGTAGTTCTAGAATACTAGATTTTATGTCTTGAATATTGGAGTTCATGTCTTGTTTTTCATGTCGGATGGGAGAATACTAGAAGGCATGTAGTTTACCCTTTCCCCTTGTCGTGTTTAATAGCTGTTAGTACGCGACTGTACCCTCAGCCGGATCTCGATTATTCCTGTTTAATAGCCATTTATGACGGCCGAATTCGCCTTATAAACCCCTACATGCCAACTATGTATTCTAAAACAAACACAAGTTCACACAGATAGCTTCTGGTCTTGTTATAGTTCTTGCTGACTATTGTAGTTTCATTTCCTGTCTCATTTATTCCTATTTTCTTATATTCCTGTTTATAGCATTAACTCTGAGATATTGATGTTCTTTTATGCAATTTTCTCAATATGATACTCAATTTAATTGTCATAAATATTTAGTTTAATCTTGTTGTGCATTGTGTACTTTGCTCCTTTCCTAACTGGATCCGTTGATTTAGGCGATGATGAGGACCTTGCCCCTACATATTATGGTCCCTATGAGGGAACAGATGACACTTATGAGGAGTCAGATCCCACCCAGGAGACCCCTGCTGCAGAGTAGTTAGCAGTAGCTATTTTTATTTTATGCTCTTTTATCTTAGTAATCGGGTTTGTCCCCGATTTCAATTCTGAATTCTGTATTAAACATTTGATTCTGTTGTCGCATTTATTTCATTTAAAATCTTAAGCATTTATTTTCCATTATTATCTTGCCTATGTTTTTGTGAATGAGCTAGTTTAGTTAAGTGTGGATTTGACCTAGACAGCGTACTACCGCCGACTCTGCGGCGTAGGCTGGACGTACCCACGCACTCGTGCCCGAATTTCCGGGTGCGGGTCGTGACAAGAATACTCAAGGGAATCGTTGAGAATGGCTTGTACCGGCTTCCTGTTCGCTCACCCGCTCCCAGAGTTTTTGTTGGTGAACGCGCCTCTGTCTCTTGTTAGCATCATCGCTTTGCTCATCCGCATGAGTCCATCTTGCGTCGTCAATTAGTTACTTTTAATTTGCCTGTTTCTGCAAATAAATCATTGCCTTTGTGTAGTGCTTGTCAATTAGGCAAGAGTCAAAGACATCATCTACCCTCTTGTCATGTTTCCTCTAAACATTCTTTTGATTTAATTTATTCGGATGTTTGGGGTCCTGCCTCTGTGTCTTCTTTAAATGGTAATCGCTATTTTGTCATTTTTATTGACGATTGCACCAAATTTGTTTGGGTTTATTTCTTGGCAGCTAAGTCTCACGTTTTGTCTGCCTTTACATCTTTCAAAACTATGGTTGAGACACAGTCTTCCACTAAACTTAAAGCTTTTCAATCTGATTGGGGTGGCGAGTACCGAACTGTATCAACGTTTCTTGAAACTAATGGCATACTTCATCGTGTTTCTTGCCCTCACACTCCTGAACAAAATGGTGCTTCTGAAAGAAGAAATAGGATTATCATTGAAAAAGGGTTGGCTCTTTTGGCACATTCCCATCTTCCTATGGAATTTTGGGAACATGCCTTTCATACCGCCATTTACTTGAATAATAGAACAATAACTCCTATTCTTCAAAACAAGTCCCCGTATGCATGCCTATATCAGCGCCAACCTGATTATCATTTTCTGACATTCGTTGGTTGCTTGTGTTTTCCTTATCTTCGCTCTTACAACAGTAGCAAGTTGGAATTCTGTTCTGTGGCGTGCATCTTCTTAGGGTATAGTGCTAAACATAAAGGATATCTGTGCTATCATGTTTCTTCCTCTCGAACGTACATTGCCCTTCATGTTGTCTTTGATGAGTCTTCTTTTCCTTTTCCGGAGCATAATTCTCAGTCCGGACAGCTAGATTCGCCTCGTCCTGACCTCTCTTTTTTTTTTTTGCTTCAAGAAGCTGCATTAACACCACTCTCGGTTGTATCTTCTCCTTAGGATCCTTCTCGACCGACTCCCATTCAGCCGTCGTCTTCGTCTCCTTCCGACCTCACGCCACATTCCCCCACGGTGGTGCCACCTTTCTTTACAAGTTGCAGCAGCCGCGCGTTTTACCGCGCGCAGCGCGCGAGCTTGTTTATCCCCCCTTTTCATATATATATATATATATAGATGTATACATATATTTACATAGATAGATATAGAGATAGATAGATACTAGTATTGTCACGCCCCAGTCCCAAAATACGTAGGACTAGGTCACATAACCATGCCAGCTGGCCCGTATATATGGCAACTCCAATATATGGAAACCATATATACGTGCGTACGCTGTATAATGAACAATAAATTCGCAAGTGGTAAGACTAATCACAAGTCACAAGGTAATATCTAAATCTCATCCACATAATCAAATATGAATAAACCATAACCATGTAGCTAGATCTCAATGATAAGTATCTAAGGAATGACAATCGGATGGAAATAAATCTACTGCCGAAATAGAATATGAAAATGAACCAGATACACACCATATAAGAACCACATCTGACAATCACGAGGCTCGAAGAGAAGACCTCCTCGGGATATATGTAACATGTCCGGATCTGTGCTCCTGTGAATACTCAAGAACATACACACCTGGCAGGGAACCAGGTCCTCAGAGGGACATAGCAAGATACATAAAAATGACATGCCATAATGTAAATACTGAATAAATAAATGGGGTGTACTAACCATCTAAGTGAATGCAATTTAAAGACCTTGTAGTACGCATGGGAATGTGTGGCTAGACATATGCTGACGTAATTCACCAATCGTCGGGACTGGCTAGTATATGTGTCATATGCCCCCGACGCAGGGAACTCTGCAATCGTCCATCTCCGAGGAGCATGGATCGAAGGATAAAGACTCAATGAAGGGGGTGTCCCATACGCCTACTAGATGTCTTTCCCGCCCAATATAGATGTACAAGTCGTAAAAACGACGTGGACACCTCCTACTATGATGCAAGTCTCAATAAAATAAACAACTGAGCTAAATACCGCTACACGTGTTGCTCACACTGATGGCCAGTCGCGCATGAGGCACGCGTCCCTACATGTACTCACTCTGTGACGTGTAATGATACGTGTCAAGGCCTGAGAAGTTATATCAATAACTTCACAACTTTAGGTGGTCTACTAGACACTAGGTCAGACACAAGTCCTAACGTCAACGCCATCGTTGACTGCACCCGAGTTTTCTCGGACGCACACATTTATATAATATAAAAAATAGATAAACATGTAACTAGCAATAACTGAATTTAAACAGTACAACAAGGCAAGGTATACTTGCCTGGCGGGAGAGCTGCAAATATAATGTCCAGATGTCAAATACCAAGTGTCAGAAACTATGGTCTCAGAAGGAAAGTCTCCGGATGCTGAAATAAATATCACTAACAGTCTCAGAAAATATCAAATAGCTAGAAACGCCTGTCTTTAAGTCCAATTTGGACACAGGGGCAAAAATGACAGTTTCCGGTCAAAGCGGGGTCCACATGTGGGCCCACTTTGCTCTGAAAAACGTGTCAGGGTCAAAGGTCTCCAAATTCGCCAAACTTAGTGTCAACAAGTCAGGAACGATAATACGAACCCAACGAAACTTCCAAAATTGGATTCCGATGAGCCGGTCACAAAATCGCCCGTCAAGTGGAGCCTATGGGGCCCACGATACGGGATTTTGTCAACGTTCTCAGAATTGAACCAAACTTGGCTCACAGGACCAGCGTATTGCTATGAGTCCGATGGCGTAAGTTTCGTTTTGATCCGACGTGTGTACACAAAGTTGCAGCATGTTCCAGAACTGACAGATACGGGGCGGTGTCGGCGGATACGCGTTGATTCCGGTGTGCACGCACATCCAAATCAACTTCTCCGAACTCCTACACGTCCGTATCAACGTCGCGCACGTTTCGGTAAAGATCGCGTGCGACCAAGTCGTCCCGTTTGGCGGGGCGTACCCAGTTCCGGGGTGAATCGGGTCGTTATTTTTCCTGTTTTTGGATCGCGTGCCGCGATCGCCACAGGACGCGATGCTCCGAGCGGGTTGCACGGGCACGGAGGTGGTTACATAGTCTACACGACGCAACTGACAGAATTATAAACAGAGCTACGAGGTAAGAGAAAAATATACCTGAACAGGGCTCCGGGAAATCGAATCCCACGTGTCCGAGGGTCTCCTTCGTGTCCTGGACTGCTGCTGTGTCCGTGTCAACCGTTGCTCGCCCTAGGGTTTCAGCTATGGCGGATACGGCGGAGGCGGTCAGGGACCGTGGAGGTCAGGGAAGTCGCGGCGGTTCTCCGGCGAGGTCGGCGGAGCTGTGGCGAGGAGAAAGGGGTTCTGGTCGAGGGGAAAAAGGAGCTCGGGGGAGGAGATGCTCGGGTCCGGCGGAGGAGGTTGGAGGAGGATGAACGGAGGCGGCTGGGTCGTGTGGCGGAGAGCGGCTGACCAGTCGGGGAGTGGCGGGGAGGTGCTGGGGAAAGAGAGGAGTAGGTGATGGTGGCGTTGGTGCTGGTGGTGGAGGATGGTGGTGGTGGCGGACTGTGTTGGGGGTGGCGGTGGTGGTGGAGAAGAAGTGGAGGAGGAGGAAGGCGGACGGAGGTCGGGGGTCGGCTCCGGCCGGCGGGGTCGGCTCCGGCCGGGGAGGATGAGGAGAGAAAGAGGGTGAGAGGAGAGAGGGAGCGGCGGGAAGGAGGAAAGGAGGAGGAGAGGAAGAAGATGGCCAGCGGGGAGTCGGCTCCGCCGCGGGCGGGGGCTCCGGCGAGGCTCGCCGCCGCCGGCCGGGGGGGGGGGGCAGCAGCTCGGCTGGGGTCGGGTAGATTTTTTTTTAGGATTTCTGATTTTATTTTCTTTTTCTTTTATTATATAGAAAATAATAATGATATTTTAAGTAAAAATATCTAGAGATATTTTTGGGATATTTTCGGGATCTTTTCGGGTGAGTTCCGCATCCAAATGGACGGTGCAGGTTCACCGGCCAATGAGGGGGTGACACCCTGCACTACAATTTGCAGAAAAGTCCTTGTAATTTCATAAATTGCGTAAAAGTCCTATTTTAGAAAATTGCGCAATTACGAAATTGTCTGGGAAAACACCCGATTCCTGAAAATTCTAAAATTCACAGAATTGAAGGGAAAAGCTGTGTGAGGGTCCCGGGGGAATGGGGGTGAGTCTGGGCAGGGGTTGGACCTAGTTTCTGGGTGATACGGGTCACCGTATTTAATTTAATTAATAAATACTGCGCAAGGTGTTCTCTAATTATTTAGAGGCAGGTAGGGCCATAATTTTTCTACGGTGTCAATACACTAAATGTAGTATACTCAGTGTAGAAAATTATCGTATTTTTGTTTGGCCAAAACAGGTGTATGTTGGGCCTCAAATCTCTATTGGTACAGAGGTGGGTAAAGAGCAGGAAATTAAATAGGAAATAATTACGGACTTTTGTAACGATATTTGTGCGTCTCATTCGAGGCTCAAAACAAAGCATCTGGGAGTTGCACAAAATTCAAGAAAATAGTCTGATATGTCTAGGACAGGTATGTGAACTTTATTCGGGGATAACAGTCAAAGTAAAGCTCCAAATAATTCGGTGATGGACAGGTGCGCAGGTCAACAGGATATGTAGGCAAAATAAATTAAAAATATTGCCATAAATCCTAAATTGTTAAAATAATCCTGAAAATACTGAAATCGGGTCGAGGGGGTTTACAATCTACCAAACTTATAAAAATTTTGTCCTCGAAATTAAAACTAAGCCATGGTAGAAGGGAAAGACGGCATAAGATATAATTTAACAAAGTAATTTATATCTTGGTTTACGAATAGGTTCGAAAATGTTTACGCATGTCGTCTACACTCTTCCAAGTAGATTCTCCTGGCGCGTCATGCTTCCATGCCACGCGGATCAAGGGAATAGACTGATTCTCAATACTTTCTCAATGATCAAGGATTCCGACTGGTTGCTTTTGATACGACAAGCTCTGCCTAATGGTGATCTCTGAATGGTTGAGAACCTGACTGCTGTCTGTCACATATCGCCTGAGTTGCGATACGTGGAATACATCAGGTACTCTCTCAAGGGAAGGTGGTAGCGCAAGTTGATATGCCACTACTCCCACTCTTTCTAGCACGTAAATGGTCCAATATACCTTTGCCTCAACTTGCTGCGTCCTCCGAATCGAATGGTGTCTCTAGTAGGTGATATCCTCAAGATGACATGATCGTCCTTTTTGAATTCCAAGGGACGATGATGACGGTCTGTCCACTGCCTATGTCTGTTTTACACTGCTTGCCAGTGCCCTTGTATTTACTTAACTGTCTCTACGGTGTTGACCACCAACTCTGGTCACGCGAACCCTTGTCTGGTAAAATGCTGACTGGTATGTCGTACAATCTTACGATTTGCCTCATATAAGTACTGTCTTCGTATCTTCAGAGTAATTACGACGGTTGCAAGTTCCAAATTCTTCTCATGTACTCATAATTGTCTAGTTGCATATGCCATTACCTTGCCATCTTGTATTAATACGCATCCCAAATTTTTTTCGGATGCGTCTGTAGATCACAACCGCCTGATCCGGATGGAATAGTCAATATGGTGCTGTGGTCAGCTGCTTCTTCAACTCCTCGAAAGCGGCTTGACACTCGTTGGTCCATAGGAATTCTTAATTCTTATAAGTCAACCTAGTCATAGGTGCTGCTATCCATTCAGGAGTCAATCAATTGTTTATCCAGGTAAAATCCATTTAGACTCCTGACAGCAAAAATGATACATTCTTTATCGTAATACTTGAGTTCTGAACTTGACCCAAGTTACGAGGCAAAATTTAAAAATCTCATGCTGCCATAGTGGCGCACGTACCAGGAATGTAGGTAGGTAGCGAAGATTATTCTAAAAAATAGCACAGTTTAACTGCAATCTAATCTAATAATAGGGTTTGGTAATTACCTAAGAAACAAACAGAAATGGCTACAAAAATAATATACTTTCTTATTTATACTAAATACGAGGTTTCGTCTTTCCGAAATAAGGGAAGACGGAAAACAGTAATCAAGAGTTCAAGGGGAAGGTAATAGATTAGAAGTGTGGGGATCAAGGCGTTTAAAGAATTCGAGGGGAATTGTCAAGGCAGTTGTGGATTAAAATATTATTTTGATAATTCCTATTCACATGCTCGTATCAGTACAGTCATGTAGCTGATACGATATGCTCAGACATATCTAGAGGGCAAGTACATCTGTCTACTAATCACTATATATCTCAATCCACGTAAAGTAGTTATGCGAAGGGCGAATCAAAAGGCACTAAGGTTGATCAGACCGTAATACACTGATTCTGAATAGACAATTGTATTAGTGGAGTGGATCAGGCCCCAATAACACATGTGTCATGAATAAGCTCGATAAGGAATAAGCTTGCAAAACTAGGCTATAATAGCAGTATGAGTCAAGGTAGTATAGTAAATATAAGTATGCTAGATTATGATACGAGAAATTACAAAATAATTCAAATTTACAAAAAGACAAAGACTCTACAATCTCTACAGTTATTACTCTAATTCCTTGTCTAAGTCGCTAGTTGACCTAAAAGAGGTATGGCCTTCTAAGTTCTACAATCTTAATATATACTATAGGTTGTCTGCCTAAAACAGAGATTTCAAGAAAGTTCACGTAAAGTAGGGGTTCGAGGTTGTCTGCGTAAATCAGAGATAAAATAATTTGACGTAACGCATGACGTCAGAGCTATCCGCGTAAAAAGTCTGTGCGTAACAGTCTGCGCGTAAAAGTCTGGGTGAAAGTCTGAGCGTAAAAATTTTGCGCTAAAATCTGCGCAAAAATATCTCCTGCGTAAAGTCTAACATTCGTTGCAGCGTAAAGTTGTATAAGAAATTCATGAGTTTGTCAGTCAAGTTAATGAATCCTGTCATCTGACAAAAGTACTTGCACAACGATCGAGTGGATGGTTTGATGATGGTTTGCACAGAGTTCTAGGTTGTCGTTTAGGGACCTTATGGACATAAGTCATCTTACTATCGAGGTGAGACAAAACCAGATGTCCCGTCAAAAAGCTATTCCTTTTTTGCACAGGGCTCGAGGCGTATCTCTGCGCAGGATTTGGTCATGTCTGGGGAAAGCTAAGGCTGTAACAAATACGCCAACATCATATTCTTATGTTACGCCTAAAACAGGTTACTCTACGTTGGTTATCTATGAATCATCAGGTTTAAGCAGGGCAGTTACCTACGTGGCTGGCATGATGCGTCATACGCAGGATAAGGAAGACTAAGGGTGCGTAAAGGGGACAAGCTTCTACATAATTTGGTTTTTACGCCATCAGGAAAGTCATTTAGCTTTTACGCTAACTACGGTCAATTGGCTTTACGCCAACAAGGGTAAGGGGTCTCTGGCGTAAAACTCTGGTCATCCAAGCATAGGATGAGGGTTTCAGTCCTAGTATTCAATCTTAGATTTCTATGGGTTCCTCAAGGCTAGGGTCAACACTAGGGTCAAATCTCTAATAATCCTATCTCTAACTAATCCTAGTAGTGTTTATACTATACTCAAGTCATACATAAATATGTCAAGGGATAAGGGTAAGTTAATCTATAGGTAAGTGACGCTAGTGTTTACTTAGGAAGTCAGAAAGGCTAGGGTTCACTAAGTAATCCGAACTTAAGGATATGTCAAAGCCCTAGTGGTATTCTTATTAGGAATGCTAACTTAATTATCATCCTATTAACCGGAGTTCCTATATTCTAGCAGGGTTTATACTAAAAGAATTATCAGGGAAGCACTTGAATCAAGCAGGATGCAATTATGTAAGTAGGACAGACTGGACGGAAGATAAGTCATAGTCAATTTGGATGAGATTCTATATTCTAATCCTAGGTGCAGGCTTGCTCGGTACAGTAACGTAACCGAGACAATATGCTCTGAGACGCAGGCTTGCTCGGTACAGTAACGTAACCGAGACAATATGCTCTCGACCTGCATGGGCCACCACTAAAAACATTGTCACGCCCCAGTCCCAAAATACGTAGGACTAGGTCACATAACCATGCCAGCTGGCCCGTATATATGGCAACTCCAATATATGGAAACCATATATACGTGCGTACGCTGTATAATGAACAGTAAATTCGCAAGTGGTAAGACTAATCACAAGTCACAAGGTAATATCTAAATCTCATCCACATAATCAAATATGAATAAACCATAACCATGTAGCTAGATCTCAATGATAAGTATCTAAGGAATGACAGTCGGATGGAAATAAATCTACTGCCGAAATAGAATATGAAAATGAACCAGATACACACCATATAAGAACCACATCTGACAATCATGAGGCTCGAAGAGAAGACCTCCTCGGGATATATGTAACCTGTCCGGATCTGTGCTCCTGTGAATACTCAAGAACATACACACCTGGCAGGGAACCAGGTCCTCAGAGGGACATAGCAAGATACATAAAAATGACATGCCATAATGTAAATACTGAATAAATAAATGGGGTATACTAACCATCTAAGTGAATGCAATTTAAAGACCTTGTAGTACGCATGAGAATGTGTGGCTAGACATATGCTGACGTAATTCACCAATCGTCGGGACTGGCTAGTATATGTGTCATATGCCCCCGACGCAGGGAACTCTGCAATCGTCCATCTCCGAGGAGCATGGATCGAAGGATAAAGACTCAATAAAGGGGGTGTCCCATATGCCTACTAGATGTCTTCCCCGCCCAATATAGATGTACAAGTCGTAAAAACGATATGGACACCTCCTACTATGATGCAAGTCTCAATAAAATAAACAACTGAGCTAAATACCGCTACACGTGTTGCTCACACTGATGGCCAGTCGCGCATGAGGCACGCATCCCTACATGTACTCACTCTGTGATGTGTAATGATACGTGTCAAGGCCTGAGAAGTTATATCAATAACTTCACAACTTTAGGTGGTCTACTAGACACTAGGTCAGACACAAGTCCTAACGTCAACGCCATCGTTGACTGCACCCGAGTTTTCTCGGACGCACACATTTATATAATATAAAAAATAGATAAACATGTAACTAGCAATAACAGAATTTAAACAATATAACAAGGCAAGGTATACTTGCCTGGCGGGAGAGCTGCAAATATAATGTCCAGATGTCAAATACCAAGTGTCAGAAACTATGGCCTCAGAAGGAAAGTCTCCGGATGCTGAAATAAATATCACTAACAGTCTCAGAAAATATCAAATAGCTAGAAACGCCTGTCTTTAAGTCCAATTTGGACACAGGGGCAAAAATGACAGTTTTCGGTCAAAGCGGGGTCTACATGTGGGCCCACTTTGCTCTGAAAAATGTGTCAGGGTCAAAGGTCTCCAAATTCGCCAAACTTAGTGTCAGCAAGTCAGGAACGATGATACGAACCCAACGAAACTTCCAGAATTGGATTCCGATGAGCCGGTCACAAAATCGCCCATCAAGTGGAGCCTGTGGGGCCCACGATACGGGATTTTGTTAACGTTCTCAGAATCGAACCAAACTTGGCTCACAGGACCAGCGTATTGCTATGAGTCCGATGGCGCAAGTTTCGTTTCGATCCGACGTGTGTACACAAAGTTGCAGCATATTTCAGAACTGACGGATACGGGACGGTGTCGGCGGATACGCGTTGATTCCGGTGTGCACGCACATCCAAATCAACTTCTCCGAACTCCTACACGTCCGTATCAACGTCGTGCACGTTTCGGTAAAGACCGCATGCGACCAAGTCGTCCCGTTTGGCGGGGCGTACCCAGTTCCGGGGTGAATCGGGTCATTGTTTTTCCTATTTTTGGATCGCATGCCGCGATCGCCACAGGACGCGATGCTCCAAGCGGGTTACACGGGCACCGAGGTGGTTACATAGTCTATACGACGCAACTGACGGAATTAGAAACAGAGCTACGAGGTGAGAGAAAAATATACCTGAACAGGGCTCCGGGAAATCGAATCCCACGTGTCCGAGGGTCTCCTTCGTGTCCTGGACTGCTGCTGTGTCCGTGTCAACCGTTGCTCGCCCTAGGGTTTCAGCTGTGGCGGACACGGCAGAGGCGGTCAGGGACCGTGGAGGTCAGGGGAAGTCGCGGCGGTTCTCCGGCGAGGTCGGCGGAGCTGTGGCGAGGAGAAAGGGTTCTGGTCGAGGGGAAAAAGGAGCTCGGGGGAGGAGATGCTCGGGTCCGACGGAGGAGGTTGGAGGAGGATGAACGGAGGTGGCTGGGTCGTGTGGCGGAGAGCGGCTGACCGGTCGGGGAGTGGCGGGGAGGTGCTGGGGAAAGAGAGGAGTAGGTGATGGTGGCGTTGGTGCTGGTGGTGGAGGATGGTGGTGGCGGCGGACTGTGTTGGGGGTGGCGGTGGTGGTGGAGAAGAAGTGGAGGAGGAGGAAGGCGGACGGAGGTCGGGGGTCGGCTTCGGCCGGCGGGGTCGGCTCCGGCCGGGGAGGATGAGGAGAGGAAGAGGGTGAGAGGAGAGAGGGAGCGGCGGGAAGGAGGAAAGGAGGAGGAGAGGAAGAAGATGGCCAGCGGGGGGTCGGCTCCGCCGCGGGCGGGGGCTCCGGCGAGGCTCGCCGTCGGCGGCCGGGGGGGGGGGGCAGCAGCTCGGCTGGGGTCGGGTAGATTTTTTTTTAGGATTTCTGATTTTATTTTATTTTTCTTTTATTATATAGAAAATTATAATGATATTTTAAGTAAAAATATCTAGAGATATTTTTGGGATATTTTCGGGATCTTTTCGGGTGAGTCCCGCCTCCAAATGGACGGTGCAGGTTCACCGGCCAATGAGGGGGTGACACCCTGCACTGCAATTTGCAGGAAAGTCCTTGTAATTTCATAAATTACTTAAAAGTCCTATTTTGGAAAATTGCGCAATTACGAAATTGTCTGGGAAAATACCCGATTCCTGAAAATTCTAAAATTCACAGAATTGAAGGGAAAAGCTGTGTGAGGGTCCCGGGGGAATGGGGGTGAGTCTGGGCAGGGGTTGGACCTAGTTTCTGGGTGATACGGGTCACCGTATTTAATTTAATTAATAAATACTGCGCACGGTGTTCTCTAATTATTTAGAGGCAGGTAGGGCCATAATTTTTCTACGGTATCAATACACTAAATGTAGTATACTCAGTGTAGAAAATTATCGTATTTTTGTTTGGCCAAAACAGGTGTATGTTGGGCCTCAAATCTCTATTGGTACAGAGGTGGGTAAAGAGCAGGAAATTAAATAGGAAATAATTACGGACTTTTGTAACGATATTTGTGCGTCTCATTCGAGGCTCAAAACAAAGCATCTGGGAGTTGCACAAAATTCAGGAAAATAGTCTGACATGTATAGGACAGGTATGTGAACTTTATTCGAGGATAACAGTCAAAGTAAAGTTCCAAATAATTCGGTGATGGACAGGTGCGCAGGTCAACAGGATATGTAGGCAAAATAAATTAAAAATATTGCCATAAATCCTAAATTATTAAAATAATCCTGAAAATACTGAAATCGGGTCGAGGGGGTTTACAAGTATATATAGTTAGAGATATATATTAGTATAGATGTATATGTGTATGTGTGTGTATGGATATATATATAGATATGTAGGTAGATATGTATGTGTTATATATATATATATATATATATATATATATATATATATATATATATATATATATATATATATATATATATATATATTTGCCTAGATACATAGCTAGGTGTATATATTTATATAGATAGTTAGCTATGGTTAGTGTTAGAGAGGGGGATAATTGGGTATCTCAATACCTTGAGATACCCAAGGTATTAAGGATAATGAGGTAAGGTGAGGTAAGGTATTAAGGTAGCCTAATTCTAAGTTATATATATATATATATATATATATATATATATATATATATATATATATATATATATATATATATATATATATATATATATATATATATATATATAGAGAGAGAGAGAGAGAGAGAGAGAGAGAGAGAGAGAGAGAGAGAGAGATAAGTATATATTATAGATAGCTAGCTAGTTACCTGGAATTAGAGGGTAAGGTATCTCAATACCTTGAGATACCAAGGTATTGAGATAAGTTGGGTATCGGGGGTAAGGTTGAGGTATTGCCTCTACTATATTTTATATATATATATATATTGATATTACATATAGTAGTATATATATAAGTATATATATAGATAGATAGCTAAGTTACCTAGAATTAGAGGGTAAGGTATCTCAATACCTTGAGATACCAAGGTATTGAGGTAAGATTGGGTATCGGAAATGAGGTATTTGTCTATGCACTAGGTTATATGTATATATGTATCTATATAGTTAGATATATGTTATATATATATTAGTATATGGTAATATATATAGATAGTTAGTTAGTTAGTTAACTAGTGTTAGTAAGGGGTAAGGCTTGAGTATCTCAATAACTTGAGATTCTCAAGGTATTGAGCATCGGGGCAAGGTATTGAGTTGTAGCCTAGGATTGGGGTTAAAGATGCTTTTATATATATATATATATATATATATATATATATATATATATACATATATATATATATATATATATATATATATATATATATTAGAGGGTATAGACGGGACGTATAGCGTAGGTTGAGGTATCGGATACCGAGGGTATCCCGGTATCTCAAGGAGGCGAGTTTGATGGTTTATTAGCTTAATGACCTAGTTTTGACCTAGAATTTTAGGGGCACCCTAGTTTGACCTAGAGTTGACCGTAGTTGACCCGGTTGACCGCCAAAGTCAACTTTTGACCTAGTTTTGACCCAGAGTTGACTTTTTGGACCCCGAGTTGACTTTTTGACCCATATTTCACCGGTTTGACCTAGAACAACCCTAGAAGCCTATTTTTAGTTATTTTATAACTGTTTAACTCATTAGAAACCTGTTTAACCTTGCTTTTCGTAATAGGTCCTTGCGACACCAGTTCGGATCGCTAGTTGCTCAGGACGTCAGGCGAGTACATTCTCTGATAGTTTTTATTATCTGATGATTATTATGATTCAGCTTTTAGTATAATATTATCTGATTTTCTGGCACAACACGGACTTATTTCTGGATTTATTTACTTGCGACACGTATATTTCATGTTTATGGCCTCTATTCTGGAATCACCTACTGGCATCACTATAGGCATCACTACAGGCATCACTCATATTTCTGGCTGGACTCATACTTGATTTACGTGTCGGGTCTTGGATTCACTTGTACTAGTCGGGCGGAGAAATACTTGAGTAGACATGTAAACATTCCCAATTGGAATTATTGGAATCACCCCCTCTGGTCTAATCTGGAATGATAGCAGTCGCACACCTAGTGTACGGTGAGCCGTACTTACCCCTAGCCGTTTACATGTCGAAACAGGTATTTCAAAGACACGAGTTTATTCTTTCTAGTCTGGACTCTCTTGCATTTCTTGCTAGTCTCACTTATAGTTTTTGGACTTGACTCATTACATGTACTCTTGATGGACTCACTACACGTTCTTGTGCACATACTTGCTCTTAGTTTAGATTTCTTGTATCCTGCAGTTATTACTATCTTGCTTCTGATATTCATGCATCTTTACCTTTATGTACCAGTGATATGTATATATTTCTTGTTTCATATCTTATTTTCTTCACCTTTCTACTTGCTACAACTGTTTTATAGTTTTTATCATTTAACTGAAACTGCTGTTAGAGGTGTACTTGCTCCAGTCCTGACTGGACATATTTTTTCCAGAGGATCCAGAGGATTGGTGTCCGACATTTTATGGACCTCAGCCTGTCGATGGTGCAGATATGGACCCCCTAGTTTATGAGTAATTTTTGGGTTGGTAGCCGGGATCACTAGGACCTGTTGTTGTTTTGATTAGCTTTTAGCACCGGGTTTGTCTCCGGTTTTGGATTGAGACCTTGTATTGTATATAATTTTGGATATTGTTGTATTATTATTATTATTGTGGTTGTTTTTAGCAGTAGTTATTTAGACTTTGTAGTTGTTAGGTTTCTGTGTTATCTTATCGTGCTTAGATTCGTGATTGAGTACTTGAGATTATCATTATGATATTGCTCCTCCGTTTGGAGTTGAGATCTTGACAGGTATATATATTGATTGTGTGAGATTGTTAGTAGACCTAGACATCGTTCTACCGCTGATGCTGCGGCGTAGGCTGGACGTACCCACGACTCATGCCCGATTTTTCGGGTGCGGGTCGTGACACGTTTTTGGTGGCGGCCCCATGCAGGTCTCGATTTGCAAGTAGTGCGATGTCGTGGTAGTACAACAATTTAGTTGTACTGCTGTGAGCCTGCCCTAGGATATAGGATCTAGGATGAGAGTGTACTCAATCACGACTAGGAACAATTCTAATCTAATTATTCTAAAATTATTTTTTTTGAAATATTACTGTCCTTCTTTGATGATATCGTATCTTGCGCCGAATTGACTTCTTTTAATCTATGTTCAGGATGCCTCCGAAGACACGATCCCATAGTACCGCCCCAGCAGTTGCCACCGAGAGGTCTGCTACCTCTCGTCCAACTCGTATTCAGGCAGCTGCTACCGCTCCACTTACCACTCCTGCGGTTGAGGGAGCATCTGCTTCTCTCGGGGATCCTCCTCCATTTGTCGATCCGAGGACTACCCCAGTCGTTCCGGTAGTTCCTCAACCACTTCCTGCACCAGTAGACGCCGCACAATTGTTTGCATTCTTCAGAGAGATGATGGACGTACAGCACCGTCAGGTGAATATGATGAGGCTGGGCATTGAGAATGCCCACTAGGTGGCCATGACGGCAGTGGACAGAGTGGTACAAATTCAGCCACAGGCAGATCAGACACAGCATCCGAGGCCGGACAATATCATTGACTTCCAGAGGATGTGGCCCAAGGAGTTCCGGGGTACAGAAGGGATCCTGTACGCGTATGACTGGATAGAGCAGATCGAAGGGATTTTTTGACTGGCACAGATTCCAGATAGTATGCAGATAGAGGCAGCGGGCAGTCAGATATTCGACCTCGCTTTGACGTGGTATCGCACAGATACGAGGATCACGGCACCAGGGCTTACTTGGAAGGCTTTCAAGAGACTTTTTAAGGAGAAGTTTTTCTCAGATGTGGCGCTCAATGCTTAGGAGAGCCAGTTCGAGGCACTCGTCCAAGGGAGCATGATGGTGGACGAGTACGCAGCGGAGTTCTGCCGTCTGGGCAGATTCGTGGATGGCTTGAGTGAGGCAGCAAAGACGAGGAAGTTTCGCAAGGGCTTGGTCATAGCGGTCAAGTCTTTGACTAGGAGCGACCGTGAGGCGACTTTCGAGCAGATAGTAGGAGATGCTCAGAGAGCAGAGGATGACTTGGAGCTCAAGACCAAGAAAGGCAGGGATGACTCAGGTAGTGCAAGTGGCAGTGCGGGACCGGCTAAGTGTCCCTATGGGCAGAAGACAGCGCAGCAGGGTCAGGATCAGAGGGTACCCACTTGTGCCTACTGCAGGAAGGCAGGACACACTTAGGATGTTTGTAGGAGGAGGCTGAAGGTATGTTTATTCTGTGGATCCGCTGCTCACCAGATGCGAGATTGTCCCACTGCACCTCCATTGGGTGGAGGACAGGATCAGAGAGTTGGAGCTAGGCCATCTGTGGCACAGCATCATGCCCCGTACCAGCAGAGGGATATACCCCAGCAGGACAGGGCTTATGCGTTGACGGTAGAGGAGACCGATGCTTCGGGTGTCAGGTTAGCAGATCTGTCTCTTTGTTCTTCTTTCTGTCCTTTTCTATTCCTTGTGGTGTGCTTCATTAGTGCTTGTTAGACTTTTCTTTGTGCTGTGGTAGATAGCGTAGTGACCCTGATTGAGACTGTGATAACATGACCAGTAGGACCATGATATTGCATGTTGTTTATGTAAAATTTCTTGACTGTGATTGTTAGGGGTTTGACCTAGAGGGAGTGCGATCGACTTTAAATTTCGAGGACAAAATTTTCTAAGGAGGATAGGCTTGTCACTACCCCATTTCCAGAGTAGGATATTTTTTTTTAAATTTTGTTAATTGTGTATTTATTATAAATATTTGTATTAATATTTAATTGTTGGTTGTATTATTTTTTTTATTAGTTATTTTAGTGTTTTGGCTAGCCTGGACCCATGTCAGACCCTAGTGGACCCATGCCAGACCCAACCAACCCCATTGTTAGACTTATTTATTGGCTTAGAATAATTATTTATATTTTTATTAGTTAGTTGAAGTGAATAGGGATTTATTAGAGTGATTTTGGAACCCCAAATCCAAACCCCAATTAGCATGACTAATTAGGAGGGTGTTTTAGTCATTTTGCATTAAGGAAACCATTTTTACATGTTATGGCCGGCCCCCTAACCCCTTTCCTAGATCTGGATAGCAGCTCCCCCCTCTTCTTCATTCCTTTTTCTTCTTCTCCACTCTTTTC